>LR738712.1:173049683-173173651 GCA_902687465.1 Secale cereale
GCTGGAGCCTGGCGGAGCGACGGCTTCGAAGGGGAGTGGGCCGGCGCGGTGTTCGTTGCGGGAGCAGCGACGATGTGGTCCCGCGGCCCAGCCGAAGGGACCGAGGGGAAGGCTGAGCTGGACTGCGAGGCCGGCGATCTGGAGTCTCGAAGCGCCTGCCTGGCTGCGAGGCTCGAGGCCTGGCGCGTTCTCTGCGGGGAGGAGAAGCCAAGAGGCAGTGGCTTGAGATCTGGGAAGAAAAGAAAAGAAAAAAAAATAGGGGAGAAGGGGAAGAAGGAACTAGAGGTTAGGGATGCCCAAAATGGACATGGGGGGCTATATATGGCAGATCTGCTAGGGTTAGGGTTTGTGGGGGTTTAGGAGTGATAGGAGCCCTCCGATCGCGATCCGACGGATCCGATCGCGGGGTTAGTTTAAAAAGGACCTAGGAGAAGGTAGATACTGCAGTAGGGGTGTTTCCGGAACACGAAGTGAAGGCACTTTGGACCCACACAAATAACTGATGGGATAGCCAACGGAGTCCAAACGAGACGAGATTTGAGAGGCGGGTTGCACACAACAAAACAACAACACCCACAACAACCTCGCGGCACACCGGTAACGTTACACGCCCAAACACCAAAGTAGGCCTACGGGACGTCACAGACACGTGAGGGAGCTCCGGAACGCGAAACGGACAATGGGAAGGAACGCGTGGAACCGGATGCAACCGACAACACAAATGCAATGCGATGCACATGTCTACATGATATGAATGAATGCCACACACTCACACAACAAAACGACGAAAACTCGAAATGGAAATAGATGAA
Source organism: Secale cereale (assembly GCA_902687465.1). NCBI lineage: Eukaryota > Viridiplantae > Streptophyta > Magnoliopsida > Poales > Poaceae > Secale > Secale cereale. The sequence continues at coordinate 173,050,496 of LR738712.1, forward strand.
GCCGGAGATATATTATATACCCAAAGGGGAAAGTATTACATCCGGGGCATTACAATACCGATATTTTCCGTGATTTTAGCACTAAATATGGACTTGACTCTGAGATAGTAGCTTCTTTCTGTGAATCATTCTCTACTCATGTTGACCTCCCTAAGGAGAAGTGGTTTAAATATCATCCTCCCATTGAAGTAAAAGTAGTTGAACATGTTAAAGTTGAAGAAAACACTATTACTTATAATGTTGATCCTATTGTTCCTACTGCTTATATTGAGAAACCACCCTTCCCTACTAGAATAAATGATCATGCTAAAGCTTCAACTGTGGTTCATAAGAGTAATACTAGAACACCTACACCCTCTGAGAAAATTAAAGTTGAACCTAGTGTTGTTATGGTTAAGGATCTCTTGGTCGATAATATTGATGGGCATGTTATTTACTTCTGTGATGAAGCTGCTAGAATTGCTAGACCCGATACTAAGAATAAACATAGACCTGTTGTAGGCATGCATGTTATTTCTGTTAAAATAGGAAATCATGGCTATCATGGCTTATGTGAGATGGGTGCTAGTGCTAGTGCAATACCTCATTCTTTATATGAAGAAATTATGCACGATATTGCACCTGCTGAGCTACAAGGTATTGATGTTACTATTAAGCTTGCCAATGGAGACACTATTTCACTAGTTGGGATTGTTAGAGATGTTGAAGTCTTGTGTGGGAAAGTTAAATACCCTACTGATTTTCTTGTTCTTGGTTCTCCACAAGATGGCTTTTGCCCCATTATATTTGGTACACCCTTCTTGAATACTGTTAATGCTAAGATAGACGGCAAAAAAGGATGTTGTTACTATTGGTTTAGGGGATATGTCTCATGATTTTAACTTTGCTAAATTTCATAGACAACCCCATGATAAAGAATTGCCTAGTAAGGATGAAATTATTGGTCTTGCTTCTATTGCCGTGCCTCCTAACGACCCTTTAGAACAATATCTACTAGACCATGAAAATGATATGTCTATGAATGAGAGAAGGGAAATGGAAGAAATATTCTTTAAACATGGACCTTTATTGAAACACAACTTGCCTGTTGAAATTCTAGGGGATCCTCCTCCACCCAAGGGTGATCCCGTGTTTGAGCTCAAACCATTACCTGATACTCTTAAGTATGCCTATCTTGATGAAAAGAAGATATATCATGTTATTATTAGTGCTAACCTTTCAGAGCAAGAAGAAGAGAAATTATTGAAAAATCTGAAGAAGCACCGTGCTGCTATTGGATATACTCTTGATGATCTTAAGGGCATTTGTCCCACTCTATGCCAACACAAAATAAAATTGGAGAAAGACGCTAAACCAGTTGTTGATCACCAATGACGGTTAAATCCTACGATGAAAGAAGTGGTAAGGAAAGAAATACTAAGGCTTCTAGAGGCAGGTATAACTTATCCAGTTGCTGATAGTCAGTGGGTAAGTCATGTCCTTTGTGTCCCTAAGAAGGGAGGTATTACTGTTGTTCCTAATGATAAACATGAATTGATCCCACAAAGAATTGTTATAGGCTATAGAATGGTAATTGATTTCCGCAAATTAAATAAAGCTACTAAGAAGGATCATTACCCTCTACCTTTCATTGATCAAATGCTAGAAAGATTATCCAAACACACTCATTTTTGCTTTCTAGATGACTATTCTGGTTTCTCTCAAATACCTGTGTCAAAAGAGGATCAAGAAAAGACCACTTTTACTTGCCCTTTCGGTACCTTTGCTTATAGATGTATGCCTTTTGGTTTATGTAATGCACCTGCTACCTTTCGAAGATGCATGATTGCTATATTCTCTGTTTTTTTGTGAAAAGATTTTTGAGGTTTTCATGGATGATTTTTTTTGTTTATGGAACTTCTTTTGATGATTGCTTAAGCGACCTTGATCGAGTTTTGCAGAGATGTGAAGAAACTAATCTTGTCTTGAATTGGGAGAAGTGCCACTTTATGATTAATGAAGGTATTGAAGTTGGTAAAGCTAAAGTTGATGCTATTGAAAAGATGCCGTGTCCCAAGGACATCAAAGGTATAAGAAGTTCCCTTGGTCATGCTGGGTTTTATAGGAGGTTCATTAAGGACTTCTCAACAATCTCTAGGCCTCTGACTAACCTCTTACAAAAAGATGTTCCTTTTGTTTTTTATGATGATTGCGTAGAAGCATTTGAAATACTTAAGAAAGCATTGATTTCTGCACCTATTGTCCAGCCTCCTGACTGAATTTACCCTTTGAAATTATGTGCGATGCTAGTGATTATGTTGTAGGTGTTGTTCTAGGATAAAGAGTTGATAAGAAATTGAATGTTATCCAATATGCTAGTAAAACTCTAGACAGTGCCCAGAGAAATTATGCTACTATTGAAAAAGAATTTTTAGTAGTCGTATTTGCTTGTGATAAGTTCAAGCCTTATATTGTTGATTCTAAAGTAACTGTTCACACTGATCATGCTGCTATTAAATATCTTATGGAAAAGAAAGATGCTAAACCTAGACTTATTAGATGGGTTCTCTTGCTACAAGAATTTGATTTGCATATTGCTGATAGAAAGGGAGCTGAGAACTCCATTGCAGACAACTTGTCTAGGTTAGAGAATATTCTTGATGACCCACTACCTATTGATGATAGCTTTCCTGATGAACAATTAGCTGTCATAAATGCTTCTCGAACTGCTCCATGGTATGCTGATTATGCTAATTACATTGTTGCTAATTTATACCATCGAGTTTCACATACCAGCAAAAGAAAAAGTTTTTCTATGATTTAAGAGATTACTTCTGGGATGACCCATACCTTTATAAAGGAGTAGATGGTATTATTAGACGTTGTGTACCTAAGCATGAACAGGAACAGATCCTACGCAAGTGTCACTCCGAGGCTTATGGAGGACACCATGCTTGAGAGAGAAATAGACATAAGGTGCTGCAATCTGGTTTTTATTGGCATACTCTCTTCAAGGATGCATGTAAGTTTGTTTTGTCTTGTGATGAATGTCAAAGAATTGGCAATATTAGTAGATGTCAAGAAATGCCTATGAACTATTCACTTGTTATTGAACCATTTGATGTTTGGGGCTTTGATTATATGGGACCGTTTCCTTCCTCTAATGGGTTACACATATTTTAGTTGTTGTTGATTACGTTACTAAGTGGGTAGAAGCTATTCCAGCTAGTAGTGCTGATGACAACACCTCTATTAAGATGCTTAGAGAAGTTATTTTTCTGAGCTTTGGAGTCCCTAGATACTTAATGACTGATGGTGGTTCACATTTTATTCATGGTGCTTTTCGCAAAATGCTTGCTAAGTATGATGTTAATCATAGAATTGCATCCCCTTGCCACCCACAGTCTAGTGGTCAAGTTGAACTAAGTAACAGAGAGCTGAAATTAATTTTGCAAAAGACTGTTAATAGATCTAGAAAGAAATAGTCCAAGAAACTTGATGATCCATTATGGGCTTATAGAACTGCATATAAAAATCCTATGGTTATGTCTCCGTATAAAATGGTTTATGGAAAAGCATTTCACTTACCTCTCGAACTAGAACATAAGGCATATTGGGCTATTAAAGAGCTCAATTATGATTTCAAACTTGCCGGTGAGAAGAGGTTATTTGACATTAGCTCGCTTGACGAATGGAGAACCCAGGCCTGTGAAAATGCCAAACTGTTTAAAGAAAAGGTTAAAAGATGGCATGACAAAAGGAGACAAAAGCGTGAGTTTAATGTAGATGATTATGTTTTGCTATACAACTCTCGTTTAAGATCTTTTGTAGGAAAACTCCTCTCTAAATGGGAAGGTCCTTACGTTATCGAGGAGGTCTATCGATCTGGTGCCACAAAATCAATGACTTCGAAGGCACAAATCCGAAGGTGGTGAAAGGTCAAAGAATAAAACATTATATCTCAGGTAATCCCAAAATGTTGAAACCAATGTTATTGAAACCGTAACCCCGGAGGAATACATCAGGGACACTTTCCAGAATGATTTAGACTCCGAAAAGGAAGAGGTGTGTAGTACGGTAAGTAAACCGACTCCAAAACAGTTCTAATGGCAATTTTTCTCCGTTTTGGAATATTTAAGAAAATAGGAAAATAAGAAGTAGTCCAAACGGGACACGAGGCGTCCACGAGTGTGGAGGGCGCGCCCCCTACCTCATGGGCACCTCGTGTGCCCTCCGGACTCCGTTTTCTTGTACGATACTTCTTTTGGTCGATGAAAATTCATTATATAATCTCCCGAAGGTTTTGACCATGGTACCACGACAAAATCCTCTGTTTTTGTTCGGAGCAGTTTCTGTCGCAGATTAGGGCAAGATGTCTTCTCAGGAGTCAGTTGGAGAGAGTCGGGTGTCTCATACGACACTGGGACCAGGAGCAAACAGTGACGCTGACCACTTTGGGCCATCAACGGAGGAAGAGATGGAGGCTGACTTGAAATGGATAGATGCCATGGAGGAAGATCAAGAAGTTACTTTTCGGTTTCAAGCAGGTTACACGATGGGGGGACTACAGAGCTCAGCCATTCCAAACTCGGTCATCCCTTCCAATGTCAGGTTTCTTTCTTATGAAAATATGAAAAAGAGTGTTACTTGTTCTCCCGCAGCTATGCAACATCCTTGGGTGAAAGGAGCTTTAGCTGTCACGGGCAAGCTCCGCAAGGAAATAATGGACCTCAAGCAGCAAGTTAACAAGCTCGAGGAGGAGAATCGTATCCTGAGGGGTATTATCGCCAAGAATATCACATCACCACCTCCGAACAAAGAGACATAAACACACAGGTATGGGCACTCCCCTTGGCAACTGCCAAGCTTGGGGGAGGTGCCTCTGTATCGTATCACCATCACACCTCTATCTTTACCATTTTTCTTAGTTCGATCCTTTTGTTAATATCCTGATCTAGTAGAATAAAGTTTAGTATGATCTAGTTGTGAGCTTTGCTTTATGACCCTTATCTATGTAATCGAGTCCGTGAGCTATATATAATAAAGATTAGTTTTGAGTCAAGGGCTTGAATATCTCACTATGATCATGAAAGAATAAAAGAAAGGATAAAAAAGAATCAAAGAGATCATATTGATCTTATGGAAAGTAATGACTTCACATATAAAGAGTATGATGAATAAAAGTTGTTGAGAGTTGACAAACGGAGTTTTGGTAATCGTTGCAATTAATAGGAAGTAATAAAGAAAGAGAGGTTTTCACATATAAATATATTATCTTGGACATCTTTCATGATTGTGAGCACACATTAAAATATGACATGCTAAAAGGCTGATGTTGGATGATACGTCTCCAACGTATCTATAATTTTTGCTTGTTCCATGCTATTATTTATGAAGTCTTGGATGTTTAACGGGCTTTATCATACACTTTTATATCATTTTTGGGACTAACCTATTAACCCAAAGGCCCAGTCCAAATTGCTGTTTTTTGCCTGTTTCAGGGTTTTGCAAAAAATGAATATCAAACAGAGTCCAAATGGAATCAAACCTTCGGGAGAGATATTTTTGGAGAAAATCACGCACAGGGGACTTGAGAACCACGTCAGGGGAGCATCAAGGCGCCCATGAGGGTGGGGGGCGCACCCCCTTCCCAGGGCGTGCCCCTTGCCTCGTGGGCCCCTCGAGCGTCCCCCGGTGTCCTCCTTCCTCCTATATAAGTCTACGTACCGCGAAACCATCAGCAACAAAGAGAAAACCCTAATTCCACCGCCGTAACCTTCTGTTCCCGTGAGATCCCATCTTGGAGCCTGTTCCGGAGCTCCGTCGGAGGGGGGATCCATCACGGAGTGCTTCTACATCATCATCATCATCATCATCGCCCTCACCATGAGTCGTGAGTAGTTTACCACAGACCTTCGGGTCCATAGCTAGTATCTAGATGGCTTCTTCTCTCTCTCTGGATCTCAATACAAAGTTCTCCTCGGTCTTCGAGGAGATCTATTCGATGTAATCTCTTTTTGCGGTGTGTTTGTCGAGATCCGATGAATTGTGAGTTTATGATCAAGATTATCTATGAGAAATATTTGTTTCTTCTCTGAACTTTTTATGTGTGCTCATGATATCCTTGCAAGTCTCTTCGAATTATTGGTTTGCTTTGGCCTACTAGATCTATAGTTCTTGCAATGGGAGAAGTGCTTGGCTTTGGGTTCAATCTTGCGGTGTCCTTTCCCAGTGATAGTAGGGGCAGCAAGGCACGTATTGTATTGTTGCCATCGAGGATAAAAAGATGGGGTTTATATCATATTGCTTGAGTTTATCCCTCTACATCATGTCATCTTGCTTAAGGCGTTACTATGTTCTTATGAACTCAATACACTAGATGCATAATGGATAGCGGTCGATGTGTGGAGTAATAGTAGTAGATGCAGAATCGTTTCGGTCTACTTGTCTCGGACATGATTCCTATATACAATGATCATGCCTAGATAGTCTCATAATTATTCGCTTTTCTATCAGTTGCTCGACAGTAATTTGTTTACCCGCCGTAGAATATCCCTATCATGAGAGAAGCCACTAGAGAACACTGTGGCCCCCAGGTCTATTCTCAACATATCAATCTACATCTACTTTACTTTTACCGCTTTTACTTTCTGTTCTTATAAACCAAAAATACCAAAAATATAAACTATCATCTCTATCAGATCTCACTTACGTAAGTGACCGTAAAGGGATTGACAACCCCTTATCGCGTTGGCTGCGAAGTTCTTATTTGTTTGTGCAGGTGTGAGGGACTCGCGTGTGGTCTCCTACTGGATTGATACCTTGGTTCTAAAAAACTAAGGGAAATACTTACGCTACTGTGCTGCATCTCCCTTTCCTCTTCGAGGGAATACAATGCAAGCTCAAGAAGTAGCAAGAAGAATTTCTGGCGCCGTTGCCTGCGAGGCTTACGCAAAAGTCATATACCAAGTACCTATCACAAACCCTTATCCTTCGCATTACATTTTTGCCTCACGTTTTCCTCTCCCCCACTTCACCCTTGCCGTTTTATTTGCCCTTCTTCTGCTGTGTGTTTATTGTTCGCTTGCTTCTTGTTGGCTTGTGTGAGTTGGATTGCTTGCTTGTCACTATGGCTCAAAACAATACCAAATTTTGTGACTTCTCCAGTACCAACAATAATGATTTTATTAGCACTCCGATTGCTCCTATTACCGATGCTTAATCTTGTGAGATCAATGTTGCTTTGTTGAATCTTGTCATGAAAGATCAATTCTCCGGCCTTCCTAGTGAAGATGCCGCTACCCATCTGAACAACTTTGTTGATTTGTGTGATATGCAAAAGAAAAGGAATACATATAACGATATTGTTAAATTGAAGTTATTTCCGTTTTCACTTAGAGATCGTGCTAAAACTTGGTTTTCCTCTTTTCCTAGAAATAGTATTGATTCATGGAATAAGTGCAAAGATGCTTTTATCCCTAAGTATTTCCCTCCTGCTAAGATCATCTCTCTTAGAAACGATATTATGAATTTTAAGCAACTAGATCATGAGCCTGTTGCACAAGCTTGGGAGAGAATGAAATTAATGATACGTAATTGCCCTACACATGGTTTGGATCTATGGATGATTATTCATAACTTTTATGCTGGCTTGAATTTTGCTTCTAGAAATCTATTAGATTCGGCCGCAGGAGGCACTTTCATGGAAACTACCTTAGGAGAAGCTACCAAACTCCTAGATAATATTATGGTTAATTATTCTCAATGGAACATCGAAAGATCTACTAGTAAAAAAGTGCATGCTATCAAAGAAATTAGTGTTTTGAGTGGAAAGATGGATGAACTTATGAAGTTGTTTGCTCCTAAGAGTGCTTCTTCTGATCCTAATGATATGCCTTTGTCCACTTTGATTGAAAATAACAATGAATCTTTGGATGTGAACTTTGTTGGTAGGAATAATTTTGGTAACAATGCTTATGGAGGTAATTTTAATCCTAGGCCTTTTCCTAGTAATTCCTCTAATAATTATGGTAATTTCTACAGCAACTCTTATGGAAAGATGCCTTCTGAATTTGAAACTAGTGTTAAGGAGTTTATGATCTCGCAAAATAATTTCAATGCTATGCTTGAAGAGAAATTGCTTAAGATTGATGAATTGGCTAGAAGTGTGGATATAATTACTCTTGATGTTGATTCTTTGAAACTTAGATATATCCCACCTAAGCATGATATCAATGAGTCTCTCAAAGCCATGAGAATTTCCATTGTTGAATGCAAAGAAAGAACCGCTAGGATGCGTGCTAAAAGAGAGGATTATAGTAAAGCGCGTTCTTCTAGTTATCATGAAAATAAAGACGAAGATCTGAAAGTTATTGATGTGTCTCCTATTAGATCTTTGTTTTCTAGCATAAATCTGGATGAAGATAGGATTGGAGATGATTCTGCTTTAAGGTGTCCCAATGATTCAGAGTTTTTAGATCTTGATGCTAAAATTGTTAAAAGTGGGAGTGAAGAATTAAAACTTTGCATAGTGATGAACCCACTACTTTGGATTTCAAGGGATTCAATTGTGACAATTGCTCTTTGATTGATTGTATTTCCTTGTTGCAATCCATGCTAAATTCTCTGCATGCTTATAGTCAAAATAAAGCTTTCACCAAACACATAGTTGATGCTTTGATGCAATCTTATGAAGAAAAACTTGAGTTAGAAGTTTCTATCCCTAGAAAGCTTTATGATGAGTGGGAACCTCCTATTAAAATAAAAATAAAAAATCATGAATGCTATGCTTTGTGTGATTTTGGTGCAAGTGTCTCCACTATCCCAAAAACTTTGTGTGATTTGCTAGGGTTCCATGAGCTTGATGATTGTTCTTTAAATTTGCACCTTGCGGATTCCACTATTAAGAAACCTATGGAAAGAATTAATGATGTTCTTATTGTTGCCAATAGGAATTATGTGCCCGTAGATTTCATTGTTCTTGATATAGATTGCAATCCTTCATGTCCTATTATTCTTGGTAGACCTTTCCTTAGAACGATTGGTGCGATTATTGATATGAAGGAAGGAAATATTATATTCCAATTTCCGTTAAGGAAAGGCATGGAACACTTTCCTAGAAAGAAAATCAAAATACCATATGAATCTATCATGAGAGCCACTTATGGATTGCCTTCCAAAGATGGCAATACCTAGATCTATCTTGTATCGTGCCTAGCCAGGGCGTAAAACGATAGCGCTTGTTGGAAGGCAACCCAACTTTATATTTTTTTGTTTTTGTTGCTGTTAGGGAATAAATATTGCATCTAGCCTCTGTTTAGATGTGTTTTGATATTTTGTTTAGTGTTTGTGCCAAGTAGAACCTTTGGGAAGATGAGTGTGAAGTTTATGTGATCTTTCTGTGAAAAACAGAATCGTTAACGCTCGCTAAAGTGGTCGTCAGATTTTACTGGATCGTGCTATTTACTTGATTCTTTTTGCAGATGATTAATAGACAAATTCCTCACATTTATAAATTTAGTTTGAATTTTTTGGAGTTTCAGAAGTAGGCGAAACCTGCAGATTACTACAGATTGTTCTGTTTTTGACAGATTCTGTTTTTCGTGTGTTGTTTGCTTATTTCAATGCATCTATGAGTAGTATTGGCAAGTATGGACCATAGAGAAGTTGGAATACAGTAGGTTTAACACCAATATAAACAAAAAATGAATTCATTGCAGTTCCTTTGAGTAGTGGTTTGCTTTCTTATACTAACGGAGCTCACGAGAATTTTTGTCTAAGTTTTGTGTTGTGAAGTTTTCAAGTTTTGCGTATTGCTTTGATGGACTATGGAACAAAGAGTAGCTAGGCCTAAGCTTCGGGATGACCACGGAACCCCAAGAAATTCAAGGACAATCAAAAGCCTAAGCTTGGGGATGCCCCGGGAACGCATCCCCTCTTTCATCTTCATGCATCAGTAACTATACTTGGAGCTATATTTTTATTCACCACATGATATGTGTTTTGCTTGGAGCGTCTTGTATAATTTGAGTCTTTGCTTGTTAGTTTGCCACAATCATCCTTGCTGGACACACCTATTTGAGAGAGTTAAATATGGCCTAGGAATTGCTAGAACACTCTATGTGCTTCACTTATATCTTTTGAGTTGAATAGTTTTTGCTCTAGTGCTTCACTTATATCTTTTAGAGCACGGTGGTGATAATATTTTGAAGAAATTGTTGAACTCTCATGCTTCACTTATATCCTTTTGAGAGTCTATTAAAACATCATGGTAATGTGTTTAGGCTAAAAAAACTAGTCTTCACATGATAGACATCCAATGTCAATGTAGTAAAAAAATTCACACTAAGTGCATTGAATATGATGAGATGTTGGATGCTTGTTAATTGTTTTGAGATATGAGGATAGTGATATTAGAGTCATGCTAGTGGAGTTATTATGAAATTGAGAAATAATTGTGTTAAGGTTAGTGATTCCCGTAGCATGCACGTATGGTGAAACGCTATGTGACCAAGTTAGAGCATGAGGTATTTGTAAAGTGTCAACCTTTGTGTGGAGGTCGGGGGCGCACGATGGTTAACTCCTACCAACCTCCCCCCTAGGAGCATGCGTTGATTGCTTTGTTTTGATGACTCGTAGATTTTTGCAATAAGTATATGAGTTCTTATGACTAATGTTGAGTCCATGGATTATACGAACTCTCACCCTTCCACCATTGGTAGACTCTCTTGTACCGCGTAACTTTCGCCGGTACCATAAACCCACTATATATCCTTCCTCAAAACAACCACCATATTATTCCTCAAAACAGCCACCATAGCTAGCATAGAATTTCCATAGCCATTCCGAGATATATTGCCATGCAACTTTCCGCATCATATTATTCCGTCCATATGACACGCATCATATTGTCATATTGCCATGCATAATCATGTAGTTGACATCGTAGTTGTGGCAAAGCCACCATGCATAATTTTCATATATGTCACTCTTGATTCATTGCACATCCCGGTACACCGCTGGAGGCATTCATGTAGAGTCATACTTGTTGTAGTATCGAGTTGTAATATCGAGTTGTAAATAAATAAAAGTGTGATGATCATCATTATAAGAGCATAGTCCCATGTGAGGAAAGGCCAATAAAAAAAGAGATGGCCCAAAAAAATAGAGAGGGGCTAATAAAAAAAGAGAGAAAGCCCCTCCAAAAAAATGAGAGAAAAGAGAGAAGGGACAATTGCTACTATCTTTTTCCACACTTGTGCTTCAAAGTAGCACCATGTTCTTCATGATAGAGAGTCTCATGTTTAGTCACTTTCATATACTAGTGGGAATTTTCGTTATAGAACTTGGCTTGTATATTCCAATGATGGGCTTCCTCAAATGCCCTAGGTCTTCGTGAGCAAGCAAGTTGGATGCACACCCACTAGTTTCGTTTGTTGAGCTTTCATTCATACTTAGCTCTAGTGCATTCGTTGCATGGCAATCCCTACTCACTCACATTGATATCTATTGATGGGCATCTCCATAGCCCGTTGATACGCCTAGTTGATGTGAGACTATCTCCCTCCTTTTTGTCTTCTCCACAACCACCTCTATTCCACCTATAGTGCTATGTCCATGGGTCATACTCATGTATTGCGTGAAAGTTGAAAGGTTTGAAAGAATAGAGTATGAAAACTAGTGCTTGGCTGAAATCGGGGTTGTGCATGATATGAATATTTTGTGTGATGAAGAGGGAGCATAGCCAGACTATATGATTTTGTAGGGATTACTTTCTTTAGTCATAGTATTTTGAGAAGACATGATTGCTTTGTTAGTATGCTTGAAGTATCATTATTTCTTATGTCAATATAGACTTTTATCTTGAATCTTTCAGATCTGAACATTCATGTCACAATTAAGAGAATTACATTGATAAACTATATTGGTTAGCATTCCACATCAAAAATTCTTTCTTTATCATTTACCTACTCGAGGACGAGCATGAATTAAGCTTGGGGATGCTTGATACGTCTCCAACGTATCTATAATTTTTGATTGTTCCATGCTATTATTTATGAAGTCTTGGATGTTTAATGGGCTTTATCATACACTTTTATATCATTTTTGGGACTAACCTATTAACCCAAAGGCCCAGTCTAGATTGCTGTTTTTTGCCTGTTTCAGGGTTTTGCAGAAAAGGAATATCAAACGGAGTCCAAATGGAATGAAACATTCGCGAGAGATATTTTTGGAGAAAATCACGCATAGGGGACTTGAGAACCACGTCAGGGGAGCATCGAGGCACCCACGAGGGTGGGGGATGCACCCCCTTTCCAGGGCGCGCCCCCTGCCTCGTGGGCCCCTCGAGCATCCCCCGGTGTCCTCCTTCCTCCTATATAAGTCTACGTACCCCGAAACCATCAACAATAGAGAGAAAACCCTAATTCCACCACCGTAACCTTCTGTTCCCGTGAGATCCCATCTTGGAGCCTGTTCCGGAGCTCCGCCGGAGGGGGGGTCCATCACGGAGTGCTTCTACATCATCATCATCGCCCTCACCATCAGTTGTGAGTAGTTTACCACAGACCTTTGGGTCCATAGCTAGTATCTAGATGGCTTCTTCTCTCTCTCTCTGGATCTCAATACAAAGTTCTCCTCGGTCTTCGAGGAGATCTATTCGATGTAATCTCTTTTTGCAGTGTGTTTGTCGAGATCTGATGAATTGTGAGTTTATGATCAAGATTATCTATGAGAAATATTTGGTTCTTCTCTGAACTTTTTATGTGTGCTCATGATATCCTTGCAAGTCTCTTCTAATTATTGGTTTGGTTTGGCCTACTAGATCTATATTTCTTGCAATGGGAGAAGTGCTTGGCTTTGGGTTCAATCTTGCGGTATCCTTTCCCAGTGACAGTAGGGGCAGCAAGGCACGTATTGTATTGTTACCATCGAGGATAAAAATATGGGGTTTATATCATATTGCTTGAGTTTATCCCTCTACATCATGTCATCTTGCTTAAGGCGTTACTCTGTTCTTATGAACTCAATACACTAGATGCATGCTGGATAGCAGTCGATGTGTGGAGTAATACTAGTAGATGCAGAATCGTTTCGGTCTACTTGTCTCGGACATGATGCCTATATACAATGATCATGCCTAGATAGTCTCATAATTATTCGCTTTTCTATCAATTGCTCGATAGTAATTTGTTTACCCGCCGTAGAATATCGCTATCATGAGAGAAGCCACTAGAGAACACTATGGCCCCCGGGTCTATTTTCAACATATCAATCTACATCTACTTTACTTTTACCGCTTTTACTTTCTGTTCTTATAAACCAAAAATACCAAAAATATAAACTATCATCTCTATCAGATCTCCCTTTCGTAAGTGACCGTAAAGGGATTGACAACCCCTTATCATGTTGGCTGCGAAGTTCTTATTTGTTTGTGCAGGTGCGAGGGACTCGCACATGGTCTCCTACTGGATTGATACCTTGGTTCTCAAAAACTGAGGGAAATACTTACGCTACTATGCTGCATCTCCCTTTCCTCTTCGAGGGAATACAACGCAAGCTCGAGAAGTAGCATTGGACAAGGAAGACAACATAATGGGTTATGTTTTCTTATATCTAAAATAAAGTATATTGTCAAGAATCATCCAACATGTTGAGCTTGCCTTTCCCCCTCATGCTAGCCAAACTCCTTGCACCAAGTAGAGATACTACTTGTGCTTCCAAATATCCTTAAACCTAGTTTGCCATGAGAGTCCACCATATCTACCTATGGATTGAGTAAGATCCTTCAAGTAAGTTGTCATTGTTGCAATCTCTAAAATATGTATGATCTATTAGTGTGGAGAAAATAAACTTTATACGATCTTGTGATACATAAGCAATAAAAGCGACGGACTGCATAATAAAGGTCCATATCACAAGTGGCAATATAAAGTGACGTTCTTTTGCGCTAAGATTTTGTACGTCCAACCATAAAAGCACATGACAACCTCTGCTCCCCTCTGCGAAGGGCCTATCTATTGTTCTTACCTTATACTTTATACAAGAGTCATGGTGATCTTCCCCTTTTCTTTTTACATTTTATCATTTGGCAAGCACATTGTGTTGGAAAGATTCTGACATATATACCCAATTGGATGTAAGCTATCATGAACTATTATTGTTGACATTACCCTTGAGGTAAAAGGTTGGGAGGCAACACTATAAGCCCCTATCTTTCTCTGTGTTCGATTAAAACTCTATACACATAAGTATTGAGTGAGTGTTAGCAATTGTGAAAGACTAAATAACAGTTGAGTATGTGGACTTGCTAAATTCTCTTATATTGAATCTTTTAGATATTATGATAAATTGCAATTGCTTCAATGACCGAGATCATAGTTTGTTAGTTTTCAATGAAGTTTCTGATTCATACTTGACATTGTGAATGGATTGTTACTTTAGCATAAGAAATCATATGACTACACACACACACACACACACACACACACACACATATATATATATATATATATATATATATATATATATATATATATATATATATATATATATATATATATATATATATATATATATATATATATATATATATATATATATATATATATATATATATATATATATATATATATATATATATATATATATATATATATATATATATATATATATATATATATTGCTGTTATAAGAATGATCATGATGCCCTCATGTCCGTATTTTATTTTATCGACACCTCTATCTCTAAACATGTCGACATATATTTTGATATCGGCTTCCGTTCGAGGACAAGCGAGGTCTAAGCTTGGGGGAGTTGATACGTCCATTTTGCATCATGCTTTTATATTGATGTTTATTGCATTATGGGATGTTATTACACATTATGAAACAATACTTATGCCTTTTCTCTCTTATTTTACAAGGTTTACAGGAAGAGGGAGAATGCCGGCAGTTGAAATTCTGGGCTGGAAAAGGAGCAAATATTGGAGACCTATTCTGCACAACTCAAAAAGCCCTGAAACTCCACGAAAGTCGGTTTTGTAATATATAAAAAACATCCGACGAAGACAGCACCAGTGGGGGCCACCCACCGTCCACGAGGGTGGGGGGCGCGCCCTACCCCCTAGGCGCGCCCCTGCTTCGTGGGCCACCCGGCAGCCCCCCAATGCCCATCTTCTGGTATAAGGTGTCTTCTTCCATGAAAAAAATCAGAAGGAGGCTTTCGGGACGAAGCGCCCCCGTCTCGAGGCGGAACCAATCTAGGGCTCTGGCGGAGCTGTTCTGCCGGGGAAGCATCCCTCCGGGAGGGGGAAATCGTCACCATCGTCATCACCATCGATCCTCTCATTGGGAGGAGGTCAATCTCCATCAACATCTTCACCAACATCATCTCCTCTCAAACCCTAGTTCATCTCTTGTATCTAATCTTTGTATCAAAACCTCAGATTGGTACCTGTGGGTTGCTAGTAGTGTTGATTACTCCTTGTAGTTGATGCTAGTTGGTTTATCTGGTGGAAGATCATATGTTCAAATCCTTTATGCATATTAATATCCCTCTGATTATGAACATGAATATGATTTGTGAGTAGTTACGTTTGTTCCTGAGGACATGGGAGAAGTCCTGCTATAAGTAGTCATGTGAATTTGGTATTCGTTCGATATTTTGATGAGATGTATGTTGTCTTTCCTCTAGTGGTGTCATGTGAACGTCGACTACATGACACTTCACCATTGTTTGGGCCTAGGGAAAGACATTGGGAAGTAATAAGTAGATGAAGGGTTAATAGAGTGACAGAAGCTTGAACCCTAGTTTATGCGTTATTTCGTAAGGGGCTGATTTGGATCCCTATGTTTCATGCTATGGTTAGGTTTACCTTAATACATCTTTTGTAGTTGCGGATGCTTGCAATAGAGATTAATCATAAGTGGGATGCTTGTCCAAGTAAGGGCAGCACCCAAGCACCGGTCCACCCACATACCAAATTATCAAAGTAACGAACGCGAATCATATGAGCGTGATGAAAACTAGCTTGGCGATAATTCCCATGTGTCCTCGGGAGCGCTTTCCTTTATATAAGAGTTTGTCCAGGCTTGTCCTTTGCTACAAAAAGAACTGGGCCATATTGCGGCACCTTATTTATTTTATTACTTGTTACTTGGTACCAATTACCTTATCACAAAACTGAAGGAAATATGCCCTAGAGGCAATAATAAAGTTGTTATTTTATATTTCCTTATATCATGATAAATGTTTATTACTCATGCTAGAATTGTATTAACCGGAAACATAGTACATGTGTGAATACATAGACAAAACAAAGTGTCCCTAGTATGCCTCTACTAGACTAGCTCATTGATCAAAGATGGTTATGTTTCCTAACCATAGACATGAGTTGTCATTTGATCAATGGGGTCACATCATTAGGAGATTGATGTGATGGACAAGACCCATCCGTTAGCTTAGAACTATGATCGTTTAGTTTTACTGCTATTGCTTTCTTCATGACTTATACATGTTCCTATGACTATGAGATTATGCAACTCCCGAATACCGGAAGAACACCTTGTGTGCTATCAAACGTGATAACGTAACTGGGTGATTATAAAGATGCTCTACAGGTGTCTCCGAAGGTGTTCTTGGTGTTGGCATAGATCAAGAATAGGATTTGTCACTCCGAGTGTCGGAGAGGTATCTCTGGGCCCTCTCGGTAATGCACATCATAATAAGCCTTGCAAGCAAATGACTAATGAGTTAGTCACGAGATGATGTATTATGGAACGAGTAAAGAGACTTGCCGGTAACGAGATTGAACTAGGCATTGAGATACCGGCTATCGAATCTCGGGCAAGTAACCTACCGATGACAAAGGGAACAACGTATGTTGTTATGCGGTTCGACCGATAAAGATCTTCGTAGAATATGTAGGAGCCAATATGGGCATCCAGGTTCCGCTATTGGTTATTGACCGGAGAGATGTCTCGGTCATGTCTACATAGTTCTCGAACCCGTAGGGTCTGCACGCTTAAACATTCGTTGACGATATAGTACTTAATGAGTTATGTATGTTGGTGACCGAATGTTATTTGGAGTCCCGGATGTGATCACGGACATGACGAGGTACTCCGGAATGGTCCGGAGATAAACATTAATATATGGGATAATAGTGTTTGACCTCCGGAAGGGGTTCCGGATGTTTCCCGAAGTGTTTGGGTACGAGAACACTTTATTTGGGCCAAAAAAGAAAGCACACGAGGCTTTTGGAAAGCGCAAAAGGAAGTTTTGCAGAGTCCAGGGGCTAGACGCTAGGGTCCCTGGCGTCTGGATCCAGTCGTCGGGAACCTTGGCGTCTGGCCCTGGAGTCCGAGAAGGATTCTTCCCTTTCGGGTGAAACCGACTTTGTGAAGGCTTTTACTCCAAGTTTCGACCCCAAGGCTCAACATATAAATAGAGGGGTAGGGCTAGCACCCAAGACACATCAAGATACACCAAGCCGTGTGCCGGCTACCCCGACCCTCTGGTTTATCCTCCGTCTAGTTTCTGTAGTGCTTGGCAAAGCCCTGCAGAGATTGTTCTTCATCAACAACCGTCACTACGCCTTCGTGCTGTCAGAACTCATCTACTACTTCGCCCGTCTTGCTGGATCAAGAAGGCGAGGACGTCATCGAACTAAACGTGTGCTGAACGAGAAGGTGCCGTACATTCGGTACTAGATCGGGACGGATCGTGAAGGTGTACGACTACATCAACCGCGTTGATAAACGCTTCTGCTTTCGGTCTACACGGGTACGTAGACACACTCTCCCCTCTCGTTGCTATGCATCTAGTAGATAGATCTTGCGTGTTCGTAAGAATTTTTTTGAAATACTATGTTCCCCAATAGTGGCATCATGAGCCAGGTCTATGCGTAGATGATATGCACGAGTAGAACACAAGTGAGTTGTGGACGATACTAGTCGTACTTCTTACCAGCATGTCATACTTTGCTTCGGCGGTATTGTGAGATGAAGCGGCCCAGACCGACATTACGCGTACGCTTACGCAAGACTGGTTTCACCGTTATGAGCACTCGTTGCTTAAAGGTGACTGGCGGGTGTCTTTCTCTCTCACTTTAGCTGAATCGAGTGTGGCCACGCCCGATCCTTGTGAAGGTTAAAACAACACATACTTGACAAAAATTCGTTGTGGTTTTGTATGCGTAGGTAAGAACGGTTCTTGCTAAGCCCGTAGCAGCCACGTAAAACTTGCAGCAACAAAGTAGAGGACATCTAACTTGTTTTTGCAGGGCATGTTGTGATGTGATATGGTCAAGACATGATGAGTGATACATTGTATGAGATGATCATGTTTTGTAAAGTTATCGGCAACTGGCAGGAGCCATATGGTTGTTGCTTTATTGTATGAAATGCAATCGCCAAGTAATTGCTTTACTTTATCACTAAGTGGTAGCGATAGTCGTGGAAGCAATAGTTGGCGAGACGACAACGATGCTACGATGGAGATCAAGGTGTCGCGCCGGTGACGATGGTGATCATGACGGTGCCTTGGAGATGGGATCAAAAGCACAAGATGATGATGGACATATTATGTCACATATTTTGATTGCATGTGATGTTTATCTTATTATGCTTCTTATTTTGCTTAGTATGATGGTAGCATTATAAGATGATCCCTTACAAAATTTCAAGGTACAAGTGTTCTCGCTGAATATGCACCATTGTGAAAGCTCTTCGTGCTGAGACACCACGTGATGATCGGTTGTGATAGGCTCTACGTTCACATACAACGGGTGCAAGCCAGTTTTGCGCACGCAGAATACTCGGGTTAAACTTGACGAGCCTAGCATATGCAAATATGGCCTCGGAACACTGGCGACCGAAAGGTCGAGCGTGAATCATATAGTAGATATGATCAACATAAGATGTTGACCATTGAAAACTACTCCATCTCACGTGATGATCGGACATGGTTTAGTTGATTTGGATCACGTGATCATTTAGATGACTAGAGGGATGTCTATCTAAGTGGGAGTTCTTAAGTAATATGATTAAATTGAACTTTAATTTATCATGAACTTAGTCCTGGTAGTATTAGCATATCTATGTTGTAGATCAATAGCTCACGATGTTGCTCCCCATTTATTTTTTATATGTTCCTAGAGAAAACTAAGTTGAAAGATGTTAGTAGCAATTATGCGGAATTGTTCCGTGATCTGAGGATTATCCTCATTGCTGCACAGAAGAATTATGTCCTTGATGCACCGCTAGGTGACAGACCTATTGCAGGAGCAGATGTAGACGTTATGAACGTTTTGAAAAAAGCTCGGTATGATGACTACTTGATATTTTAAGTGCACCATGCTTTACGACTTAGAACCGGGACTTCAAAAACGTTTTGAACGCCATGGAGCATATAAGATGTTCAAATAGTTGAAATTAGTATTTCATACTCATGCCCGTGTCGAGAGGTATGAGACCTCTGACAGTACTTTGCCTACAAGATGGAGGAGAATAGCTCAACCAGTGAGCATGTGCTCAGATTGTCTGGGTACTACAATTGCTTGAATAAAGTGGGAGTTAATCTTCCAGATAAGATAGTAATTTACAAAGTTCTCTAGTCACTATCACCAAGTTAGTAGAACTTCGTGATGAAATATAATATGCAAGGGATGAGGAAAGTAATTCCCGAGCTCTTCACGATGCTGAAATCGGTGAAGGTAGAAATCAAGAAAGAGCATCAAGTGTTTATGGTTAACAAGACCACTTGTTTCAAGTAAAGGGCAAAAGGGATATAAGGGGAACTTCAAGAACAATGACAAGCAAGTTGTCACTCCCGTGAAGAAACCCAAAGCTAAACTCAAGCCTGAAACTAAGTGCTTCTACTACAAAGGAAATGGTCACTCGAAGTGGAACTGCCCTAGATACTTGGTGGATAAGAAGGATGGAAAAGTGAACAAAGGTATATTTTGATATACAGATTATTGATGTGTACTTTACTAGTGTTCATAGCAACCCCTGGGTATTTGATACCGGTTCAGTTGCTAAAATTAGTATCTCGAAACGAGAATTGCAGAATGAACAAAGACTAGTTAAAGGTGAAGTGATGATGTGTGTTGGAAGTGGTTCCAAGATTGATATGATCATCATCGCACACTCCCTATACTTTCGAGATTAGTATAAAACCTAAATAAATGTTATTTGACATTTGTGTTGAGCATGAATATGATTTGATCATATTTGTTGCAATACGGTTATTCATTTAAAGTCATAGAATAATTGTTATTCTGTTTACATGAATAAAACCTTTGATGGTCATACACCCAATGAAAATAGTATGTTGGATCTCGATCGTAGTGATACACATATCCATAATATTGAAGCCAAAAGATGCAATGTTAATAATGATAGTGCAACTTATTTGTGGCACTGCCGTTTAGGTCATAATGGTGTAAAGCGCATGAAGAAACTCCATAGTGATGGAATTTTGGAAGCACTTCATTATGAATCACTTGGTGCTTGCGAACCATGCCTCATGGGCAATATGACTAAAACTCCGTTCTCCGGAACAATGGAGCGAGCAATTGACTTGATGGAAATCATACATACTGATGTATGCAGACCAATGAGTGTTGAGGCTCGCGGCGGGTATCATTATTTTCTGACCTTCACAGATGATTTGAGCAGATATGGGTATATCTACTTAATGAAGCACAAGTCTGAAACATTTGAAAAGTTCAAAGAAATTTCAGAGTGAAGTAGAGAATCATCGTAACAAGAAAATAAAGTTTCTACGATCTGATCGTGGAGGTGAATATTTGAGTTACAAGTTTGGTCTTCATTTGAAACAATGTGGAATAGTTTCACAACTCACGCCACCCGGAACACCACAGCGTAATGGTGTGTCCGAACGTCGTAACCGTACTTTATTGGATATGGTGCGGTCTATGATGTCTCTTACCAATTTACCACTATTTTTTTGGGGTTATGCTTTAGAGACAGCTACATTCACGTTAAATAGGGCACCATCTAAATCCGTTGAGACGACGCCTTATGAACTATGGTTTGGCAAGAAACCAAAGTTGTCGTTTCTTAAAGTTTGGGGTTGCAATGCTTGTGTGAAAAAGCTTCAACCTGATAAGCGCGAACCCAAGTCGGAGAAATGTGTCTTCATAGGATATCGAAAGGAGACAGTTGGGTACACCTTCTATCACAGATCCAAAGGCAAGATATTCGTTGCTAAGAATGGATCCTTTCTAGAGAAGGAGTTTCTCTCGAAAGAAGTGAGCGGGAGGAAAGTAGAACTTGATGAGGTAATTGTACCTTCTCCCGAATTGGAAAGTTGTACATCACAGAAACTAGTTCCAGTGATTCCTACACCAATTAGTGAGGAAGCTAATGATGATGATCATGAAACTTCAGATCAAGTTTCTGCTGAACTTCGTAGATCAACCAGAGTTCGTTCCGCACCAGAGTAGTATGGCAACCCAGTTCTGGAAGTCATGTTACTAGACCATGACGAACCTACGAACTATGAGGAAGCGATGATGAGCCCAGATTCCGCTAAATGGCTTGAGGCCATGAAATCTGAGATGTGATCCATGTATGAGAACAAAGTGTGGACTTTGGTTGACTTGCCCGATGATCGGCAAGCCATCGAAAATAAATGGATCTTCAAGAGGAAGACCGACGCAGATGGTAATTTTACTGTTTACAAAGATTGACTTGTTGCGAAAGGTTTTCGACAAGTTCAAAGAGTTGGCTACGATGAGACTTTCTCACCCGTAGCGATGCTTAAGTCTGTCCGAATCATGTTAGCAATTGCCGCATTTTATGATTATGAAATCTGGCAAATGGATGTCAAAACTGCATTCCTGAATGGATATCTCAAAGAAGAGTTGTATATGATGCAACCAGAAGGTTTTGTCGATCCTAAAAGTGCTAACAAAGTGTGCAAGCTCCAGCGATTCATCTATGGACTGGTGCAAGCATCTCGAAGTTGGAATATATCCTTTGATGAGGTGATCAAAGCATATTGTTTTATACAGACTTACGATGAAGCCTGTATTTACAAGAAAGTGAGTGGGAGCACTACAACATTTCTGATAAGTATATGTGAATGACATATTGTTGATCAGAAATAATGTAGAATATTCTGGAAAGCATAAAGGAGTGTTTGAACGGAGTTTTTCAAAGAAAGGCCTCGGTGAAGCTGCTTACATATTGAGCATCAAGATCTATAGAGATAGATCGAGACGCTTGATAAGTTTTTTCATTGAGTACATACCTTGACAAATTTTGAAGTAGTTTAAAATGGATCAGTCAGAGAAGGAGTTCTTGCCTGAGTTAAAAGGTATGAAGTTGAGTAAGACTCAAAACCCGACCTCGATAGAAGATAGAGAAAGAATGAAAGCCATTCCCTATGCCTCAGCCATAGGTTCTATAAAGTATGCCATGCTGTGTACCAAACCTGTTGAGTACCTTGCCATGAGTTTGGCAAGGAGGTACAATAGTGATCTAGGAGTAGATCACTGGACAGCGGTCAAAATTATCCTTAGTAACTGGATGACTAAGGAAATGTTTCTCGATTATGGAGGTGATAAAGAGTTCGTCGTAATGAGTTACGCCGATGCAAGCTTTGACACTAATCCGGATGACTCTAAGTATCAATCTGGATGCGTATTAAAAGTGTGAGCAATTAGCTAGAGTAACTCCATGCAGAGTATTGTAGACATAGAAATTTGCAAAATACATACGGATCTGAATATAACAGACCCGCTGACTAAACACCTCTCACGAAGCAAAACATGATCACACCTTAGTACTCTTTGGGTGTTAATCACATGGCGATGTGAACTAGATTGTTAACTCTAGTAAACCCTTTGGGTATTGGTCGCATGGCGATGTGAACTAGATTGTTGACTCTAGTAAACCCTTTGGGTTTTGGTCACATGGCTATGTGAACTATCAGTGTTGAATCACATCGCGATGTGAACTAGATTATTGACTCTAGTAAACCCTGTGGGTGTTGGTCACATGGCGATGTGAACTATCGATGTTGAATCACATGGCGATGTGAACTAGATTATTGTAATGCCCAGGATGGGACTATACCTCCTACGTGTCGAGGCACGACTTAAAGGTATAAGCCCATCCTAGAATGATCTCAAGTTTGGTATCTTTGCACAACTCATGTAAAAGAGGGATTAAAAAGCAAAAGGAGATAGTTGGCTTACACTCGCCACTTCACACAATACATTACATAAACAATCATCATTCAAAACATCACAACCCGACTACGGGTGAAGATCCAAAGAAAGATACCAAAACAACAAAAGCCACAGGTCAGGATCGAATCCTAGTAGAAACCACTACTGAACATCGAAACGTCACAAGCAAACGGCCACACTCTTCAACGAGCTCCTGGTGAAGCACTGAACCAGCTCCTGCATCAAACTCGACTGAACCTGCATCTGGTGTGGTGAAGTAACTGTGAGCCACAGAGGACTCAGCAATCCCGTTCCCGGGTAACAAGACTATTTAAGCCTTGGGTGAGGACAAGGCTGAAGAAAGAACGAGAGGTGAAGGAAACAAATCAAGAGTCTGCAGCAGCAACTAGCACTAACTTACGTAATAGAGAGCGAGAAGAGAAGAGCAACGGTCGAAAGATGATCACGAAGTGATCCTAGCTAAAGCCGGTCAAACATAACCCCACCGTGTTCAACTCCCGAATCCCTATTCGGAAATTGACAGTCACGGTACACACGCTGGTAGTGTATTGAAACATTGTGTCAAGTTATCTACAACCGGAATTAACAAGCTCCCATCTGCCACATAACCGCGGGCACGGCTTTCGAAAGTTCAAACCCTGCAGGGGTGTTCCAACTTGGCCCATCACAAGCCCACGATCCGCGAAGTCGCAACTCCATAGGTGGGAAGACCCGAGTATTCTCGGAATCCCGTGCTCAAGTTAAACCGAACTAAGGTAAGGCTAATCCAGCAAATCCTCCCGGCGTGCCGACACCCTGATAGTAGCCGCGCGTATCTCGTCTCAGGCCACGACCGGATGGGCGATGCTACAGGACCCAAACCTCGAGTTTCCCCGTGGTGGTTCCCGCAGGACCCCCGTTTGGGACCAACACCATCGGCACTGGCCCCCCCTGCTATGTAGAAAAGAATCTCCAAGGAGCGTCCCCCTTATGCAAATTTAATTAATTAATTAAGTTGTTATTATGAGGCAAAAAGAACCAATGTTGGGATTTGCTGGAAAAGACTTAGCACTTAGCGGTTTATCAAGGGGGTCCCATACACCCCAACCGTGTTAGGAACGCATAATCAAGGAACATAACACCGGTTTATACGGTTCCTAACGGCATGAGTGGAACAAAACACCAAGCAAAAGGCTTAGCCTTCCACCCTGCCAGTATATAGATGATTTCATTTTTAAGCATTTATAAAGTGTGATATAACCCAACCAAACTTCAACAGGAAGCAAGCATCTTCAATCTTCACCTGCAACTAACAATGCTATAAGAAGGGCTGAGCGAAGCGTACTTAGCCAAGCAACGGTTTGCATAGGTAGGTTGGTTAAACATGGCAAGTGGTTACAAGTAGGAGGCTGACAGGAAAGACATAGGCATCGAGGCAAATACTACAGAGCGATACTACTAGCAAGAGGCAAAAATAGTAATGGTATCCGGGTTCGGTCATCTTGCCTGGGAATCCACAAAGGAGAAGAACGGATCCACGAAGAAGACGGAGCAACAGTCGAGCGAAACCTCACAACTCCGGAACGAAACCGAAGCTAACAAGAGAAGCAACCGGAAAGAAAGAAACAACACGGTAAACACGCAAGCATAAACATGGCATACGATGCACAAACAAGTATGATGCATGTCCGGCTTAAATATGCAAGGCATGGCAAAGTGCACAAACAAATACTACAAGTTAAGTGGAGATCAATATGCAACGAGTTGCATATTGACGAAACACCACATTTAATTATTTAGTTGACTCCCATTTAATTACAAGACAAGATTAATTGTTTTTAACATGGCAAGAGGTGAAGCATAATAAAACTATACTAACTAGGCAATTTAAATGAGGCCGGAAGAATAACAACAACATATTCCGGAAAAATCCTCATGAGCATGTTTAATAATTATAAGCAAACAACAATTAAACATTTAAGGTTGTTAACATGATGCGGATGATATGATCAAGTTTATGCAAGTTTATTAAAAGGGTTAACATAAAAGAGATATGGAGCATTGTCACCGTGGTGGAAAGAAAGGGTGCCACGGCAACGATCCGAAAATGATGCAACGCAACATATCGGTTCCGGTAACTCGTTGAGAGTCCGGTGCAAAAGAAGGATGGCGTGAGCGAGTCAACGAGATGATGGGGTGATCCCGTTGCCGGGTTCCCACGAGTCGGTGGCGAGGCAACCGAGGAACATGACAAAAGGTGGAACGGGCACGAAGCACACACGGGAGACATTTCATACAACACAACAAGCATGCAACTCACGGGTCACGTCTCGGGGTTATACCTTCGAAACACTCGTTTCGGGACGGTTCGAGTTCGTCGAGGAACGTAGGGGTAGTAGTTGTACACGGCCGTAGAGGGAAGTAGACGTTCGGGCGACGGTAGTGGTACTTGGTGCTTCTGGGCGTCGGTAGTCGTACACGGGGCGACGGTAGTGGAACTCGTTCCGTAGATGTACTTGGCGCATCCGTCTTTTCCGGGCGACGGTAGTGGTACACGCGACGGTAGTCGTTCGGGTCGTCGTGGTACTTGAGGTTCCCGTTCGCGATGGTAGAGGAAGTAGTGGTACTCGTCGTTCTCGAGTGCTCCGGTCGTCGAGGTACTTGTACATGTAGTGGTACTTGTCGGGTCGTCGGCGACTCGAAGGTGTACACGGGTCGACGTTCTCGTATATGTAGTCGTTCTCAAGCTCGTAGCCGTAGGCGTACAAGGGTCCAAAAGTAGAAAAACTTGTTGTCTTCCTGGTTAACTGAGATTAACAAAAACAGCACAACAAAAAAAACAGGAAAAAGAAGGACTGCGGGGGTTGCGGCTCGGGACGAAGGAAGCCGGCGACGAGGCTTGCAGGGGACGGGCAGAGGAGGAGGATGCAGTGCCTGGCCGCGCGTTGGACGGCGGCACGGTCGGAGGAAGAGGGCCGGCGTCGGCTCGCAGGAGATGGAGCTCGGGCTGCTCAGGGAGGAGCAGCGGCTCCGGCGCTGAAGTGCTGGAGATGGAGGCGCTCGGGCGTCGCGGCTGCGCGGCCGGAAGAAGGAGCCGAGCGGCTGGAGGGGAGGCCGGGGCCTGGCTGGCCTTGGGCGCGGCGAGGAGGAAGCAGGAGGGGCGCCGGGCTCGCGCTGGAGGACGGTCGACGAGGCGCGTCGGGTCGCAGCGCGGACGGAGGGAGGCGATGGAGGCGGCCGGCTCGTCGCGGGGACAGAGGCGCGGTGCCTGGGCGGCGCTCGCAGCCGGGACGAAGGGAACGCGGGATCCGGGGCTCCTGGCGCGAAGGACATGCGCTGCAGGGGAGCTCGCGCTGAGGACGGGGCACTCGGGCCTTGCTGGGAAGGAGGCTAGGCGCTGCTCGAATCGAGGGGATGGGGAGGAACGCGAGGGGATCGAGGGAGGCTCGAGGGAGAGCGAGGGATGCGGGGCGTCGAGGAGAGGGGGAACTGGCGGCGGCTTGCGGGAGAGCGAGGGGAGAGTTAGCGCTAGGGTTCTGGGGGATGGAGCGGGCCAAAGTGGCTGGAGCGGTTGGGCCTAGAGGGAGGAGGAGGCCCAAAGGAGGGAGAGGGAGGCCTGGGCCAAGCTGGAAGGGAAGAAGAGCAGGTGCGGCTGGCCCTGCAGCCTAGCCTTTCTCTAATTTTAGCAGTAAAAGAAATAGAGAGAGAGAGAGCTAAAAAAAATAAAGAAAGGAGGCCACAAACAAGGAAAAAAAATGGAACAATTTTGAAAGGCTTTATGGAATGCTTCCGACCCCACAAAAATAGTTCCAACAACAAAAGGGAAAAACAAACTAAAATAATTAGTTTGCCTTAAAGGAGTTCAAAAGAAGTCTAGATTTTAGGAGGAGTCTCGATAAAAGGGAAAAGAAATACAGGGAAGGTTTTAAAGGTGAAACTTGAAGTGAAAAGACAATGGGGAATTATGCAAGTGTGTTACGGTGATTCCGAAGCAATGGAATAATTAATAAATATAGCTCCCTAAAATAATGAGAGACTTTTATATGTTATAAAGAGAAGTCACCTTCCCTCGATTTAAATGGACCGAAGGTCCACACGAATTATTTGGTTGCAAAAATTAATGAGATGATGGCATGATGACATGATGCAATGCAAAAAAAATAAATAACACAAGCAAAAGAAACACACGGGCAACCCGGAACATCTGGAATCTTCTGGAACCTTCTGGAATCTTCTGGGACGTCGGTCTCGGGCGTCACAACTATTGACTCTAGTGCAAGTGGGAGACTGAAGGAAATATGCCCTAGAGGCAATAATAAAGTTGTTATTTTATATTTCCTTATATCATGATAAATGTTTACTATTCATGCTACAATTGTATTAACCGGAAACTTAGTACATGTGTGAACACATAGACAAAACAAAGTGTCCCTAGTATGCCTCTACTAGACTAGCTCATTTATCAAAGATGGTTATGTTTCCTAACCATAGACATGAGTTGTCATTTGATCAGCGGGGTCACATCATTAGGAGAATGATGTGATGGACAAGACTCATCCGTTAGCTTAGCACTATGATCGTTTAGTTTTACTGCTATTGCTTTCTTCATGACTTATACATGTTCCTATGACTATGAGATTATGCAACTCCCGAATACCGGAAGAACACCTTGTGTGCTATCAAACGTCACAACGTAACTGGGTGATTATAAAGATGCTCTACAGGTGTCTCCTAAGGTGTTCGTGGTGTTGGCATAGATCAAGAATAGGATTTGTCACTCTGAGTGTCAGAGAGGTATCTCTGAGCCCTCTCGGTAATGCACATCACAATAAGCCTTGCAAGAAAATGACTAATGAGTTAGTCATGAAATGATGTATTATGGAACGAGTAAAGAGACTTGCCGGTAACGAGATTGAACTAGGTATTGAGATACCGTTGATCTAATCTCGGACAAGTAACATATCGATGACAAAGGGAACAACGTATGTTGTTATGCGGTTCGACCGCTAAAGATCTTCGTAGAATATATAGGAGCCAATATGGGCATCCAGGTTCCGCTATTGGTTATTGACCGGAGAGATGTCTCGGTCATGTCTACATAGTTCTCGAACCCGTAGGGTCCGCACGCTTAAACGTTCGTGGACGATATAATACTTAATGAGTTATGTATGTTGGTGACTGAATGTTATTCGGAGTCCCGGATGTGATCACGGACATGATGAGGAACTCTGGAATGGTCCGGAGATAAAGATCAATATATGGGATAATAGTGTTTGACCTACGGAAGGGGTTCCGGATGTTTCCCGAAGTGTTTGGGTACGAGAACACTTTATTTGGGCCAAAAAAGAAAGCACACGAGGCTTTTGGAAAGCGCAAAAGGAAGTTTTGCGGAGTCCAGGGGCCAGACGCCGGGAACCCTGGCGTCTGGCCCTGGAGTCCGAGAAGGACTCTTGCCTTTCGGGTGAAACTGACTTTGTGAACGCTTTTACTCCAAGTTTCGACCCCAAGGCTCAACATATAAATAGAGGGGTAGGGCTAGCACCCAAGACACATCAAGATACACCAACGTGACGCCCGAAGACCGACGCTCCAGAAGATTCCAGATGTTCCGGGTTTCGCCATGTGTTTCAGTTGTGCTTGCTCTATTTATTTTGCATTGCATCACAGCATCATGCCATCATGTCATAATTCTTTTGCTTTTCAACTAAATAAATTGTGTGGATCTTCGATCCATTTAAATTGAGGGAAGTGTGATTTCTCTTTAAAACATATCCTCCCAATATTTAGGGAGCTATACTAAAATATCCCATTAGTTTGGGATCACCGAAACACACTTGCAAATATTCCCATGCCTCTTTACTTCAATATCACCGTCAAAACCTTCTCTACAGTTCTTATCCATTTTTATCGAGGTTCCTCCAAAAATCCGAGCATTTTTGGACACTTCGAGAATCAAGTCTTAGTTCAAACCCATTTGAATTAAACTCAAGTATGTTGGAATTATATCTCGATCATGCCACTTCTATTTTTCTTGGATTACGCTCATTTTTATGAGCCCGAGAAAAATAACCTAATGTGCAAATTATTTCCCTAGCACCTCCTTCCTTTTCTTTTCTTCTTTGTTGTTTTTCTGTTATTTTGGGGAAAAACATCAGTAGAATTGGAAAAGAGAGGACCCATTCCATTTAGGCCATCCGGTGCGAGCCTCTGTAGCCCCAGGCTATCCTAGCCGCAGCCAGGCCCAGCTAGGCCGGCCACACCTCTAGGCCCAAGGCCAGGCGCTCCCACCAGCTCCTTCCCTGGCCCATGGCCAAGGCCCAGCCGGTCCCCGTCTATCCTAGCCCTAGCCCGACTCTCCCTCGACCCCTCTTTTTCCCTTCCGAGCGCCGCCAGCCGCACCATCGTTTCCTCTCGATTCCCCATCTCCCTCGCATCCACCTGTGCCCGTCGCTCTCCCCCCCCCCTCTGCTCAAGCAGATGGACGCGCCCGCGCCCTCGTCTCCTCCGGCCTCCCCGAGGGCCAAGTTGCCGCCGCCTGCTATTTCTCATCGCGCCACGCCGCAGTAGGCACGTGTGATGTCTACTACACGCTTCTATTCCTGTAGACAGTGTTGGGCCTCCAAGAGCAGAGGTTTGTAGGACAGCAACAAATTTCCCTTAAGTGAGTAACCCAAGGTTTATCGAACTCAAGGAAGTGGAGGTTGAATGTACCCCTTTCAAGCAACCATGCAATCAAGATACAAGAAGTCTTGTGTCCCCAACACACCTAATACACTTGTCAGATGTATAGGTGCACTAGTTCGGCGAAGAGATGGTAAAATATGGGTGATAGGAGTGGCAAAGCAAAGTAATATAAATCTGTAATAAAAAGTGCAGCAAGCAAACAAGTGGTAAACGTGAGCACAAATGGTATTGCAATGGTGGAAACAAGGCCTAGGCTTCATACTTTCACTAGTGGCAACTCCCAACAACATTAACATAATCGAATCACATGATATTTCCCATAAAACATGCAAGGGGGACGCACTCGGAGGTCATTACTTTATGGGCAAGAGAGGACGAGAATTATGTAGGGCTACAAAAGCACACCTCAAAGTTCGTAGTTCTTAATCTATGGATTTCCCAATGTCACCGCGGCCATCCAAAGAGAGTACCACAATCACCACAACATATCTCAAGGATAGTCAAAGACAAGCACCAAGAGACTCTCAATCTTCAATCAACACACAAAAGAGGAAATCACTCATGAAAATATTCTTCTAATCCATGTCCAATAGACCGTTGTCACCTTGTTCTCGGAGATTATACTAGATAAAGACAAGTGAGTACATCAATCCAATACATAGAGGAAGGGGAAATATCATGGGATCACCCTAGATTAACATAGCCTATGATCACAACGAAGATCACATCATGGGAGAGAGAATTGACCACATAGCTACTGGTAGAAACCTCAGCCCCGAGGAGGAACTACTCCCGCATCATGGAGGGAGGAAGCAACATCGATGGAGATGAATCCAGTGGCACTTCCCCGTCCCGGCAGGGTGCCGACACAGGAATTCTGGTCCCCCGAAACTTGGTGGCGATGGCGGCAGAGATCGGAATAGCTTCTGGAGAAAAGGGTTCCGGAATCAGGGTTTCCGCGACGGGTGTTAAATATATGCCAAAGGGGGTCGCCAGGGGAGCTAAGGGGGCCCAGGCGGCCTGGCGCCGCGGCCAGGAGGGGGGCCGCGCCCTCTGGGCGCCTGGAGCCCCTGTGGCCCCCCTCCGGCCCTACTTTGGCAGCATGGAAGCTTCCGGAACGCTGATTGTTTATATATTTTTCCCGGAATTTTTCTGGCAATTTACATAATGGGAAAACCTGAAATACAAAAACAGCAGAAAACATAAACTGGCACTGGGGTGCACTGAGTTAATAGGTTAGTCCAAATATGATCAAAAGTGTATGGAAGTGCATAAATATCATAGCAATATCACACAAAAGAGGCATGGAGCAAGCAAAAATTATAGATACGTTTTGGACGTATCAACATCCCCAAGCTTAATTCCTGCTCGTCCTCGAGTAGGTAAATGATAACAAGCATAATTTCTGTGGTGACATGCTACCAACCATATAAGAACTTTTCACAGTCACATGACGAATGCTTACTGAGATAATGAATCTGTAGTAATTAAGTTGCCTCATGAGAATATCACAAAGAACTGAAAGTTTTACAATATGATATTGAAACACTCAATAGATTTGTAGTGAGCTGAAGGAAATATGCCCTAGAGGCAATAATAAAGATGATTATTTGTATTTCCTTATATATCATGATAAATGTCTTTTATTCATGCTAGAATTGTATTAACCGGAAACTTACTACATGTGTGAATACATAGACAAAACAATATGTCCCTAGTATGCCTCTACTAGACTAGCTCATTGATCAAAGATGGTTATGTTTCCTAGCCATAGACATGAGTTGTCATTTGATCAACGGGATCACATCATTAGGAGAATGATGTGATGGACAAGACCCATCCGTTAGCATAGCACTATGATCGTTTAGTTTTACTGCTATTGCTTTCTTCATGACTTATACATGTTCCTATGACTATGAGATTATGCAACTCCCGAATACCGTAGGAACACCTTGTGTGCTATCAAACGTCACAACGTAACTGGGTGATCATAAAGATGCTCTACAGGTGTCTCCGAAAGTATTCGTGGTGTTGGCATAGATCAAGATTAGGATTTGTCACTCCGAGTGTCGGAGAGGTATCTCTGGGCCCTCTCGATAACACACATCATAATAAGCCTTGCAAGCAAAAGACTAATGAGTTAGTCACGAGATGATGTGTTACGGAACGAGTAAAGAGACTTGCCGGTAACGAGATTGAACTAGGTATGGAGATACCGACGATCGAATCTCGGGCAAGTAACATACCGATGACAAAAGGAACAACGTATGTTGTTATGCGGTTTGACTGAAAAAGATCTTCGTAGAATATGTAGGAGCCAATATGAACATCCAGGTTCCGCTATTGGTTATTGACTGCAGATGAGTCTCGGTCATGTCTACATAGTTCTCGAACCCGTAGGGTCCGCAAGCTTAACGTTTGATGACGATCGGTATTATGAGTTTATGAGTTTTGATGTACCGAAGGTAGTTCGGAGTCCCGGATGAGATCACGGACATGACGAGGAGTCTCGAAATGTCCGAGACATAAATATTGATATATTGGACGACTATATTCGGACACCGGAAGTGTTCCAGAAAAGTTTCGGATTTAACTGGATTGCCGGAGGGGGTTACCGGAACCCCCTACGAGGGGGGATGGTCCATAGTGGACCTTGAAGAAAGGAGAGAGGCAGCCCATAGAGGCTGGCCGGCGCCCCACCAGGGGATCCTAGTTGGACTAGGATTGGGGGGCGCCACCTCTCCCTCCTTTTTTCCTTTCCCTCTCTTCCTTCTTGGTGGACTCCTACTAGGAATAGGATTGCAATCCTATTCCTAGTAGGATTGCCCTAGCCGCACCATAGGAGGCCGGCCGGCCCTCCTCCCTTGCTCCTTTATATACGGGGGTAGGGGGCACCCAAAGACACACAAGTTGAATTGTTCTAGCCGTGTGCGGTGCCCCCCTCCACAGAAACACACCTCGGTCATACTGTCGCAGTGCTTAGGCGAAGCCCTGCGCCGGTAAATACATCATATCCGTCACCACGCCGTCGTGCTGACGAAACTCTCCCGTGAAGCTCAGCTGGATCAAGAGCTCATGGGACGTCATCAAGCTGAACGTGTGCTGAACGCGGAGGTGCCATACGTTCGGTGCTTGATCGGTTAGATCGCGAAGAAGTTCGACTACATCAACCGCGTCACTTGACGCTTCCGCTTCTGGTCTACGAGGGTACGTAGACACACTCTTCCCTCTCGTTGCTATGCATTTGGTAGATAGATCTTGCGTGATCGTAGGAATATTTTAAAATACTGCGTTCCCCAACAGTGGCATCAGAGCCAGGTCTATGCGTAGATGATATGCACGAGTAGAACACAATGAGTTGTGGGCGATACTAGTCATACTGCTTACCAGCATGTCATACTTTGCTTCGGCGGTATTGTGAGATGAAGTGGCCCGGACCGACATTACGCGTACGCTTACGCGAGACTGGTTTCACCGTTACGAGCACTCGTTGCTTAAAGGTGACTGGCGGGTGTCTGTCTCTCTCACTTTAGCTGAATCAAGTGTGGCTACGCCCGGTCCTTGTGAAGGTTAAAACAGCACATACTTGACGAAACATCGTTGTGGTTTTGGATGCGTAGGTAAGAACGGTTCTTGCTAAGCCCGTAGCAGCCACGTAAAACTTGCAACAACAAAGTAGAGGACGTCTAACTTGTTTTTGCAGGGCATGTTGTGATGTGATATGGTCAAGACATGATGAGTTATACGGTTTTGTATGAGATGATCATGTTTTGTAATGTTATCGGCAACTGGCAGGAGCCATATGGTTGTCGCTTTATTGTATGAAATGCAATCGCCATGTAATTGCTTTACTTTATCACTAAGCGGTAGCGATAGTCGTAGAAGCAAATAGTTGGCCAGACGACAACGATGCTACGATGGAGATCAAGGTGTCGCGCCGGTGACGAAGGTGATCATGACGGTGCTTTGGAGATGGAGATCAAAAGCACAAGATGATGATGGCCATATCATGTCACATATTTTGATTTGCATGTGATGTTTATCTTATTATGCTTCTTATTTTGCTTAGAACGACGGTAGCATTATAAGATGATCCCTCACTAAATTTCAAGGTATAAGTGTTCTCCCTGAGTATGCACCGTTGCGAAAGTTCGTCGTGCCGAGACACCACGTGATGATCGGGTGTGATAAGCTCTACGTTCAAATACAACGGGTGTAAGCCAGTTTTGCACACGCAGAATACTCGGGTTAAACTTGACGAGCCTAGCATATGCAGATATGGCCTCGGAACAATGGAGACCGAAAGGTTGAGCGTGAATCATATAGTAGATATGATCAACATAAGATGTTCACCATTGAAACTACTCCATCTCACGTGATGATCGGACATGGTTTAGTTGATTTGGATCACATGATCATTTAGATGACCGGAGGGATGTCTATCTAAGTGGGAGTTCTTTAATTAATATGATTAAATTGAACTTTAATTTATCATGAACTTAGTCCTTATAGTTTTTGCATATCTATGTTATTGTAGATCAATGGCCCGTGCTACGGTTCCTTTGAACTTTAATGTGTTCCTAGAGAAAACTAAGTTGAAAGATGTTAGTAGCAATGATGCGGAATTGTTCCGTGATCTGAGGATTATCCTCATTGCTGCACAGAGAAATATGTCCTTGATGCACCGCTAGGTGACAGACCTATTGCAGGAGCAGATGTAGATGTTATGAACGTTTTGACAAAAGCTCGGTATGATGACTACTTGATAGTTTAGTGCACCATGCTTTACGGCTTATAACCGGGACTTCAAAAATGTTTTGAACGCCACGGAGCATATGAGATGTTCCAAGAGTTGAAATTAGTATTTCATACTCATGCCCGTGTCGAGAGGTATAAGACTTCTGACAGTACTTTGCCTACAAGATGGAGGAGAATAGCTCAACCAGTGAGCATGTGCTCAGATTGTCTGGGTACTACAATTACTTGAATCAAGTGGGAGTTAATCTTCCAGATAAGATAGTAATTGACAAAGTTCTCTAGTCACTATCACCAAGTTAGTAGAACTTCGTGATGAACTATAATATGCAAGGGATGACGAAGGTAGAAATCAAAAAAAAAGAACATCATAAGACCACTTGTTTCAAGTAAAGG
The DNA here is from genome assembly GCA_902687465.1 of Secale cereale. Classification (NCBI taxonomy): domain Eukaryota; kingdom Viridiplantae; phylum Streptophyta; class Magnoliopsida; order Poales; family Poaceae; genus Secale; species Secale cereale. Next base: position 173,085,514 of record LR738712.1, read on the forward strand.
GCAAAGGGATAGAAGGGGAACTTCAAGAAGAATGACAAGCAAGTTGTCACTCCCATGAAGAAACCCAAAGCTAAACTCAAGCCTGAAACTAAGTGCTTCTACTGCAAAGGAAATGGTCACCGGAAGTGGAACTGCCCTAGATACTTGGCGGATAAGAAGGATGGCAAAGTGAACAAAGGTATATTTGATATACAGATTATTGATGTGTATTTTACTAGTGTTCATAGCAACCCCTCGGTATTTGATACTGGTTCAGTTGCTAAAGAGTAGTAACTCGAAATGGGAGTTGCATAATGAACAGAAACTAGTTAAAGGATGAAGTGACGATGTGTATTGGAAGCAGTTCCAAGATTGATATGATCATCATCGCACACTCCCTATACTTTCGGGATTAGTGTTGAACCTAAATAAGTGTTATTTGGTGTTTGTGTTGAGCATGAATATGATTTGATCATGTTTATTGCAATACGGTTATTCATGTAAGTTAGAGAATAATTGTTGTTCTGTTTACATGAATAAAACCTTCTATGGTCATACACCCAATGAAAATAGTTTGTTGGATCTCGATCGTGTGATACACATATTCATAATATTAAAGCCAAAAGATGCAAGGTTAATAATGATAGTGCAACTTATTTGTGGCACTGGTGTTTAGGTCATATTGGTGTAAAGCGCATGAAGAAACTCCATAGTGATGGACTTTTTGGAATCACTTGATTATGAATCACTTGGTGCTTGCGAACCATGCCTCATGGGCAAGATGACTAAAACTCCGTTCTCCGGAACTATGGAGCGAGCAATAGAGTTGTTGGAAATCATACATACTGATGTATGCAGACCAATGAGTGTTGAAGCTCACGGCGGGAATCGTTATTTTCTAACCTTCACTGATGATTTGAGCAGATATGGGTATATCTACTTAATGAAGCACAAATCTGAAACATTTGAAAAGTTCAAAGAATTTCAGAGTGAAGTAGAGAATCATCGTAACAAGAAAATAAAGTTTCTACGATCTGATCGTGGAGGATAATATTTGAGTTACGAGTTTGGTCTTCATTTGAAACAATGTGGAATAGTTTCACAACTCACGCCACCCGGAACACCACAGCGTAATGATGTGTCCGAACGTCGTAACCGTACTTTATTGGATATGGTGCGATCTATGATGTCTCTTACCGATTTACCACTATCGTTTTGGGGTTATGCTTTAGAGACAGCTGCATTCACGTTAAATAGGGCACCATCTAAATCCGTTGATACGACACCTTATGAACTATGGTTTGGCAAGAAACCAAAGTTGTCGTTTCTTATAGTTTGGGGCTGCGATGCTTATGTGAAAAAGCTTCAACCTAATAAGCTCGAACCCAAGTCGGAGAAATGTGTCTTCATAGGATACCCAAAAGAGACTGTTGGGTACACCTTCTATCACAGATCCGAAGGCAAGGTCTTTGTTGCTAAGAGTGGATCCTTTCTAGAGAAGGAGTTTCTCTCGAAAGAAGTGAGTGGGAGGAAAGTAGAACTTGATGAGGTAATTGCACCTTCTCCCGAATTGGAAAGTGGAACATCACAAAAACTAGTTCCAGTGATTCCTACACCAATTAGTGAGGAAGCTAATGATGATGATCATGAAACTTCAGATCAAGTTTCTGCTGAACGTCGTAGATCAACCAGAGTACGTTCCGCACCAGAGTGGTACGACAACCCAGTTCTGGAAGTCATGTTACTAGACCATGATGAACCTGCGAACTATGAGGAAGCGATGATGAGCCCAGATTCCGCAAAATGGCTTGAGGCCATGAAATCTGAGATGGGATCCATGTATGAGAACAAAGTGTGGACTTTGGTTGACTTGCCCGATGATCGGCAAGCCATCGAAAATAAATGGATCTTCAAGAGGAAGACCGACGCTGACAGTAATGTTACTGTTTACAAAGCTCGACTTGTTGCGAAAGGTTTTCGACAAGTTCAAGGAGTTGACTACGATGAGACTTTCTCACCCGTAGCGATGCTTAAGTCTGTCCGAATCATGTTAGCAATTGCCGCATTTTATGAAATCTGGAAAATGGATAACAAAACTGCATTCTTTAATGGATTTATTAAGGAAAAATTGTATATGATGCAACCCGAAGGTTTTGTCAATCCTAAAGGTGCTAACAAAATGTGCAAGCTCCAGCGATCCATCTATGGACTGGTGCAAGCATCTCGGAGTTGGAATATACGCTTTGATAAGTTGATCAAAGCATATAGATTTATACAGACTTACGGTGAAGCCTGTATTTACAAGAAGTGAGTGGGAGCACTACAACCTTTCTGATAAGTATATGTGAATGACATATTGTCGATCGGAAATGATGTAGAATTTTCTGGAAAGCATAAAGGAGTGTTTCAAAGGAGTTTTTCAAAGAAAGACCTTGGTGAACCTGCTTACATATTGGGCATCAAGATCTATAGAGATAGATCAAGACGCTTGATAAGACTTTCGATAAGTACATACCTTGGTAAGATTTTGAAGTAGTTCAAAATGGATCAGTCAAAGAAGGAGTTCTTGCCCGACTTGTAAGGTGTGAAGTTGAGTAAGACTCAAAGCCAGACCACGGTAGAAAAATATAGAGAGAATGAAAGTCATTCCCTATGCCTCAGCCATAGGTTCTATAAAGTATGCCATGTTGTGTACCAAACATGTTGTGTACCTTGCCATGAGTTTGTCAAGGGGGTACAATAGTGATCCAGGAGTAGATCACTGTACAGCGGTCAAAATTATCCTTAGTAACTGGATGACTAAGGAAATGTTTCTTGATTATGGAGGTGATAAAGAGTTCGTCGTAAAGGGTTACGCCGATGCAAGCTTTGACACTAAATCCAGATGACTCTAAGTATCAATCTGGATGCGTATTGAAAGTGGGAGCAATTATCTAGAGTAGCTCCATGCAGAGCATTGTAGACATAGAAATTTGCGAAATACATACGGATCTGAATGTGACAGACCCGTTGACTAAACTTCTCTCACAAGCAAAACATGATCACACCTTATTACTCTTGGGTATTAATCACATAGCGATGTGAACTAGATTATTGACTCTAGTAAACCCTTTGGGTGTTGGTCACATGGTGATGTGAACTATGGGTGTTATTCACATAACGATGTGAACTATCGGTATTAAATCACATGGCGATGTGAGCTAGATTATTGACTCTAGTGCAAGTGGGAGACTGAAGGAAATATGCCCTAGAGGCAATAATAAAGATGATTATTTTTATTTCCTTATATATCATAATAAATGTCTTTTATTCATGCTAGAATTGTATTAACCGGAAACTTACTACATGTGTGAATACATAGACAAAACAGTATGTCCCTAGTATGCCTCTACTAGACTAGCTCATTGATCAAAGATGGTTATGTTTCCTAGCCATAGACATGAGTTGTCATTTGATCAACGGGATCACATCATTAGGAGAATGATGTGATGGACAAGACCCATCCGTTAGCATAGCACTATGATCGTTTAGTTTTACTGCTATTGCTTTCTTCATGACTTATACATGTTCCTATGACTATGAGATTATGCAACTCCCGAATACCGTAGGAACACCTTGTGTGCTATCAAACGTCACAACGTAACTGGGTGATCATAAAGATGCTCTACAGGTGTCTCCGAAAGTATTCGTGGTGTTGGCATAGATGAAGATTAGGATTTGTCACTCCGAGTGTCGGAGAGGTATCTCTGGGCCCTCTCGGTAACACACATCACAATAAGCCTTGCAAGCAAAAGACTAATGAGTTAGTCACGAGATGATGTGTTACGGAACGAGTAAAGAGACTTGCCGGTAACGAGATTGAACTAGGTATGGAGATACCGACGATCGTATCTCGGGCAAGTAACATACCGACGACAAAAGGAACAACGTATATTGTTATGCGGTTTGACCAATAAAGATCTTCGTAGAATATGTAGGAGCCAATATGAACATCCAGGTTCCTCTATTGGTTATTGACTGGAGATGAGTCTCGGTCATGTCTACATAGTTCTCGAACCCGTAGGGTCCGCACGCTTAACGTTTGATGACGATCGGTATTATGAGTTTATGAGTTTTGATGTACCGAAGGTAGTTCGGAGTCCCGTATGAGATCACGGACATGACGAGGAGTCTCGGAATGTCCGAGACATAAATATTGATATATTGGACGACTATATTCGGACACCGGAAGTGTTCTCGGATTTAACTGGATTGCCGGAGGGGGTTACCGGAACCCCCTACGAGGGGGGATGGTCCATAGTGGGCCTTGAGGAAAGGAGAGAGGCAGCCCATAGAGGCTGGCCGGCGCCCCACCAGGGGATCCTAGTTGGACTAGGATTGGGGGGCGCCACCTCTCCCTCCTTTTTTCCTTTCCCTCTCTTCCTTCTTGGTGGACTCCTACTAGGAATAGGATTGCAATCCTATTCCTAGTAGGATTGCCTTAGCCGCACCATAGGAGGCCGGCCGGCCCTCCTCCCTTGCTCCTTTATATACGGGGGTAGGGGGCACCCAAAGACACACAAGTTGAATTGTTCTAGCCGTGTGCGGTGCCCCCCTCCACAGAAACACACCTCGGTCATACTGTCGCAGTGCTTAGGCGAAGCCCTGCGCCGGTAAATACATCATATCCGTCACCACGCCGTCGTGCTGACGAAACTCTCCCGTGAAGCTCAGCTGGATCAAGAGCTCATGGGACGTCATCAAGCTGAACGTGTGCTGAACGCGGAGGTGCCGTACGTTCGGTGCTTGATCGGTTAGATCGCGAAGAAGTTCGACTACATCAACCGCGTCACTTGATGCTTCCGCTTCTGGTCTACGAGGGTACGTGGACACACTCTTCCCTCTCGTTGCTATGCATCTGGTAGATAGATCTTGCGTGATCGTAGGAATTTTTTAAAATACTACGTTCCCCAACAGTGGCATCAGAGCCAGGTCTATGCGTAGATGATATGCACGAGTAGAACACAATGAGTTGTGGGCGATAGTAGTCATACTGCTTACCAGCATGTCATACTTTGCTTCGGCGGTATTGTGAGATGAAGCGGCCCGGACCGACATTACGCGTACGCTTACGCGAGACTGGTTTCACCGTTACGAGCACTCGTTGCTTAAAGGTGACTGGCGGGTGTCTGTCTCTCTCACTTTAGCTAAATCAAGTGTGGCTATGCCCGGTCCTTGTGAAGGTTAAAACAGCACATACTTGACGAAACATCGTTGTGGTTTTGTATGCGTAGGTAAGAACGGTTCTTGCTAAGCCCGTAGCAGCCACGTAAAACTTGCAACAACAAAGTAGAGGACGTCTAACTTGTTTTTGCAGGGCATGTTGTGATGTGATATGGTCAAGACATGATGAGTTATACGGTTTTGTATGAGATGATCATATTTTGTAATGTTATCGGCAACTGGCAGGAGCCATATGGTTGTCGCTTTATTGTATGAAATGCAATCGCCATGTAATTGCTTTACTTTATCACTAAGCGGTAGCGATAGTCGTAGAAGCAAATAGTTGGCGAGACGACAACGATGCTACGATGGAGATCAAGGTGTCGCGCCGGTGACGAAGGTGATCATGACGGTGCTTTGGAGATGGAGATCAAAAGCACAAGATGATGATGGCCATATCATGTCACATATTTTGATTTGCATTTGATGTTTATCTTATTATGCTTCTTATTTTGCTTAGAACGACGGTAGCATTATAAGATGATCCCTCACTAAATTTCAAGGTATAAGTGTTCTCCCTGAGTATGCACCGTTGCGAAAGTTCGTCGTGCCGAGACACCACGTGATGATCGGGTGTGATAAGCTCTACGTTCAAATACAACGGGTGTAAGCCAGTTTTGCACACGCAGAATACTCGGGTTAAACTTGACGAGCCTAGCATATGCAGATATGGCCTCGGAACAATGGAGACCGAAAGGTTGAGCGTGAATCATATAGTAGATATGATCAACATAAGATGTTCACCATTGAAACTACTCCATCTCACGTGATGATCGGACATGGTTTAGTTGATTTGGATCACATGATCATTTAGATGACCGGAGGGATGTCTATCTAAGTGGGAGTTCTTTAATTAATATGATTAAATTGAACTTTAATTTATCATGAACTTAGTCCTTATAGTTTTTGCATATCTATGTTATTGTAGATCAATGGCCCGTGCTACGGTTCCTTTGAATTTTAATGTGTTCCTAGAAAAAACTAAGTTGAAAGATGTTAATAGCAATGTTGCGGAATTGTTCCGTGATCTGAGGATTATCCTCATTGCTGCACAGAGAAATATGTCCTTGATGCACCGCTAGGTGACAGACCTATTGCAGGAGCATATGTAGACGTTATGAACGTTTTGACAAAAGCTCGGTATGATGACTACTTGATAGTTTAGTGAACCATGCTTTACGGCTTATAATCGGGACATCAAAAACGTTTTGAACGCCACGGAGCATATGAGATGTTCCAAGAGTTGAAATTAGTATTTCATACTCATGCCCGTGTCGAGAGGTATAAGACTTCTGACCGTACTTTGCCTACAAGATGGAGGAGAATAGCTCAACCAGTGGGCATGTGCTCAGATTTTCTGGGTACTACAATTACTTGAATCAAGTGGGAGTTAATCTTCCAGATAAGATAGTAATTGATAAAGTTCTCTAGTCACTATCACCAAGTTAGTAGAACTTCGTGATGAACTATAATATGCAAGGGATGACGAAGGTAGAAATCAAAAAAAAAAGAACATCAAGTGTTGATGGTTAATAAGACCACTTGTTTCAAGTAAAGGGCAAAGGGATAGAAGGGGAACTTCAAGAAGAATGACAAGCAAGTTGTCACTCCCATGAAGAAACCCAAAGCTAAACTCAAGCCTGAAACTAAGTGCTTCTACTGCAAAGGAAATGGTCACCGGAAGTGGAACTGCCCTAGATACTTGGCGGATAAGAAGGATGGCAAAGTGAACAAATGTATATTTGATATACAGATTATTGATGTGTATTTTACTAGTGTTCATAGCAACCCCTCGGTATTTGATACTGGTTCAGTTGCTAAAGAGTAGTAACTCGAAATGGGAGTTGCATAATGAACAGAAACTAGTTAAAGGATGAAGTGACGATGTGTATTGGAAGCAGTTCCAAGATTGATATGATCATCATCGCACACTCCCTATACTTTCGGGATTAGTGTTGAACCTAAATAAGTGTTATTTGGTGTTTGTGTTGAGCATGAATATGATTTGATCATGTTTATTGCAATACGGTTATTTTGATTAATTTCAAGATGGTACATGAAAGTCTTCGTTAGGAATGGCAGGTAAATACCATGTATAGGAAGGTATGGTGGACTCATATGGCATAACTGGTTTAAAGGATTTTGGATGCACAAGCAGTCAGTCCGCTTAGTACAGGCGAAGGTTAGCAAAAGACTGGGAGTGACCAACTAAGAGAGCAATGACGGTCATAATCATGCAGAGCGACAAAGCAACATTGAATCGGGCATGGAAGTTATATCGCTACTCAGAAATTAAAGATCATCAAGGCTTGATAGACTTTCTTTACAGTCTTAAATATGCGTGAGCATATGCCAAGTCAATCAAAATAAATTCTTGGAGGAAGATATCACTAAACCATACCACATCATAGGCAAACAAATCATGTTGGTACTTCAATAACACATTAAGAACCCCCCAGCTATTTGAGACTAACCATAAGAAAACATGAACTACTAAGCACCATTATGCACATAGCATTTTTATCATAGACATATCAACCAGTGCCACAGAAGCCAACTCTTTTAACAAGATAAGCATGATAACTCAAAAGAGTTCCAGAAGCAACAACCTAAACAAAAGCTCTTAAAAAGATAAGCATGAAAACTAAGAGCTAAGCATGACATCAGCTATGAAAAGATAAAGAACACACACAAGAAGATGCGCATGCAAGCCTATGTTGTGTTCTATAGTGGAGTGGAGCGTGTTTCTCTCCCAAACGATGAATGCTAGGATCCAAGTTGTTATGAACAGCAAGCAAAGCTAAAGAAAACTAAAAAGGAAACTAAGAGCAAGACGCTCCAAGCATAGCACATAACGCATGAAGTGATTAAAATATAGTGGAACGAAAGACGAACTGATAATTGTTGATGGAGAAGGGGATGCACGGGGGCATCCCCAAGCTTAGACGCTTGAGTCTTCTTGAATATTTCTTGGGGGTGCACGGGGGCATCCCCAAGCTTGAGCGTTTGACACTCCTGAATCTTTTTATCATCTTCCCTCGCACACTTGAAAACTCCCTTCATACATAACTCTTCATAATCTGATTAGCGAGGTTAGTACCCATAATAAAATAATTTTTCCTTGCTGGAAATAAAGATAATCTTGAAGGTCTACTGTTTCTCAAGATTTCCAAAAGGTTTTTGCAAAGAAAAAACAAGCTCAAGGTTTGCAAAACGAAGAAAAGGCAAAACAGGAAAAAATCTGTGAAAAACAGACCAGCAGGTAGTAAATAAATTTTTCAGGGTACTTCTGCAACTCAAATCAAAAAACTCAGAACGGACGCTCGAAAGCCAATTGTATAGGGCACGCTGTCAAAAAAATTCAGATCAAAAAGATGATCTGGTGATTTTATTCGAATTTTTCTGTCCAAGGACAGAATCTGTTTTCTGGACAGCACGTCACAACTTTTGAACTTTCTTGCAATCGGAGGCTAAACTTGGCACAAAGCTGAAAAATAAAGATACAATGATGTTGCTACAGTAGTAACAAACATCAAGACCACTAAAAACTGAAAGAACAAACTGAAAGCAAAGATAACAAGGGTTGTCTCCCTAGAGCTCTTTCTTTATAGCCATAAAGATAGGCTTAAGACTTTAATGATGCTCTCGTAGGAATAAGAGTTGAAGAACAAAAGAGAGCATCAAGAAGCAAATACCAAACACATTTAAGCCTAACATGCTTCCTATGCATAGGAATCTTGTAAGAAAATAAATTATTGAAGCATAAAGCAACTAGCATAGGAAGGCAAAACAAGCGTAACTTCAAAATATTCACCATAAAGAGAGGAAACTTCTTATTATTAAGATATTTAGAACCATGTCTCCCTCTCTCATTATAAATTTCAGTGGCATCATGGATGAACTCAACAATATAACTATCACATAAGGCATTATTTCCATGATCCAAAAGCATAAAAGTATCATTACTCTTCATATAAGCAAAATCTTTCTTATTAGGAATAGTGAGAGTAAAGCAATCATAACAATCATGGTAATCATCATATTTAGGAGGCATATCATAATCATAATAAATTTTATCCTCAATAGTAGCTGGACTAAAAATCTCACATTTATCATTGTAATCATCATATATAGGAAGCAAAGTATCATCAAAGTAAATTTTCTCTTCAAAAGTTGGGGGACTAAGAATATCATGTTCATCAAACGTGTCATCCCCAAGCTTAGAGCTTTCCATGTCATTAGCAATATTGATATTAAAAAAACATACTAATAACATCACCACCATCATGATTGTTATGCAAATAATAAAGTTCCAAAGGTTTTTTAATTTTCTCTTCAAACACATCATGTCCAAGTTCAAGGTAGAGCTTATAAAGCTCTCTCATATTTTTGTTGTTTTCCATTAAGCAAAACTAGTGAAATAAAAACAAGAAACAAAAAGATTTAATTGCAAGATCTAGAGAAGGTACCTTCACTTACCTCACTTCCCAGGCAACGGCGCCAGAAATAGCTTGATGTCTACTACACGCTTCTATTCCTGTAGACAGTGTTGGGCCACCAAGAGCAGAGGTTTGTAGGACAGCAGCAAATTTCCCTTAAGTGAGTAACCCAAGGTTTATCGAACTCAGGGAAGTGGAGGTTGAACGTACCCCTTTCAAGCAACCCTGCAATCAAGATACAAGAAGTCTCTTGTGTCCCCAACACACCTAATACACTTGTCAGATGTATAGGTGCACTAGTTCGGCGAAGAGATGGTAAAATATGGGTGATAGGAGTGGCAAAGCAAAGTAATATAAATCTGTAATAAAAAGTGCAGCAAGCAAACAAGTGGTAAACGTGAGCACAAATGGTATTGCAATGGTGGAAACAAGGCCTAGGCTTCATACTTTCACTAGTGGCAACTCCCAACAAAATTAACATAATCAAATCACATGATATTTCCCATAAAACATGCAAGGGGGACGCACTCGGAGGTCATTCCTTTGTGGTCAAGAGAGGACGAGAATTATGTAGGGCTACAAAAGCACACCTCAAAGTTCGTAGTTCTTAATCTATGGATTTCCCAATGTCACCGCGGCCATCCAAAGAGAGTACCACAATCACCACAACATATCTCAAGGATAGTCAAAGACAAGCACCAAGAGACTCTCAATCTTCAATCAACACACAAAAGAGGAAATCACTCATGAAAATATTCTTCTAATCCATGTCCAATAGACCGCTATCACCTTGGTCTCGGAGATTATACTAGATAAAGACAAGTGAGTACATCAATCCAATACATAGAGGAAGGGGAAATATCATGGGATCACCCTAGATTAACATAGCCTATGATCACAACGAAGATCACATCATGGGAGAGAGAATTGACCACATAGCTACTGGTAGAAACCTCAGCCCCGAGGAGGAACTACTCCCGCATCATGGAGGGAGGAAGCAACGTCGATGGAGATGAATCCGGGGGCACTTCCCCGTCCCGGCAGGGTGCCGGCACAGGAATTCTGGTCCCCCGAAACTTGGTGGCGATGGCGGCGGAGATCGGAATAGCTTCTGGAGAAAAGGGTTCCGGAATCAGGGTTTCCGCGACGGGTGTTAAATATATGCGAAAGGGGGTCGCCAGGGGAGCTAAGGGGGGCCCAGGCGGCCTGGCGCCGCGACCAGGAGGGGGGCCGCGCCCTCTGGGTACCTGGAGCCCCTGTGGCCCCCCTCCGGCCCTACTTTGGCCGCATGGAAGCTTCCGGAACGCTGATTTTTTATATATATTTCCCAGAATTTTTCTGGCAATTTACGTAATGGGAAAACCTGAAATACAAAAACAGCAGAAAACAGAAACTGGCACTCGGGTGCACTGAGTTAATAGGTTAGTCCAAATATGATCAAAAGTGTATGGAAGTGCATAAATATCATAGCAATATCACACAAAAGAGGCATGGAGCAAGCAGAAATTATAGATACGTTTTGGACGTATCAACGTGCCAGGCGGCCAACCCCGATGGCCCCGTCGGCCTCCTCGATGCGTCCGCCGGCCTGACAGGCCGGACCTGTCCGTCGCCTCTGCCGCCGCCACGCCTCCTCCCGTCACCTGCCTCGTCGGCGACCTCTACTGCAGCTTCGCCGTGCCCCGAGCTCTCCAGCCTCGCCTGGACCCTGCTCTGCTCCGCCCCGCGACATCCACCGGTCGTCCTTCTCCTTCCTCCGCGACGGCTCATGCTCTCCAGCCGCGCCGGCAACAACAACCTCGTCACCGCACCCCTCCGGTGACCCAAGACCGCCACCGACCTGGTGACCCAAGACCGCCACTGACCTGCTGGAGGCCATGGACTCGCCCTCAAGCTCGCCTAATCAGGCCTCTTTGACCTACCGGACTCGATGACTGTCGTGTTGCCGTCGCTTTGTTGCTGCTCTTGTTTTCGCCAAGACCCGAAAGCGTCAAGTTCGACCCTCGAAGACCCCCAAGAACGACAAGTTTGGAGATGACAAGTACTACTACGACGCGACAAGTACCTCAACGAACCGAACATCTACGGGAACTTGAACATCTTCAAAGCGCGTACCACTACCGTCGCCCCGAGGACGTTCGATCCGTCAAGTACCTCTCCGAGATGAAACGAGAACGACTACATCCACCACCGTCGACCTCGGAGACCCGTGGACGTCAAGTTCCGCTACCGATGCCCCGAACGAACTCGAACCGTGTACCACTACTACCCTCGACGACCCCGTGCACGACTACATACGTGAACGGCTACTTCCCTTGACGTCTTGAACCCCTCCGAAAACGCTCGCTACAAAGGTATACCGCGAGACGACACCCGAGAACGTTTGCATGTGGTTGCATGAGATGATTCCCTTGTAGCACCGTGTCCGTTGTGCCCGTATTTTGTCGCCGACTCGTGGGAACCGGGTAACCGGGAGCACCGCACCGTCTTTGCATGACACGCTCACGCGCTCCGTCATCTTTTGCTCCGGACTCTCAACGAGCTACCGGAACCGATATGTTGCGTGGCGTCATTTCGCATTCGTCGCCGTGGCCCCTTTCTTTCCACCACGGTGACAAATACTTCATATATCTTCATGTTAACGTTTAACTAAAAATTGCATAAAACATGATCATGTCATCCGCATCATGATAACAACCTTTGAATGTTAAATTGTTGTTGCTTTAATAATTGCTAAATTGGTCATGGAGATTTTCAGGAATTGTTGTTGTTATTTCCGGCCTCATTCAAAATGCCAAGATAGCTAGTTTACATTTGCTTCACCTCTTGCGATGTTAACAAACATTTAATCTCGTCTTGAAAATAAACGAGAGTCAACTAAATAAATAAAATGTGGTGTTTCGTCAATATGCAACTCGTTGCATATTGAGCTCCACTTAACTTGTAGTATTGTTTGTGCACCTTGCCATGCCATGCATATTTAAACCGGTCATGCATCATACTTGGAGGTGCATCGTATGCCATGTTTATGCTTGTGTGTTTACCGTGTTGCTTGTTTCTTTCCGGTTTGCTTCCCTCATTAGCTTTAGGTTCATTCCGGAGTTGTGAGGATTGTTCGACTACTTCATGGACTTGTTCTTCTTCCTTGCGAAATCCCAGGCAAGATGGCCATCACGTTGGATACCGTTACTATCATTGCCATGCTTAGTTGTCTCGATGCTATCGTTACATGTCGCGCTACCCATCATTATTGTCAGCCCCTCTTCTTATTGCCATGAAACCTCTAACTTTTGAAACCTTCCTAGCAAATCGTTGTTTGGCTATGTTACCCGCTTGCTCAGCCCCTCTTATAGCGTTGTTAGTTGCAGGTGAAGATGAAGATTGATCCAGGTCGGATCTTGATGTTTTGGGTATATCACAATATCTATTTTTATTATTAACACCCCTATACACTGGGCATGGGTGGAAGGCTTGGCCTTTTGCTCGGTGTTTCATTCCACTCATGCCACCTTAGGAGCTGATAAACCGGCATTATGTTCCTTGATTTTGCGTTCCTTACACGGTTGGGTATATGGGGACCCCTTGACACTTCGTCTTTGAATAAAACTCCTCCAGCAAGGCTCAACATTGGTTTTAATTTGCCTCATACTAACAACTTAATTAATTAATTAAATTTGCATAGGGGGTCACGCCCTCGGGATTCTTTTCTACATAGCAGGGGGGCCAGTGCTGATGGTGTTGGTCCCAAACGGGGGTCCTGCAGGGCCACCTTGGGGAAACCCGAGGGATGGTTTTACCTGTAGCATCGCCCATCCGGTCGTGGCCTGAGACGAGATACACGCGGCTACTATCAGGGTGTCGACACACCGGGAGGTCTTGCTGGACTTGTTTTACCATTGTCGAAATGTCTTGTGCACCGGGAATTCCGAGTCTGATCGGGCCTTCCCTAAGATAAGGGGTAATATTATTATTACTTCTGCTGATCGTGAGAGCTTGTGATGGGCTAAGTTGGTACACCCCTGCAGGGTTATGATCTTTCGAAAGCCGTGCCCGCGGTTATGTGGCAGATTGGAATTTGTTAATGTCCGGTTGTAGAAAACTTGACAGAGGATGCGAAGTAAAACACACAACTGCGTGAATAACCGTGACTGTCTCTTTTCACTTTGAGAAGAGAACACGGTGGGGTTATGTTTGACTCGTAGGTAGTTGAGGATCTGTAGCGATCATTACTAGTTTGCGATCGCTTGCGTAGATGCTCATCTTATTCTTGTACTCGTAAGTTAGCCACCATATTATGCTTAGCCGCTGCTGCAACCTCACCACTACCTTTTTCCATACCCATAAAGCTTTGCTAGTCTTGATACCCATGGTTATGGGATTGCTGAGTCCTCGTGGCTCATAGATACTACAACACCAGATGCAGGTACCGCTGAGAATAGTGCAGGAGTTGTTTCAGAACTTCACTGGGAGCTCGATGAAGAGAGTGGGCGTTTCTATGTTTCGTTTTACGATGATTAGTAGTGGTTCCTACTAGGGGCGATTGGACCTTGTGTTTTTGGTATCTTTCATTTGGATCTTCGTCCGTAGTCGGACTCTGATATTATTTGGATGATGATTGTTTATGTAATGCATTGTGTGACGTGGCGAGTGTAAGCCAACTACTCTTTTGCAATATCATCCCTCTTTTACATGAGTCGTGCAAAGATACCATACTTGAGATCATTTTAGTATGAGCTTATACCCTTAAGTCGTGCCTCGACACGTGGGAGGTATAGTCTCATACTGGGCATTACAACCAAGCCGTGTGCCGGCTACCCCGACCCTCTAGTTTATCCTCCTTCTAGTTTCTGTAGTGCTTGGCGAAGCCCTGCAGAGATTGTTCCTCATCAACAACCATCACCACGCCATCGTGCTGTCGGAACTCATCTACTACTTTGCCCGTCTTGCTGGATCAAGAAGGCAAGGACGTCATCGAGATGAACGTGTGCTGAACGCGGAGGTGTCGTACGTTCGGTACTAGATCGGGACGGATCGTGAAGGTGTACGACTACATCAACCACGTTGATAAACGCTTCCGCTTTCGATCTACAAGGGTACATAGACACACTCTCCCCTCTCGTTGCTACGCATCTAGTAGATAGATCTTGCATGTTCGTAGGAATTTTTTTTGAAATACTACGTTCCCCAACAAAAACTATCTATTACCGATAATTGTAGTGCTTGCAGAGAATACCTTACTGAAAACTGTTTATCATTTCTTTATGCTCCTCCTTGGGTTCGACACTCTTACTTATCGAAAGGACTACGATAGATCCCCTAAACTTGTGGGTCATCAAAGAGAAATACAAAGGTATCTTAGTCATGCATGAAAGAGTCCAGAGAAGACTTAAATAATATTCATGGATGATCTGATCATAAATCCACAATTCATCGGATCTCAACAAACACATCACAAAAGAAGATTACATCGAATAGATCTCCAAGAACATCGAGGAGAACATTGTATTGACGATCAAAGAGAGATATAAGAAGCCATCTAGCTACTATCTATGGACCCGTAGGTCTGTGGTAAACTACTCACACATCATCGGAGGGGCAACAAGGTTGATGTAGATGCCCTCCATGACCGAATCCCCCTCCGGCGGAGTATCGGAAAAGGCCCCAAGATGGGATCTCACGGGAATAGAGACCTGCGGCAGTGGAAAAGTATTTTTGGCGACTCCTCTAGGGTTTATGGAGTATTTGGAAATTTATAGGCCAAAGAGTAGGTGCAGGGGACTCCCGAGGGGACCACAAGCCCAGGCACCCCTAGGGCGTGCCCCTACGGCTTGTCGTCGCTTCATGGGTCCCTTGGCCCCCACTCCAAGTCTCGTAGGTGTCTTCTAGTCCAAGAAAAATCATCGTAAAGTTCTATTCTGTTTGGACTCCGTTTGATAATCCTTTCCTGCGAAAGCCAAAAATAAGGAAAAAACAGAAACTAGCACTAGGCACTGGGTTAATAAGTTAGTCTCAAAAATAATATAATATAACATATTAATGCATATAAAACATCCAAAGTTGATAATATAATAGCACGGAACAATAAAAATTTATAGATACGTTGAGGACTAAGGATGGCAATTTTATCCATGGACATGGATATCCATGGATATCCGACCCGAATGGATAGGGTTTGGATATGCTTTTGTGTCCATGGGCAGCGCCCAAACCCGACCCGATTACTCGTGGGTAGGGCATGGATATAATCTTGTACCCGTGGGTATATCCAAACCCGACCTGATAGTATGACTTAATGGAAAAAATCTGCTATCCCTACCCCGCAGTCACATGCCCCACTTCAATTTTACACTTTGTCATCCAAAACATGCAAAAGAAATTACACAATCCTCGTCATAACTTTTATTAGTTGACATGCAATCCCCACTATAACATACCCCAATGCCCTTTGCTTATTTTTATCTCCTTGTCAAATGACTCGTCATTCTCATTTGTTAGAAAAATACTAAATGATCGTATGTTGTTAGTGGACGTTGATTTACCATAAGTGAAGCCTAGCCTGCCACGAAGTGAAGAATGGAAGATCTTATGTTAACATTGTGTTATGTCTTATTTATATGTCTAGAGAGGACCCAATGGATATCCAATGGGTATGGATATCCATCGGGTTTGGACATGGACATAATTTTTCACCCATGGATTTTTTCATGGGCGGGCAAAGACTGTCTCCATGGATATGGATATGGATTTGATATTGTTCAACCCGATCCAAACCCGACCCATTGCCAGCGCTCATCATGGAACGTAACACTGGTATTACAGAAACTAGGGCGGCATGGGTGAAACAAAACACTAGGCAAAAGGCCAAGCCTTCCACACATTATAAGCAATAGAGATATCCCTTTGACCAAAGAGCCTCTTATTATCCTGAACTATCATTCTGTGTGGCGATCTGCCAAAGATTGACGATTTGATTAACTTGATTGCATCCATGTAGTCTATCTCAATGTCCACTCGGCGAGTAGACCATTGTAGAGCAAGGTTTAAACACTCATGGCATGCCAATAACTCAGGCTGCAATGGTCCGGAACAATGTAAAATAGAACGACAAGTAGATAAAATTAAGTCGTCGACGGTGTCGTGCCAACAGTGCCATGCCAACGGTGCGAACGGTGTTGTCGACGACGCGGGCGCACGCGGAGATG
This sequence comes from Secale cereale, assembly GCA_902687465.1. Classification (NCBI taxonomy): domain Eukaryota; kingdom Viridiplantae; phylum Streptophyta; class Magnoliopsida; order Poales; family Poaceae; genus Secale; species Secale cereale. The sequence goes on from LR738712.1 coordinate 173,102,396, forward strand.
GTGCGGCCCCGGTGGCAGCAACTGACGTCGGAGCAGCGCCACAACACCGTCTACGCAGCAGACTCTCTTGACCAGGAGGTCTGGCTCGCTCGAGCATGAGCAGCAGCGCTGGCGCGACGTCCAGCACGTGCGGGAGCGCACCCCGCCGCCCCACGTCGTGCGCGGTGAAGACTAGGAGGAGGAGGCCGCCTACCAAAAGGCGCTGGCGGCTGCCCTCCATGAAAGCAAAAATGAAGAGCGGCGCAAGGCGAAGGAGAGGAGGCGGCGTACGAGACGCACCTGTCGGAGGCCATCACGCTCTTCGCTTCCGACGACTGCGTCGTGCCGCCGCTGATGCCGCTGTCCCCCGTCAAGCCTGTGTCGGCACTGACCCCCACCCTCCAAGCCTGAGCGGTACACATGGGACGGGATGGTGCGCGAGTGGGTCAGGGCGGCACCCATCTGGCTTGGGACAACGCCGGCGGGGGAGAAGATCTACGTCGGGCAGTAGCAGCAGCGCTGATTGGGGGAGAAGTGCCGTGAGGGCGAGCGGCTCGAGCAATGGGAGCGTGATGCGGAGGAGCGGCGCGAGGCGGATGAGAAGGAGCGTCGTGCCTGCGCTACCCAGCCGGTGGCGATCACACCGACGACGGGGACGTCGCCACAGCCTGAGAGACGACGTTCCCCTGGGTTGGCCCGGCGCGGACGCTCGTCGACCTCACCGGCCCCGACGGTGACGACAAGGACACCTAGAGCAGCGCGCCTTCTCCTAGTTTTTAGTTTTATTAGATGTTTTTATTTCATGTAAGGTGGACTCGTGGACTCTCGTTGGCCTTTGTGGCCGGCATTTATGTTTAATTAATATTTTTTAATTTCAAAATATTTGTGTTTTTTTTGTGACCTTAAAAATGTATCGGGCCAGCGTTAAGCGCAAGCGTCGACTCAAACGCAAAAGCAGACATGGGCCAACCCAAATGAACAGAAAGCAAACAAAATAGACGTTCGTTCGAGTTGGTCAGTTAGAGTTGCTCTACTAGAGAGTGGATATAGATATACTCGTTTCACGCGTAAAAAATAGCGAGGCACATATGGCGTTATATAAACAGAGAAAGAACCATTTCGGCGGATGATGAACAGAGCAAATCCGAATAGTTTTAGTCTTTGCAGTACCATCTATGGATCGGCAAGATCGGATCCCAAATCATCAGTACCACTTTGACTTGACACCCATACCCCCATGTCTCTCTGGTACGCCCGGCACATGCAAGCCGTACACTCCCACGATTTGCATGTGGCCATGGATGTATTACAATGTCCTTGTCACGACTGATGTTTCATTGATCGCCGTACGGTGTAGAATCGACCAGCCACCCACATGTAGATGTAGGTTTGGTGAATATATGTAGATCGGTGCACTGTTCACAAATATACATTTTTCTGCTTCTTTTGTTTGGGGAACGATCGCTTCGTGAATGTAAAATCTTCGTGTGCTACCTGATGCAGCAGTTTTGTTGAAGGATGAGTGGGCGACAAAATCTTATGCTATTTTCTTTAATGGTTTCTTCGTTCGAAAATACTTGTCGGAGAAATGAATGTATATATAGGAAACAAGAGATTAGCATTGCTTGGATTACATTAGCCACATGTCCTTGTCATGATGTCATCACTTATTCCCCAGTTACCTTTTAAAATGCACGTCTGGATGTCGCACACCATATACAGCTCGCTACTGATTGAACCTATAATAGATTGCATGCATTAATTAATAATTAGTTGGTTGGCTCTCACAGTTTAGTTTCAGCGTCGCACATATATGTTGATTATTATTAGGTGTTGATTATTATTAGGTGTCGGGTCAAAACAAATACAACACTTCCTTGATTCTGACTTGTCGTCGTTAAATGGATGTATCCAGCAATAATATCGATCGACGTAGTACTAAAATAACTCTTAGCCGGTTAAGCACGGGTGACTAAAAATGAGTCGGGTGCACAATGATACTGTCACGCGGAAGATACTGCACGATGAATATATTGAGATACATAAACATGCAAAGTCTTTTTAATTTTTGAGGGGTTACAGTCTCTTCAGGTACAGCCGGGCCGCCGCCGGCCCATCAGGTGGAGGTAGCTGAGCTTCAACAGTCCATACATACGACCAATGGTATTTTTTCTTTGAGAGGAACACGGCCAATGTTTTTTTTTTTATTTTGGGGAATATTGAGAGCTTTATTGAATAAAAGCGTTGGTCGAACAGTTCGCTAACAAGCTACTGGTCAGGAAGCTAGGAACACTATCAATCCAGCTTTCGGTTACGTCAATCATGCAAGCATGCTTAGCAGACATGTGAGCGGGACCATTGGCTGATCTTACAACATGATGAATATCAAAAGAATTGAAACTACTAATAAGCTCTCCAATTTCTAAGAAGATAGGAGCCACGATCGACCGAGAGTCGTAGCGAGAGTTCCAGAGGTAAATGCAAAGTGCTGGAATTTTATCTATTATGGCCCAGTTCAATATTAATTTCAGAAATTCCTAATAAATCCTAGAGGCCCACTTAGCCCATTCGTGCAAGGCAAGGGGCACTACTAAAGTTTAGGCCCACATTGCTAGTTTACAAGGAGTTGGACCTCTTTATAAGGGAGGCTCTTTCTCCACTTGTACGAGCATGAGAACAAGAGGGACATCCACGCGCGCTCCTCCTCCGCCGCCCGCCTCGCCGCGGCGCGGCGCGGCGCGGGTTGCGTGAATGAGCCGATGTCTTATTTTTGCCACACACGACGGGTAATAAATCTGAACGGTCACACGGGAGCTGAAACGTTTTTTGGTAGTGGAGAATTATTCCGTTCGGTGCAACCTCTTCGGCTGCTGCCTGTTCACTTCGCCTCCCTCTTTTGCTTCAGCTCCCCGCGCGGCCTGTTCATCTACTCCTCTTGCGTCTATAAAAGGGAGGTCGCTCCTCCCAGAGAGACGAACTAGAGCTTCTTCCTCCTCTCGCCCCAAGTTCCAATCTCTGAGCTGCTGCTACGATCTTCCCCATCCCGGCTTGCGGCGTGCACCACAGGTCGGGACAGTAGGCCTCCGAAACCGCACCTTTTGAGTCATGTACGGGAGAAGGGTGATAAGGTTTTTGGGGAGCGCTCGGCGCGACTACTCTGTATTTCATCACGGACGATCCGGTCGCCGATGACTACTTCCCAGACGACGACTTCTTCCCCGACGTCAACAACCTCTTCGACGACATGGCCAGCGAGGACAACTCACCCAAGACCGGAGCTTCCGCTGCTGCTTCGTATGTCTCCATGATCTCTCCAGTTTATCTTGTTCCATTCAATGGCCCGTATGTGTTCATGCTTTTTATGTTAGAAAACAATGTCACTCTTCTTCGTTCTAGTGTTTGCTCTAAACATGTTAGGTCCTACTTCATATATGCAATTAGTTCTATATATGAAGATGCTATTTACCTTCTCGTTGTCAGATCGCATGACTTGCTCTATTACTATTATATTTGTCATGCTTTATCTAGTATTTCTGTTAATAAAATCACTTGGTAAATTGCTCATATTTCCAACAATCCAAAAACCTTATAATAGGCAATTTACCCCAAGTGGTTTTGCTGCTTCCATGAGACCTCCTGTGTTTGAGGGTATCCACTATAAGAGGTGGCGCGTGAGAGCTGTTCTGTGGTTTCAAACCATGAGCTGCTATGACGCCACTCTTGGCAAACCCGAAGGAGATTATGATTCTCAACAGGGACAAGCTTTTCTGAAAATGGATACCCTGTTTAGGGCTGCTCTCTTGAGTGTTCTTGGTGAGAACATTGTTGATGCTTATGCGTCAATTGATAATGGAAAAGATATGTGGGACGCACTCGAGGCCAAGTTTGGGGTCTCGGATGCCGGCACTGAGCTGTACATCATGGAGCAATTCTATGATTACAGGATGACTGAAGAGCGCTCCGTAGTTGAGCAGGCTCATGAGATACAGTCGTTTGCTAGAGAACTTGAGCACTTCAACTGCATGCTGCCGGACAAGTTTGTTGCCGGGGGTATCATCACTAAACTTCCTCCTTCGTGGAGGAACTTTGCTACCTTACTGAAGCATAAGAGACATGAGTTTTCTGTTCCGGATCTCATTAGTACTCTTGATGTGGAAGAAAAGGCGAGATCAAAGGACACACGTGCTCAAGCTATTGAGGGAGGTTCTAGTGCCAATCTGGTACATAAGAAGAACTTTCAGCCCAACAAGTTCAAGAACACGGGCAAGTTTGATGGAAAAGCAAAGTTTGATGGGAAGAATAAGGCTGTGCAACACACGAACTTCAAGAAGAAGAATGACAAGAAGAAAGGTGCCTGTCATGTGTGTGGAGATGCTGATCATTGGGCTCCTAATTGCCCTAATCGCTATGACAAGCGTCATCTTAGGAAAGGCGGCAAGACCGTCAATGTTGTCATTGGAGACAATGATATGAAGGATGATGGGTATGGTATATTTCCCACTATTCTTTCAGTATGTCATTCTCCTGATTGGTTAATTGACATAGGTGCTAATGTGCATGTATGCGGTGATATTTCCATGTTTTCGTCTTATCAGACCACAGGGACTTCAACCGTGCTGATGGGAAATGGTTCAAGTGCTTCTGTTCGTGGTGTTGGCACGGTCGATCTGAAGTTTACTCCGGGGAAGATCGTGCGGCTGAAGAACGTGCATTATGTCCCCTCCGTCAATAAGAATCTTGTTAGCGAATCTCTGTTATGTAGAGATGGCTACAAGCTTGTCTTTGAGTCGAATAAATTTGTAATATCCAAGTATGGAACCTTTGTTGGCAAAGGCTATGAGTCAGGAGGCCTGTTTCGTTTATCCTTGTCAGATGTTTGCAATAAAGTTGTTAATCATGTTTGCAACAATAGTGAATCAAATGTGTGGCATTCACGTCTGTGTCATGTTAACTTTGGTTGCATGTCGCGACTAGCCAAATTAAACTTGATCCCTAGTTTCACCACCGTCAAGGGATCTAAGTGTCAAGTTTGTGTGCAAGCTAAGCAACCTCGTAAGTCTCACACGACTGCGGAAACGAGAAATCTTGCACCACTAGAGCTCATACATTCAGATCTATGTGAAATGAATGGTGTTTTGACAAAAGGTGGAAAGAAATATTTCATGACGTTAATTGATGACTCCACTAGATACTGTCATGTGTATCTTCTGAAATCTAAGGATGAGGATTTGAACTTTTTCAAGATCTATAAAGCTGAAGTGGAAAACCAACTTGATCGTAAGATCAAGAGGCTTAGGTCCGACCGTGGTGGAGAGTATTTTTCCAATGAATTTGATGCTTTTTGTGCGGAACATGGAATAATCCATGAGAGGACGCCTCCCTATTCACCTCAGTCAAATGGGCTGGCCGAAAGAAAGAACCGTACTCTAACTGATTTGGTTAACGCCATGTTAGATACATCGGGTCTATCCAAGGCATGGTGGGGGGAGGCGATATTGGCTGCATGTCATGTCCTAAACCGAGTTCCCACAAAGAACAAAGAAATAACTCCATTCGAGGAATGGTAGAAGAAAAGGTTAAAAGTCTCTTATCTACGAACCTGGGGTTGTTTGGCGAAAGTCAATGTGCCAATCTTAAAGAAGCGCAAACTTAGACCAAAGACTGTGGATTGTGTTTTCCTGGGATATGCTTTCCGGAGCATTGAATATAGATTCTTGGTTGTAAAATCTGAGGTATCTGACATGCATGTCGGTACAATAATGGAGTCGAATGATGCGACTTTCTTTGAAGATATCTTTCTCATGAAGGATATGGCTACCTCATCTACTCAGGAAATGCCTAGTTCATCGAATCAAGAATCAGTTGCAATTACTGAACCTACCATTTCGATGGAACACTTTGACAAACCCGTGGAGGAAAACAATGAAGCTCCTACTAGGAGCAAGATACAGAGGACTGCAAAGTCCTTTGGTGATGATTTTCTTGTCTATCTAATAGATGACACTCCTAGTTCTATTTGAGAAGCCTATGCATCTGAAGATGCTGACTACTGGAAGGAAGCGGTTCGTAGTGAGATGGATTCCATCTTAGCGAATGAAACTTGGGAGATAACCGATCGTCCTTATGGGTGCAAACCTATAGGGTGGAAATGGATATTCAAGAAGAAGCTTAGGCCTGATGGTACTATCGAAAAGTACAAGGCATGGCTCGTAGCTAAGGGTTATACCCAAAAGGAAGGTGAGGATTTCTTTGATACTTACTCACCTGTGGCGAGGTTGACCACTATTCGAGTTCTACTTTCACTAGCTGCCTCACATGGTCTTCTCGTTCATCAAATGGATGTTAAGACTGCTTTCCTAAATGGAGAGTTGGATGAGGAAATTTATATGGAACAACCAGATGGGTTTGTAATAGATGGTCAGGAAGGAAAAGTGTACAAGTTGCTGAACTCTCTGTATGGACTCAAGCAAACACCAAAGCAGTGGCATGAGAAGTTTGAAAAAACTTCAACAGCTGCAGGCTTTGTTGTGAACGAAGCTGACAAATGTGTGTACTATCGCCATGGTGGGGGCGAGGGAGTTATCCTTTGCTTGTATGTTGATGACATACTGATTTTTAGAACAAATTTGATTGTTATTACGGAGGTCAAGAATTTACTATCTCGTTGTTTTGAGATGAAGGATTTAGGAGTGGCTAATGTCATTCTGAACATCAAGTTCTTGAGAGACGATGATGGTGGGATTACTTTGCTTCAATCTCACTATGTGGAAAAGATCTTGAGTCGCTTTGGCTATAGTGACTGCAAGCCCTCTCCAACACCATATGATGCCAGCGTGCTACTTCGAAAGAATCGAAGAATTGCTAGAGATCAATTGAAATATTCTCAGATTATTGGCTCGCTTATGTACTTAGCAAGTCCTACAAGACCTGACATCTCTTTTGCTGTTAGCAAACTGAGTCGGTTTGTCTCAAAACAAGGAGATGTGCATTAGAAAGCTCTAGAAAGAGTTTTGCGTTATTTGAAAGGCACATCAAATTATGGAATTCACTACACCGGGCACCCAAAGGTGCTTGAAGGGTATAGTGCCTCAAACTGGATCTCAGATGCTGATGAGATAAATGCTATGAGCGGATATGTATTCACTCATGGAGGTGGCGCTGTTTCTTGGAAGTCTTGCAAGCAGACCATCTTAATGAGGTCAACTATGGAAGCAGAGCTCACATCACCAGATACAGCTACGGTCGAAGCGGATTGGGTTCGTCGGCTCTTGAATGACTTGCCGGTAGTTGAGAAACCTGTACCAGGTATCCTTATGAACTGCGATAATCAAACTGTGATCACGAAAGTGAGCAGCTCAAAGGATAACATGAAGTCATCAAGACACGTTCAGAGAAGGTTAAAGTCTGTCAGGAAAATGAAAAACTCCGGAGTAATTGCATTGGATTATATCCAAACGTCTAAAAATCTGGTAGATCCGTTTACTAAGGGTCTATCACGAAATGTGATAGATAATGCATCGAGGGAGATGGGTATGAGACCCACAATATGAGTTGTTCATAGTGGTAACCTAGTCTTTGTGATCGCAGATCCCGTGAATTAGATGTGGAAGACAAGCTGTCGGTCAACTGAGAGGAGAGTATCCTTACTATCAATACCACTCCATGAAGATGCAATACTCTCCTAAATCTGCATGGCAGGTTAATGTATATCTTAATGTGTTCTAAGTGGCTCTTGTAAGCAGAGATGTTGTCTGGCAGAACATCTTTTGAAGAACACACCTATATGAGTCCGATTGTCAAACGTCGCAATCTATGAGAGTAGGGTTCTCTCTAGTGAACTCATGAAAGGTCACGGAGTATGACGCATAAGCTCCACCCACAGGGAAGACCCACGGTAGCCAAGTATTGGTCAAGGCTCTGTGTGAAGCTAGATTCGCAGAAAACTTGCAGTTCAAGGCATAGTCCACTGTTCAAGTTGCTTACTAGTGTAGCATAGAGTTCTGGGTGGAAGTTCAACTTAACAGTCTTCACTGCAGTACCGGTATATAAAACAGTGTTTTGGAACCAAAGGCAAATTCCACGTGCCTCTGGGATCTGGTGGGGAATTGCTGGAATTTTATCTATTATGGCCCAGCCCAATATTAATTTCAGAAATTCCTAATAAATCCTAGAGGCCCACTTAGCCCATTCGTGCAAGGCAAGGGGCACTACTAAAGTTTAGTCCCACATTGCTAGTTTACAAGGAGTTGGACCTCTTTATAAGGGAGGCTCTTTCTCCACTTGTACGAGCATGAGAACAAGAGGGACATCCACGCGCGCTCCTCCTCCGCTGCCCGCCTCGCCACGCCACGCCTCGTCACGACGCGACGCGCCGCGGGTTGCGGGAACGAGCCGATGTCTTATTTTTGCCACGCACGACGGGTAATAAATCTGAACGGTCACACGGGAGCTGAAACGTTTTTTGGTAGTGGAGAATTATTCCGAACGGTGCAACCTCTTCGGCTGCTGCCTATTCACTTCGCCTCCCTCTTTTGCTTCAGCTCCCCGCGCGGCCTGTTCACCTACTCCTCTTGCGCCTATAAAAGGGAGGTCGCTCCTCCCAGAGAGACGAACCAGAGCTTCTTCCTCCTCTCGCCCCAAGTTCCAACCTCTGAGCTGCTGCTACGATCTTCCCCATCCCGACTTGCGGTGTGCACCGCAGGTCGGGACAGTAGGCCTCTGAAACTGCACCTTTTGAGTCCTGTACGGGAGAAGGGTGATAAGGTTTTTGGGGAGCACTCGGCGCGACTACTGGCTATTTCATCACGGACGATCCGGTCGCCGACGACTACTTCCCCGACGACGACTTCTTCCCCGATGTCAACAACCTCTTCGATGACATGGCCAGCGAGGACAACTCACCCAAGACCGGAGCTTCCACCGCTGCTTCGTATGTCTCCATGATCTCTCCAGTTTATCATGTTCCATTCAATGGCCCGTATGTGTTCATGCTTTTTCTGTTCGAAACACTGTCACTGTTCTTCGTTCTAGTGTTTGCTCTAAACATGTTAGGTCCTACTTCATATATGCAATTAGTTCTCTATATAAAGATGCTATTTACCTTCTCTTTGTCAGATCCCATGACTTGCTCTATTACTATTATATTTGTCATGCTTTATCTAGTATTTCTGTTAATAAAATCACTTGGTAAATTGCTCATATTTCCAACACAAAGCCTCTCAAGTTGGCGAAAATGACACCTTCATGTACTGCCATTGCCTCCGCGATGAGTGGATCCATAACTCCAGGGAATGGCTTGCTCCATGCCCCAAGAAAAGAACCAGGAGAGCGAGCGGCAGCACCAGCTCCTCCTTTACTGTCGTCATGCTTTGTGGCGGCATCCGTATTGATCTTAATGAAGTCTAATTTAGGAGGCCGCCACCCATGACCCGGCATTACTAAGGCATGCCGTCGGGGAATATCTAGTATGGCTATTGCCTCCCTGGTGCGTCCTACAACAGTCGTCGGATCTCTTTCTTCCCCATGCGTTAATCTGTTCCTTGAATGCCATATCGACCACATAACTGAGACTATAACTGCTTGATCTCTGGAAGTAAAGCGTTCGACACATACTATATCCTTGGCCCTGGTTGAGGGATGTAGTCTCAGCGGGCAGAGATCAAAGAGTTTTGCCGCCTCCTCCCAGAAGCATTTTGCATGAGGGCACTTCAATAGTGCATGCTCCAGGTCTTCCTCCTTGTCCAAACATATTTTGCATAGCTTCTGTTGCGTGATGTGTTGATGTACCAGTGTACTCTCATGAGGTAAAATGCCCCTTAGAACTCGCCAGAAGAAAACTCTGACTTGTGGTAGCACATTGAGCTTCCATAGAGCAGTCCATATCCGTTGGTTGTCAATTAAAGAATCAGTAACCAGCCCTTCCTCTGGAGCTTGACGCTCGTTGCGAGTTACTAGAGATCGGTACGCTGACTGATACGTCTCCAACGTATTTATAATTTTTGATTGTTCCATGCTATTATATATTCTATTTTGGATGTTTAATGGACCTTATTACACACTTTTATATTATTTTTGGGACTAACCTACTAACCCAAGGCCCAGTGCAAATTGCTATTTTTTTTTGCCTATTTTAGTGTCTCGTAGAAAAGGAATATCAAACGGAGTCCAAACGAAATGAAACCTTCGGGAGAGTTATTTTTGGAACAATATCAACACAGAAGACTTGGAGTACACGCCAGGAAGAGAGAGAGGCGGCCACGAGGGCAGGGGGCGCGCCCAGGGGGGTAGGCGCGCCCCCACCCTCGTGGGCCCCCTGTTGCTCCCTCGACGTCCCTCTTCCTCCTATATATACCTACGTACCTTGAAACTATCGAGGACGACAACGAAACCCTAATTCCACCGCCATAACCTTCTGTACCCGTGAGATCCCATCTTGGGGTCTGTTCCGGAGCTCCACCGGAGGGGGCATCGATCATGGAGGGCTTCTACATCAACACCATAGCCCCTCCGATGTGTTGTGAGTAGTTTACCACAGACCTTCGGGTCCATAGTTATTAGCTAGATGGCTTCTTCTCTCTCTTTGAATCTCAATACAAAGTTCTCCTCGATCTTCGAGGAGATCTATACGATGTAATTCTTTTTGCAGTGTGTTTGTTGAGATCCGATGAATGTGGGTTTAAGGTCAAGATTATCTATGAACAATATTGGATTCTTTTCTGAAATCTGTTATGTATGATTTAAATGTCCTTGCAAGTCTCTTCGAATTATCGGTTTGGTTTGGCCTACTAGATATATAGTTCTTGCAATGGGAGAAGTGCTTGGCTTTGGGTTCAATCTTGCGGTGTCCTTTCCCAGTAACAGCAGGGGCAGAAAGGCACATATTGTATTGTTGTCATCGAGGATAAAAAGATGGGGTTTATATCATATTGCTTGAGTTTATCCCTCTACATCTTGTCATCTTGCTTAAGGTGTTACTCTGTTCTTATGAACTTAATACTCTAGATGCATGCTGGATAGTGGTCGACGTGTGGAGTAATAGTAGTAGATGCAGAATCATTTCGGTCTACTTGTCACGGACGTGATGCCTATATACAATGATCATGCCTAGATATTCTCATAACTATGCTCTTTTCTATCAATTGCTCGATAGTAATTTGTTCACCCACCGTAGAAATCTGCTATCATGAGAGAAGCCACTAGTGAAACCTATGCCCCCCGGGTCTATCTTCATCATATTAATCTTCCATCAACTATTTGCTTTGCTTTGCATTATTTACTTTCAATCTCTATACCAAAAATAGCAAAAAAAATATCTTATCATATCTATCAGATCTCACTTTTGTAAGTGATCGAGAAGGGATTGACAACCCCTTTTTATCGCGTTGGCTGCAAGGTTCTTATTTGTTTGTGCAGGTACGAGGGACTCGTGCGTGGTCTCCTACTGGATTGATACCTTGGTTCTCAAAAATTGAGGGAAATACTTACGCTACTGTCATGTGATACGTCTCCAACGTATCTATAATTTTTGATTGTTCCATGCTATTATTTATGATGCTTTGGATGTTTAATGGTATTTGTTATACACTTTTACATTATTTTTGGGACTAACCTATTAACTCAAAGGCCCAGTCCAGATTGCTATTTTTTTTGCCTATTTCAGGGTTTTACAGAAAAGGAATATCAAACGGAGTCCAAATGGAATGAAACCTTCGGGAGAGATATTGTTGGAGCGATATCTTCACGGGAGACTTGAGACCACGGAATAGCGCACACGTGGCGTCCACGAGGGTGGGAGCCCCCCCTAAAGGCCGCGCCACCTGCCTCATGGGCCCCATGTTGGTCCCCCGATGCCCTCCTTCCTCCTATATATATCCATGTACCCCGAAAACATCAGAAGAGGAGAGAAAACCCCAATTCCACCACCGCAAACCTTCTGTTCCCGTGAGATCCCATCTTGGGGCCTGTTCCGCAGCTCCATCGGAGGGGGGATCTACCACGGAGTGCTTCTACATCAACACCGTTGCCTCACCATGAGTTGTGAGTAGTTTACCACAGACCTTCGGGTCCATAGTTAGTACCTAGATGGCTTCTTCTCTCTCTTTGGATCTCAATACCAAGTTCTCCTCGGTCTTCGAGGAGATCTATTTGATGTAATCTCTTTTTGCGGTGTGTTTGTCGAGATCCGATGAATTGTGGGTTTATGATCAAGATTATGTATGAGAAATATTTGGTTCTTTTCTGAATTCTTTTATGTATGATTATAATATCCTTGCAAGTCTCTTCGAATTACTGGTTTGGTTTGGCCTACTAGATCTATAGTTCTTGCAATTGGAGAAGTGCTTGGCTTTGGGTTCAATCTTGCGGTGTCCTTTCCCAGTGATAGTAGGGGCAGCAAGGCACGTATTGTATTGTTGCCATTGAGGATAAAAAGATGGAGTTTATATCATATTGCTTGAGTTTATCCCTCTACATCATGTCATCTTGCTTAAGGCGTTACTCTGTTCTTATGAACTTAATACTATAGATGCATGCTGGATAGCGGTCGATGTGTGGAGTAATAGTAGTAGATGCAGAATCATTTCGGTCTACCTGTCACGGACGCGATGCCTATATATAATGATCATGCCTAGATATTCTCATAATTATTCGCTTTTCTATCAATTGCTCGACAGTAATTCGTTCACCCACCGTAGAATTCTGCTATCATGAGAGAAGCCACTAGTGAAACCTATGCCCCCCCGGGTCTATTCTCAACATATCAATCAACAATCTACTTTACTTTACCATTTTTACTTTCTGTTCTTATATCCATAAATACGAAAAATATCAAACTATCATATCTATCAGATCTCACTTTCGTAAGTGACCGTAAAGGGATTGACAACCCCTTATCGCATTGGCTGCGAAGTTCTTATTTGTTTGTGCAGGTGCGAGGGACTCGCGCGTGCTCTCCTACTGGATTGATACCTTGGTTCTCCAAAACTAAGGGAAATACTTACGCTACTGTGCTGCATCACCCTTTCCTCTTCGAAGGAATACAGCGCAAGCTCGAGAAGTAGCAAGAATTTCTGGCGCCGTTGCCGGGGAGGCTTACGCAAAAGTTATATACCAAGTACTTATCACAAACCCTTATCCTTCGCATTACATTTATTTGCCTCTCGTTTTCCTCTCCCCCACTTCACCCTTGCCATTTTATTTGCCCTTCTTTTCGCTGTGTGTTTTCCGTTCGCTTGCCCTCATGTCTAAGATGGGGGAAGATTTTATCGAGAAGGATAGTAATGTTGAGGGCAACATCTATGTTGACCCTCCGGATGAAACTACCACTTTACATATTAAGAAGTTCCGGGTTGGCAGTGGTAATATCATTGAAAAAGGAGTTCTTCAAGACTTCTTTACTTGTGCCGGTGCTTTGCCTACTTTGGGTGGTTCTATTCTTCATAGAACTAGTAGCCTTGCGAATGCCATATCTATGCTTGTAGTTGAAATTGAAAGGCAATTTATCCATATGCATCCCTCTATTTAGAGAATATTTCTGGAATTTTCTAATATTGAGCTTTCTTCCGTTAAGCGTGCCGCTACTATCTTTTTGGCTCATGAATTCAGATTTATCATGAAAGAGGCCAAAGAAATCTTTCCTCATTACGGGGTAGATGCTGGTCGACCTCCCATAGAGGCTATCTTATTTAATCAAGAAGACATAATGCGGTTGCGATCTCCTGATCATGTTGCTTTTAATGAAAACCTTAGGAAAAAGGTTCCTACCGATGTCTTGGTTGATAGAATTTCTGAGTTGAATGATAATTTTGCTATTCAAAACAATGGGTTAGGTTTTTCCCTCGAGCGAAGGCTTATGACCTTCTGCCAAAAGAATGCCTATAATGATGAATTTGTTGTACATTATAAAGGGCCAAAAGAGGAACCTATACCTCCTGAGCTTGATGTGGGGGACTTTTGTCCCATTTAATTTAGCCCTTTTGATTACTTTTGCTTGCCACAAAGAAAACTTGTTGTTGAACGTAGGGAATATGAGATGAGTTTTCGCGATATATCTTATCATTATGGCAATACCTAGATCTATCCTTGTATCGTACCTAGCTAGGGGCGTTAAATGATAGCGCTTGTTCGGAGGCAACCCAATTTTATAATTTTTGTTTTTGCTTCTGTTTAGGAATAAATATTGCATCTAGCTTCTGTTTAGAGGTGGTTTTGTGTTTTAATTAGTGTTTGTGTCAAGTAGAACCTCTGGGAAGACTTGTGTGAAGTTTATATGATCTTGTTGTAAAACATAGAATCGTTAGCGCTCACTAGAATAGTCACCAGATTTTACTGGAGTGTGATATTTAGTTGATTATTTTTCCAGATGATTAATAGACAAATTCCCCACGTTTACCAATTTATTTCAATTTTTTTGGAGTTACAGAAGTATGTGAAAGTTATAGATTACTCTAGACTGTTCTGTTTTTGAAAGATTCTGTTTTTCATGTGTTGTTTGCTTATTTTGATGAATCTATGAGTAGTATTGGAGGATATGAATCACAGAGAAGTTGGAATACAGTAGGTTTAATACCCTTTTAAACAAAGAATGATTTCATTACAGTACCTTTGAGTGGTGGTTTGTTTTCTTATACTGACGGAGTGTCAGGCCCAAGATGCGATTATATCCCGATCACGTGACACTTACGTGATTGGGGCACAATCGCATTTCGGGCGCTTAGCAAGATGGATATCATTACATCGTACCATTACATACATACATGGGGATATAACAATTCATACAAGTCACATGAATACAACAACATCAATACAAGGCATCTGACTACGGATGCAAACATGAAAAGCACAACGACATCCATCTGCTATCCCAGGCTGCCGACCAGGCACCTAACCCAAGACTGACGAAGAAGGAGAAGAAGAACAAACTCCAACACAAGTACATCGCTCTCACGTCAAGTTTCATATAAAGTTTGTTTAATTCGGAGCTACGACCTAAAAGATATGAGCAAAACAAGACAAGCATGTCAACGGTGCAAGATGCACCCAAACATCAAGCAAACACACTCCAAACATGAAAACAACATGATATTATGCTTCTACATGCAAAAACACACAAGTTTCATATAGGGCACACTCAAAACGGAGCAACGATTCAACACATACACATGAAACAAGATATAACAACAAGTTGTCCAAAATCAGCAACATAGCAACTTTGGAGCAAGGTTAAATACATGCTACAACACCCAAACATGATAACACGAGGCATGGATGTGAAATAGACATGATACTTAACAAGCATGAACTTAGAACACACCCAAAAACTTGCTGGAACACAATTAAACAAGCATGGCAAGTTGCAATAAATTTATCCAGACTTAGTCAAAATCTGGGAAGGCAAAAACATCATCACGATGCTGCCCTCGGAGGCACAAAACAACAAGCACATAAACTCTATTAAGTATACAAAGATCATGGACATGTAATAGACATAGCATACATCAAACAACTCCATTGGAACAACTCCCTAGGAGGCATGGATCAATAACAACAAGCTTCACAAAATTGATCATGCTGATAAAAGTTTGACAGGTACATTTATAGCAACTTGAGAGCAAGAAATAAATAAGCTACATCAGACTATATATGCAAACAAGGGCGTCAATAGATAGATCATAACATGGACAATAAGACATGATCATTGGATATACTAAAACAAGCATGGATCTGAGTGAGGCATCAAGCAAACATAGCATCAGGTTTAACAGATTCCAGACTTGGCAGTTTTTTCACTAAGTATAAAACAGCAACATTGGCATGGCATGTTTACAAGCTTGTTTAAGTCACCTCAAGGCATATCATGAAAAGTGGATTGCACAACAGCAAAGACCATATGATTGTGCTTCTAATACATATAGACATGTGGCATGAAATACAAACACATCAATAGCAATGAGCAAGTCAAAACATCATCTCATAACAAGTTTCAACACATAACAGCCACATGCACTTTTGCAACAGAGATTAGCATGGCAATATGGCACCTAACATAAATTCTACAGCAACCAACATGTAGAGCACTTCACAATGAATATTTTGACATATCATAAGCTCCATTTGGACCAACATGCACAAAGTTATCACATCTCAAACATGCTAACAAAATTACAGTTATCAGCAGTTTTAAACATGTAGCACTCTTGCAACGATGATTAGGGTATCAAGATGAACTCAAACAAGCATTCCACAATGGAACAAAATGAAGAGCATATCACAACGAACATTTTGGCATATTATTCACTCAAATTGGACATACACAAAAAAGTTACAACCACTCAAAGTATGCAACATATGTGACTCCCCAGGGACTAAACTGTAAATATGAAGTTTCTGAATAATTAGGGAAAAACGCCGAACGAAAAAAACGGAGTTGGGATGAAATATCACCATGGGCCTAGCCCAGAGGCAAAAGGAGGAGGGGCCGGCTTGGGCCTGGCTGGAGCTGGAGCTGGGCCTCCCATGGGGCTCGGCCCACGAGGCCGGAGCGGGCTTGGCCTAGGAGGGAGCAGGGCTGGGGTCGGTCGTGCTCCTCGCCCGAGCCGGACCAAGACCGCAGCGGCAGCTCTCCGGCACGCCGGCGACGTGGAAGGCGAGGAACGGCGACGAATGCGTTGATCCAGGCGAGGAGGCATAGATCTGGGAGTGGGGAACCCGTTTCCGGCGAGAAGGAGGCCCAGCGGCGCTGGACTTGGGAGATCTGAGTGGCGGCGACCATGGATGTCTAGCGCGGGGACAAGCGTGAAGGAGGAGACGGTGGCGGCGAGCTCGGCAGAGCGACGGCGGCGGAATCCGGGCATGCGCGGCGGCGGGTCGGCGAGGGACCGGAGGTGGGGAGGCGCAGCTGTGACACCCCGAGACCGGTGCGCCAGGTGTCACCCAGTTATTCGTCGTCATTGCCTTGTCATCTGCTTGCGTGTTGCATCTTGACATGTCATCGTGTGCAATGCATCATCATGTTTTCAAAACTTGCATCCGTCCGAGTCCGTCCGTCCTTTCCGTTGTCCGTTCTGAGCACAGACACACTTGCACGCGCCCGCGGCGCCTCCGAATATTTATTTTATGAGTGGCCGAAAAATATTCTTGGAATGGGTTGAAACTTGTCATGTGGTCTTATTATAGCATAGGCAGGCCGCCTGCCAAATTTCATCGCATTCGGAGCTCGTTTGATAGCCCAACGGTTAACCGCGTTAACCGCCGGAAGCCTTTTCTCTTTTGGCCCAGCACCCCTTTCACACAGCCCACCAAGCCCATTCTAACCCCTCCATGCTCTTGGCCGTTCGATCACGATCACGTGGCCGCGAACGGCTCCTCATTTGGACACTCCTAGCTCCCTCTACCTATATATATGTGCCTCTCCCTCCATTTTCGCGCAGATGAACCCTAACCTCCTCCCTCTCGCGCCGCCGGACATGTCCATCCGCGCCGGACATGTCCGCCGGACACGTCACCCGGGCCAATCCCGAGCTGCCACGTCACCTCTCCACCGCCCGCAGCCAGTCCCCTCGCGACACGTGGCCGCAGCCACCTCCCACCGCGGCCCGCGGGACCCAGATCGGGCCCGCGTGAGCCCGCTCCGCCTCCGAGCCGTCGCTCCTCCAGCGCCCGCGCCTCGCGTCGGTCGGCAACCGCCGCGCCGCCGCGGCCGGCTCTGCCGGCGACCACCGTCGTTCCTCCACCGCCGCCTCGCGCCCCCGCATCCTCCCATCGCCGCCGCCCTGAGCTCCGTCGCCGCCGCAACCATTAGAGCATGTTGCCGCCGCCACTAGAGCTCGCCAGAGAAGCCTCTCCGTGCACCGTCGGCCACCTCCGACACCGGATCCGGGAGCCCAGTCCCCGGATCTGTCCATTCCCGTGGTCGGCCGCCCCGGCCGCCTGCGGGACCGACCCCGCCGGAGTCTCCAACCGCCGCCGCCGCTGCATCCTGCTTCGGGACAACGACGCTACATCGCCACCTCGCCTGGGCCGGCCTTCCCCAGCCAGCAGCCAGCCCAGATCCGCGGCCCACCTCGCCTCTCCAGCCGGCCTGCTCCAGCAAGGCCGCAGCCCCCGCGCAAGGCCCAGCTCCAGCCAGGCCACAAGCCGGCCCCTCCTCCTTTTGCCTCTGGGCTAGGCCCATGGTGAGGTTTCAGCCCAACTCCATTTTTTCCCGTTCGGCGTTTTCCCTATTTTATTCAGAAACTTCATATTTACAGTTTAGTCCCTGTAAACTGTTATTGTGTTGCTATGTTCATGTGGCTGTAACTTGATGTGTGTATGTCCAAATTGGGTGAATGATATGTCAAAATGATCGTGGAGATATGCTCTACACTTTGTTCCATTGTGCCATGCTTGTTTCAATTCATCTAGATGCTCTAATCTCTGTTGCAAAAGTGCTACTTGTTATAAACTGCTGTTACTTGTTATTTTGTTGCCATATTTGAGATGTGATATCTTGGTGCATGTTTATCCAAATGATGCATATGATATGTCAAAATGTTCATTATGAAGTATACTACATGATGGTTGCTGTAGCATGCTTGTTTGAGTTCATATTGCCATGTTAATCTCTGTTGCAAAAGTGCATTTGGCTGTTAGGTGCTTAAACTTGTTATGAGATGCTGATTTCACGTGCTCATTGCTATTGGTGTGTTTGTCGTCATGCCACACGTCTAGATGTTTTAGAAGCACCATTATATGGTCTTTGCTGTGGTGCATTTAACTTTCCATGATATGCCTTGGGTTGACTTAAACATGCTTGTAAACATGCCATGTTGTTATTGCTGTTTTATACTTAGTGAAAATTCTGCTAAGTCTGGAATCTGTTATAACCTGATGCTATGTTTGCTTGATGCCCTAGTCAAATCCATGCTTGTTTTGGAGTGGCCAATGATCATGTCTTCTTGTCCATGTTATTGTCTATCCATTCATGCTCTTACTTGCACATATGACCTGCTGTAACTTATTTATTTCTTGCTCCTAAGTTGCTATAAAATATAACTGTCAGCCTTTTATCAGCATGTTCAATTTGGTGGAGCTTGTTGCTATTGATCCATGCCTCCTATGGAGTTTCTCCAATGGAGTTGTTTGCTGTAGTATATGTCTACAACATGTCCATGCTCTTTATATACTTGTTGGAGTTGATATGCATGTTATTATGTGCCTCCGAAGGCAGCATCGTGATGATGTTTTTGCCTTCCCAGATTTTGGCTAAGTCTGGATAATTTTATTGCAACTTGCCATGCTTGTTTAAATGTGTTCCAACAAGCTTTTGGGTGTGTTCTAAGTTCCTACTTGTTAAGCAACATGTGTACTTCGCATCCATGCTTCTTGTTAACATGTTTGAGTGCCGTAGCATATATATATCTTGCTCCGAAGTTGCTATGTGGTTGTTAACTTCAGCTTGTTGTTACATCTTGTTTCATGTGTATCTTTTAGCCCGTTGCTCCGTTTTGAGTGTGTCCTACATGAAACTTGTGTGATTTTGCATGTAGAATCATATTATCATACTGTTTTCATGCTTGGAGTGAATTTGCTTGATGTTTGGGTGTATTTTGCACCGTTGCCATGCTTGTCTTGTTTTGCTCATATCTTCTAGGCCGTAGCTCCGAATCAAACAAAATTTATATGAAACTTGACTAGAATTTCGTGTAGATCATCATGATGCATATTAACTTTCTATTTAACAACTTTAACTTAAGGTTTGTTCAGATCTGGACTAATTTCAAATTATGCTTATGAGGACTTACCGGTTTTGTTATATGTAGTTTCCGGCCTCATTGAAACTTGTTGACTTGTGTTGTTTTTGAGTGCTTACTGCCTTGCCATGTTTTGCATCATATATAGACTTGTCTTGCATAATACTTGCTTGAGCATATTGTCATGTTCTTGTGTTGTTTTTCTGTGCTTCCTACCTTGCCATGTATTGCATCGTATATAGACTTGTATTGCATCATACTTGTTTGAGCATATTGTCATGTTCTTGTGTTGTTTTTCTGTGCTTCCTACCTTGCCATGTATTGCATCATATATAGAATTGTATTGCATCATACTTGTTTGAGCATATTTTCATGTTCTTGTGTTGTTTTTCTGTGCTTCCTACCTTGCCATGTTTTGCATCATATATAGAATTGTATTGCATCATACTTGTTTGAGCATATTGTCATGTTCTTGTGTTGTGTGTTTATCGTATTGCTTGCTTCTTCTCGTTAGTGCTTGTTCCGTTGCGATCATGAGGATTCGTTCGTCTACTCGTGGTTCGTCTTCAAGGCTTCTTCTTCGTCTCCTTCACGGACCCGTTCTTCTTCCTTGCGGGATCTCAGGTAAGATGACCATACCTTTGGATACCTTTACTATCCTTGCCATGCTTAGTTGTCTCGATGCTATCGTTATATGTCGCGCTACCCATCATTATTGTCAGCCCCTCTCCTTGTTGCCATGAAACCTCTAACCTTTGAAACCTTCCCAGCAAAACCCTTGTTTGGCTATGTTACTCGCTTGCTCAGCCTCTCTTATAGCGTTGCTAGTTGCAGGTGAAGATGAAGATTCATCCATGTCGGATCTTGTTGTTGGAATATCACAATATCTATTATTATTTTTAACACACCTATATACTGGGCATGGGTGGAAGGCTTGGCCTTTTGCTCGGTGTTTTGTTCCACTCATGCCACCTTAGGAGCCGATAAACCGACATTATGTTCCTTGATTTTGCGTTCCTTACACGGTTGGGTATATGGGGACCCCTTGACACTTTGTCTTTGAATAAAACTCCTCTAGCAAGGACCAACATTGGTTTTAATTTGCTCATAATAACAACTTAATTAATTAAATAAATTGCATAGGGAGTTAGCGCTACCCGAGGATTCTTCTACATAGCAGGGGGGGCCAGTGCTGATGGTGTTGGTCCCAAACGAGGGTTATGCGGGGCCACCACGGGGAAACTCGAGGATTGGTTTTACTCGTAGGATCACCCATCCGGACGTGGCCTGAGAAGAGATACACGCGGCTACTATCAGGGTGTCGACACACCGGGAGGTCTTGCTGGACTTGTTTTACCATTGTCGAAATGTCTTGTGCACCGGGATGCCGAGCCTGATCGGATTTCCCTAAGATAAGGGGTAATAATTATTATTACTTCACCCGATCATGAGAGCTTCTGATGGGCTAAGTTGGGACACCCCTGCAGGGTTATGATCTTTCAAAAGTCGTGCCCGCGGTTATGTGGCAGATTGGAATTTGTTAATGTCCGGTTGTAAAAAACTTGACAGAGGATCCAAAGTAAAACACGCAACTGTGTGAGTAACCGTGACTGTCTCTTTTCACTTTGAGAAGAGAACACGGTGGGGTTATGTTTGACTCATAAGTAGTTCAGGATCTTTAGCGATCATTATTAGTTTGCGACCGTTTGCGTAGATGCTCATCTTATTCTTGTACTCGTAAGTTAGCCACCATACTTTTGCTTAGCCGTTGCTGCAACCTCACCACTTTACCTCTTCCTACCCATTAAGCTTTGATAGTCTTGTTACCCATGGTTATGGGATTGCTGAGTCCTCGTGGCTCACAGATACTACAACAACAGTTGCAGGTGCAGGTTTCTGATGTCTTGACGTGAGAGCGATGATCGTTGTGTTGGAGTTCTTTCTTTCTTCTTCTTCTTCAGTCTTGGGTTAGGTTCCGGGTCGGCAACCTGGGATAGCAGATGGATGTCGTTGTTCTTTTCATGTTTGCATCTGTAGTCAGATGCTTTGTATTGATGTTGTATTCATGTGACTTGTATGTATTTGTTGTATCCCCCATGTATGTATGTAATGGTACGATGTAATGATATCCATCTTGCTAAGCGCCCGAAATGCGGTTGTGCCCCAATCACGTAAGTGTCACGTGATAGGGATAGAATCGCATCTTGGGCCTGACAAGTTGGTATCAGAGCCTCGACCGACCATAGGATCCCCCTTGATTGATCGTAGCTTGGCCGTTGTTGAGTCTAGCAGAAAACTTTTCTGGAGTCTAGTTATATCAGAGAGTAGGAATTCTTTTTACTCCCCTGCCCCTTCGTCGCTCTGGTGAGGAATCTTGACGTA
This sequence comes from Secale cereale, assembly GCA_902687465.1. Classification (NCBI taxonomy): domain Eukaryota; kingdom Viridiplantae; phylum Streptophyta; class Magnoliopsida; order Poales; family Poaceae; genus Secale; species Secale cereale. The sequence continues at coordinate 173,124,484 of LR738712.1, forward strand.
GGTGTTTTAAATTACTCCTCTCCCCCTTCAATTTTTTTTGGATCGCGTGGTTAGTTTTTCGTTTGTTGCGTTGTTAGTTCTTGTCATTTGGTGCATCTCTCGTCAAGTGGACTCGACCCTCTTCTTCTTGCAAGTGCAACCTCAGTTATTTTAACCAATGGTGTTCCCCTTACGAAGTTGTCTTTCTTTTTCCCACCCGTCCACCCTTTTTCTTCTCGGACCGGAGTCCTTAATCGAGTATCCATCCTACTCGTGTGAATCCTTTGCATTATTTCCTCAGTTATTTCAACCGGTGAATTCTCCTCTCGTTCGTGATTCTTCATCTCTTTTCTTTCCGGTGGATTCAACTCAAGTATTCAGTGTTGTTCTTATTCTTTCATCGGCTCGAGTGTTTCCCTCGTCTCGTTCACCTCTCGCCATTTAATTATTCCGGAGTTCCGAAGACATCTCAAGAGATTCGTCTGTCTTCTAATTAATTCGAGGTTATCACCTCATTCGAGTTATCAATCATTCCGGTGCATTATCTTCTTTTTCAATCCATTTCAACGGAGTTTTCTCTTCGGTGGGCTCATAACCCACAGGTCTTTTTCCAGGATCTTACCTGACTCTTCTAATTTCCGGAGTGTTCCGAAATTCTTTTAAAGTGTGACGTAAGTATGGATTCCATCCATCATGTGCCTTCTCCAAGATCGTTTGCAAATTCTTTTCATGTGCGGTTCAACCCTTCTTCTTTTCATTCATCCGGAGTATTTCATGAATTCTTTTAATTGTGTTCCTCCGAAGGCCATCATTTCAGAAGATTTCTTCGTTCTCAATTTTCAACTTCATCCTCCAAATATTCTTCAGTGATGCCTCTTCCTTCGTCTTCTTTCCGGTGCTTCGTTCAAGTATTCTTTAATCCGTCCACGATCTCTTCGTTCCCGTCATTCAAATTTTCCTCAAGTGCTTTATTCTTCCCGGAGATTCATTCTCTTGTATTCACTCAATTTTATTCCTCGCGGTGGTCATTCTCGTTCTTCACTCGATTTTAATTCTTCGTGGTGGTTCATTCTTTTCTTTACTCGGCTTTAATTCTTTACGGTGATTCGCTCAAGAATTCTTTTCTGGTGTTATCTTATCAATTCTTTCGTTCTTTCCAGTCCTACCGGTGGTTCAAGAAGACTTCCTCGAGTTCGTGATATATCCCTCTTTATTCAATTTCAACAAGAATAAGTGATATGCAAATCCATTGTTTCTCATCAATTTAATTGGTGGAGGATAAGCAGAACATAATTCTTATTCCCTTTGTGAAGTTGATTTATTCCTTCCTTTTGTAATGCCCAGGATGGGACTATACCTCCTACGTGTCGAGGCACGACTTAAAGGTATAAGCCCATCCTAGAATGATCTCAAGTTTGGTATCTTTGCACGACTCATGTAAAAGAGGGATTAAATTGCAAAAGAGAGATAGTTGGCTTACACTCGCCACTTCACACAATACAATACATAAGCAATCATCATTCAAAACATCACAGCCCATCTAAGGGTAAGATCCAAAAGAAAGATACCAAAACAACATAAAGCCACAGGTCAGGATCGAATCCTAGTAGAAACCACTACTGATCATCGAAAACGTCACAAGCAAACGGCCACTCTCTTCATCGAGCTCCCAGTGAAGTACTTGAACCAGCTTCTGCATCAAACTCGGCTGAACCTGCATCTGGTGTGGTGAAGTAACTGTGAGCCACAGAGGACTCAGCAATCCCGTTCCCGGGTAACACGACTATTTAAGCCTTGGGTGAGGACAAGGCTGAAGAAAGAACAAGAGGTGAAGGAACAACAAGAGTCTGCAGCAGCAACTAGCACTAGCTTACGTAATAGAGAGCGAGAAGAGAAGTGCCTCGGTCGAAAGATGATCACGAAGTGATCCTAGCTACAACACGTCAAACATAACCCCACCATGTTCAACTCCCGAATCCCTATTCGGAAATTGACAGTCACGGTACACACGCTGGTAGTGTATTAGAACATTGTGTCAAGTTATCTACAACCGGATATTAACAAGCTCCCATCTGCCACATAACCGCGGGCACGGCTTTCGAAAGTTCATAACCCTGCAGGGGTGTTCCAACTTGACCCATTACAAGCCCACGATCCGCGGAGTTGCAACTCCAAGGTGGGAAGACCCGAGTATTCTCGAAATCCCGTGCTCAAGATATACCGAACCAAGGTAAGACTAATCCAGCAAATCCTCCCAGCGTGTCGACACCCTGATAGTAGCCGCGCGTATCTAAGTCTCAGGACACGACCGGATGGGCGATGCTACAGGACCCAATCCTCGAGTTTCCCCGTGGTGGTTCCCGCAGGCTCCCCGTTTGGGACCAACACCATCAGCACTGGCCCCCCTGCTATGTAGAATTAAGAATCCTCGGGGACGCGACCCCCCTATGAAAATTACTTAATTAATTAAGTTGTTATTATGAGGCAAATAGTACCAAAGTTGGGATTTGCTGGAAAAGACTTAGCACTTAGCGGTTTATCGAGGGGGTCCCATACACCCCAACCGTGTTAGGAACGCATAATCAAGGAACATAACACCGGTTTATACGGTTCCTAATGACATGAGTGGAACAAATCACCAAGCAAAAGGCTTAGCCTTCCACCCTTGCCAGTATATAGAAGATTTCATTTTAAGCATTTATATAGTGTGATATAACCCAACCAAACTTCAACATGAAGCAAGCATCTTCAATCTTCACCTGCAACTAACAATGCTATAAGAGGGGCTGAGCGAAGCGTACTTAGCCATTCAACGGTTTGCATAGGAAGGGTGGTTAAACAGGTTCATGGTTACAATAGGAGGCTGACAGGAAAACATGGGCATCGAGGGAATATACTAAAGAGCGATACTCTAGCAATAGGCAAAGCTAGTAATGGTATCCGGGTTCGGTCATCTTGCCTGGGATTCCACAAGGGAGAAGAACGGATCCCTGAAGTAGACGGAGCAACACAATCGAGCGAATCCTCACAACTCCGGAACGAAACCGAAGCTAACAAGAGAAGCAACCGGAAAGAAAGAAACAACACGGTAAACACGCAAGCATAAACATGGCATACGATGCACATCCAAGTATGATGCATGTCCGGTTTAATTATGCATGGCATGGCAAAGTGCACAAACAAGACTACAAGTTAAGTAGAGATCAATATGCAACGAGTTGCATATTGACGAAACACCACATTTAATTATTTAGTTGACTCTCGTTTATTAACAAGACAAGATTAAAAGTTTTTAACATGGCAAGAGGTGAAGCAAAAATAAACTACACTATTAAGACATTTTAAATGAGGCCGGAAATAACAACAACAATTCCGGAAAATCCCCATGAGCATGTTTAATAATTATAAAGCAACAACAATTAAACATTTTAGTGTTGTTAACATGATGCGGATGACATGATCAAGTTTATGCAATTTTATTAGAAGGTTAACAAGAAGATGATATGAAGCGTCGTCACCGTGGTGGAAGGAAAAGGGTGCCACGGCAACAATTTCGAAAATGATGCCACGGCAACATATCGGTTCCGGTAACTCGTTGAGAGACCCGTGCAAAAGGAAAGATGGCGTGAGCGAGTCAAACGAGATGAAAGGTGGGGCGATCCCGTTGCCGGGTTCCCACGGGTCGGCGACGAGGCAACCGAGGAGCACGACAAAAGACTAAACGGGCATGATGCACACAAGGGAGCATCTCATACATCACAAGCAAGCACTCATTCACGGGCACGTCTCGGTATACCTTCGAAGCGTGCGTTTCGGGGCGGTTCGAGATCGTAGAGGAAGGAGTGGAAGTAGTCGTTCACATTTCCGAAGAGGAAGTAGTTGTTCCGGAGAGGTACACGAATCGTAGCCGTTCACGTTCGTCGAGGTACTTGGCGAATTCCTCGTTTCCGGGACGACGGTAGTCGTTCACGTTGCGTAGATGTAGAAGTCGTCTGTAGAGGAAGTAGGCATTCGGGCGTCGAGGTACTTGACATATCGCCGTGTAGTTGTTCCCGTTCAAAGTCGTTCACATCTCCGAAGAGGTACTTGTCATGTCGAAGTGCTCCGGGCGTCGGTAGTGGTACTTGGGTCTTCAACTTGCCGGTCTTGACGAAAATGAAGGGGGTACTTGTTGATTCCTCGTGTAGTAAAACTTGACGAAACTTGGGGTCTCTCGTGCACTTGGCGAAACAAAACAGCAGCAAGGTCTTCGCTGATGGGGCCACGAGGCCATGGCAACGGCATCATGGCAGCAAGCAAAACAGTCTTGAGGGCGCCGAGGGTGTGGTCGAAGCTGGGCGGCATCTCCTGGCCGCTGGAGCGAGGCAGAGGCCGGGGAAACAAGGCGAGGCGGCTCCGGGCAGAGGGAGCGATGGCTCTGGCCAAGGCTTGAGGACGAGGAGGTCGGAGCAGCATCTGGCCGTCCGGCGCGGCGAGGACGGGACCGGAGGGAGGCGGGGCCTGGCCGAGGGAGGAGGAGGCCGGGCGCGTCGGGGTGGCTGGCCAGGGCGCGGGCCTTGCTGCTGGAGGCGCAGCTCCTGGCCGGCCGGAGGGGCATGGCCTGAGGATGGGCTGGAGGGCCGAGGCACACGGGGCGGCCGTCGTGCTGGAAGGTGCGGCTGCTGGCGCACGGAGGGCGCGGCGCGCGGCTCTGGCCTCTGGCACGGAGGCAGGGCGGCTCACGGAGGTGGCGGGCGCCTTGGCAGAGCTGGCGAAGGGAGGCGCCGACGCTGGAGATGGCGAGCGCTGGCGGCCTTGAAGCACGGCGGCAGGGGCGCTGGTGGCCGGGCGTGGAGGAGGCGACACGGCTCTCGAGGAGGAGGCCAGCGGGGCTCCATGCGCGGGGTAGGAGGAGGCCCGAGCGGCGCTGGAGGGAGACAGCACAAGGGAAAATCGGGAGGACGAGGGGGAGAATCGGGGGAGGCTCGGCGCTGAACAGGACAGTTGGTCGAGGGGTGGCGGCGGAGGAATCGGGAGGGAGCGAGGGGAGAGAGTGAGGACGTAGCGGTCGCTAGGTTAGGCCGCTGGGGTGGGCCTAGAGGTAGTTTGGGCCAGGGAGGCCTGGGCTGGAGGGAAGAAGAACTGGAGGAGAAGTGGGCCGAGAGGAATGGGTCTGGGAAGGCTGAGGGAGGCCGCAGGCCGGCTGCCCTCCTTTTAACTGGTTTTTTTTAAACAGAAAAGAAAGAAGAAGAAAAGGGAAGAAAAGAAAAGGTTAGGGAAGAGATTTAAACACGGAGTTAAATCTCGGGACTCATACAAAATGTAAGGAATTTAATTAAAATAGAAGGAGGGTTTTTGGAAGATGAAAATTCAAACAAGTTTGAATAAATGTCAAACTGTTTGAATTTAGGAAACCCTTTAGATGAAATCCAAATGGGTTGGAATTTCAAAAGATGGCCCTACACATTAGATGTGATTTATGGGAAGATTTGGAACATTTATGGAAGAAGTAAAATTGCAACACAATTTTACTTAAAAGGCCTCAAAGGAAGAGATGAGTTGCAATGGATAAAAGAAAATTGAAGAATGGTGCAATTGTGTTATAGGTGATTCCAAGGAATAGAATATTTATTAATATAGCTCCCTAAAATATTGAGAGGCTTTTATCTGTTATAAAGAGAAGACATTCTTCCCTCGATTTAATTGGACCGAAGGTCCACACAATTTATTTGGTTGAGATGCAAAAGAAAATATGACATGATGGTATGATGACATGATGCAATGCAAAAATAAATAACACAAGCAAAATAAAACACGCGGGAGACCCGGAACATCTGGAATCTCTGGAATCTTCTGGAATCTTCTGGGACGTCGGTCTTCAGGCGTTACAACTCTCCCACACTAACAGAGGATCTCGACCCGAGATCCTAGAGATAGCACCGGGTAAAACGAAAAAGGAGGAGGTAAAACAAAGTTGCTTCTTTGACAGACGAGTGAAACCAAAGAACCTTGAGAGGTTGAACAAACTTGAAAGAAAGAATACAACGGAGATGAACGAAGATGAAACACTCCGTTGGAAAAGAGGAACAAGGAGCCTTATAAGAACCTTGTAGGTTGAAAGACATGAAACAAGAGCTTACGGATGGCGAAAGAATATGAAACTGCAACGGTATAGCCAAGGAATAAGAATGACAGAATTTGGACAACACTCCGTCTGAAAATGGAAGGAAATGAACAAAAACTTGAGGAGATGGAATGATACTTGATGAAAACAACAACATATTGCCTCCGAAACAATTAAAAGAATGGCACAAGGTTAAGAAAGATTCAGACAGCACTCCGGTTATAAGATAGGCAAAAACTTGGTAAGATGAGAGAACTAGAATGAAGAATACAACACTCCGGTTAAAATGACAAGCAAGGGAGAATATGATCTTGATAAAAACGAGATGATGGTCAAAAGAGCAATATCACAATGCCTCCGGAATGAAAGAATAGCATGCAAATCAATGAAAGAAATGAACGGAGAAGAAAATGACAACTTCTCCCAAAATGAATTAGGAAAACCTCCTTACAAAGAAGGGTTGAATAGAGTTGTTGGAAATTCAACAACGACAACGAATTAGCTTGATGTGGGCTTGTGGAAAACATCTCAAAATTAAGAGGTGACAACCAGCCACTAAAAGAAACAAATTGATTGCATTGAGATCAACAAGGAGATGATAAACTTATCTCACCGGAATGATAAATGAAGAACTTGGGTCATTTATAAGCACCATAATATCAACAATCCTTAGAGAAAGCTTTTAGGTGAATTATAACCCAAAATAAGTCCAAGAGATAAAAATGAGGGGTTGAAAGGATCTCCTAAGAGAAGAAATGATGGTTTTAACTATCTCATTCTTGAAACTCGTGAATCATAAAACATGAAGGAATTGTCAAGAATGACATAACACCATCTCAAACAATAAACGTAGAAAGAATTGCACTTGGAAATGCAGGAAGAAGAATGCTTGAGTTCCAACAAGAATCTTGATGAAGACTTCGAGGATGAATTAAAACATGATGAACCACCATGAAAACTCCAGTAATGAAAGCATGAGAAGTGAAAGGTGAAAAGAATAAGATTGAAGGCCTGCGGTGAATTAGATGGAGCTTTGAAATGATATAATTGAAATAACTTGGAGCTCCGGAAAACAAGATGAACAACTTAGAATCGAGAATATGATATGATGAACAAGATCCAGACAAAAGAATTAAATCACCTTGAAGGAATAAGAATAAGAATTATGTCATGCATCTCCTTCACCAATTTAAATTGATGACAACCAAGGATTTGGCATACTACTTATTCTCGTTGGAAAGGATTAAGAGAGATCTCGCACAAGCTTGGGTAAATCTTCAACGAACCACCGGTAGGAATGTGAAAAGGACAAAAGAATTAAAACGATAACAATGGAAGGGTAATCTTGAAATAACCACCGTAAGAATATGGAGACGAACGAAGAGGCATCAATGAAGAATATTTGGAGGACGAAGTTGAAAACTGAGAACGAAGAAATATTCTGAAATGATGGCCTTCGGAGGATCACAAAGAAAAGAATTCATGAAATGCTTCAGACGGCATAAAAGAATTCCTCACAATCTGAACAATAATGAGGATGGCAAGAAGCTAGAACCACAACTCATCAAGAGAACGGGTTAAAATTTAAGAGAAACACTTCTCCGGTCTACAAATGTTGAGAATGAATACGAAAAATGTCATAAGAATTTTTGAGCACTCCGGAATGAAGAATTAAAAAGGTTGAACCAATGATGAAAATAATTTGAAAGCGACCTTGGAGAAGGTATATGACTGATGGAAATCATTCTTACGTCACACTTTGAAAGAATTTAAGTATAACTCCGGAAAGAAGAGTCAGGTAAGATCCTGGAAAAGACCTGTGGGTTAGGGCCCACTAAAGAAAACACCGTTGAAAAAGATTGCTGAAGAGATATTGCACCGATTGAATTAAATGGCTTGAATAAGATGGCTATCCTCAAAATAATTTGAATGGATTAAGAATGGAATTATGAATCTTCAGCACTCCGGATATGAATAGCAAGAGGAGAATGATTAATTGGAGCACCGGAATAAGAAAGCATTGTGAAATGGGGAAAAAGATAAGATCAACATCGAAATCTTGAGTTACATCCACCGGCAGAATATGAGAACAAAAGAATGATGAACTTGAAGCTGTTGAGCATCTTCACGATAATTCACCGGATAAGAACATTGAAGGAAAAGAATGGAGAAATATCATGTGAATAAAATGGATACTTCATCTGAGAATTTCTGGCTCCAAGAAGAAGAAGGGTGGGAGGGTGGGGAAACAAAGACAACTTGGGATGAACAAAATGGACACCGGTTGAAAAGAATTTAACATGACCATCTTGATGATCAAGAAGAATTAGCACTCCCATAGAAATATGAGAACACCGATTAAGAAAGGTATGGAATCAACATTTGACATCGAAGCAACTCGAATACCAGAATCAAAACGAAACAAAGGATAGATATGCGACATGATCTTCACAACATCATCCGAGCAAAGAATTGAACGAATGAATTCCGCAGGTACATCAACTTGACGAGAAGCCACTTGGAGAACAGAAGATAAATAAAAAGGAACAAGGATCAGATAGAACAAATACAAGATAGAAGCTTCGTTCGACATCTTCGTGCTGAAAGCATATGAACGCGTTACGAAAAGGTTTTGCAATCCCCGGATCAGCATAGCCAAGGACCCTTTAAGATGCAACTCCTGATAGTAACATCGGTCATAAACCACTTCACTCAATGTAGAACCCCGAACTTCATATCGTGCATCCGTTGGAAGAATGCCTAGAAGTACTAGATGAACCCACCTATAGATTTCCGAAAGTTTCCAGTTATGCAATCAGGTGTTGGGGATACACGGGAAGCACCGCGCAATCAACTCTAAACCTACATCCAGGTGTATCCATCCTTCAACACATAACCAGTCTTTCTCGGAAACTGTCTACCTCGGACCTTCGAAAAGCATCCACTATAACAAGCTATGGCAATACTCTCGAGCTACCTCCCCAGTACTGGGTGATGTCGGGGTTATCTTGCCACTAACCGTATAGGAGAGATTCTCGATGTCGGCCGTCTTAAGTATTCTAGTACTGTCGCGATGGATTTGTGATGACAACACCTCGGAGCTCAACTCCCCGGGACACTGCCACAACCCCTAATGACAGGAGGCATCGAGAACTATGTTCTCGTCACAAAGACATCGGAACAATCCAAACAATACTTGCGTGATCCTAAAAATAAATTGGTGCAATTTTTCAAAGTAGAAGAGGCAAGAGTAATCGTCAGGAGTCCTCACCAGAGTGAAAAGAGATGAGAAGCAAAGAAATCCTACTCTCCGATATAAATAGGAGTCAAAACATTTTCAGTGTGTGCCTAGACTCAACCGTCAACGATTCGATCAATCAGTGGGGGCTTCTAGGTCGGAGAAGGCTCTGAATACCAACTTGTAATGCCCAGGATGGGACTATACCTCCTACGTGTCGAGGCACGACTTAAAGGTATAAGCCCATCCTAGAATGATCTCAAGTTTCGTATCTTTGCACGACTCATGTAAAAGAGGGATTAAATTGCAAAAGAGAGATAGTTGGCTTACACTCGCCACTTCACACAATACAATACATAAGCAATCATCATTCAAAACATCACATCCCATCTAAGGGTAAGATCCAAAAGAAAGATACCAAAACAACATAAAGCCACAGGTCAGGATCGAATCCTAGTAGAAACCACTACTGATCGTCGAAAACGTCACAAGCAAACGGCCACTCTCTTCATCGAGCTCCCAGTGAAGTACTTGAACCAGCTTCTACATCAAACTCGGCTGAACCTGCATCTGGTGTGGTGAAGTAACTGTGAGCCACAGAGGACTCAGCAATCCCGTTCCCGGGTAACACGACTATTTAAGCCTTGGGTGAGGACAAGGCTGAAGAAAGAACAAGAGGTGAAGGAACAACAAGAGTCTGCAGCAGCAACTAGCACTAGCTTACGTAATAGAGAGCGAGAAGAGAAGTGCCTCGGTCGAAAGATGATCACGAAGTGATCCTAGCTACAACACGTCAAACATAACCCCACCGTGTTCAACTCCCGAATCCCTATTCGGAAATTGACAGTCACGGTACACATGCTGGTAGTGTATTAGAACATTGTGTCAAGTTATCTACAACCGGATATTAACAAGCTCCCATCTGCCACATAACCGCGGGCACGGCTTTCGAAAGTTCATAACCCTGCAGGGGTGTTCCAACTTGACCCATTACAAGCCCACGATCCGCGGAGTCGCAACTCCAAGGTGGGAAGACCCGAGTATTCTCGGAATCCCGTGCTCAAGATATACCGAACCAAGGTAAGAATAATCCAGCAAATCCTCCCGGCGTGTCGACACCCTGATAGTAGCCGCGCATATCTAAGTCTCAGGACACGACCGGATGGGCGATGCTACAGGACCCAATCCTCGAGTTTCCCCGTGGTGGTTCCCGCAGGCTCCCCGTTTGGGACCAACACCATCAGCACTGGCCCCCCCTGCTATGTAGAATTAAGAATCCTCGGGGACGCGACCCCCTATGCAAATTTAATTAATTAATTAAGTTGTTATTATGAGGCAAATAGTACCAAAGTTGGGATTTGCTGGAAAAGACTTAGCACTTAGCGGTTTATCGAGGGGGTCCCATACACCCCAACCGTGTTAGGAACGCATAATCAAGGAACATAACACCGGTTTATACGGTTCCTAATGGCATGAGTGGAACAAATCACCAAGCAAAAGGCTTAGCCTTCCACCCTTGCCAGTATATAGATGATTTCATTTTAAGCATTTATATAGTGTGATATAACCCAACCAAACTTCAACATGAAGCAAGCATCTTCAATCTTCACCTGCAACTAACAATGCTATAAGAGGGGCTGAGCGAAGCGTACTTAGCCATTCAACGGTTTGCATAGGAAGGGTGGTTAAACAGGTTCATGGTTACAATAGGAGGCTGACAGGAAAACATGGGCATCGAGGCAATATACTAAAGAGCGATACTCTAGCAATAGGCAAAGATAGTAATGGTATCCGGGTTCGGTCATCTTGCCTGGGATTCCACAAGGGAGAAGAACGGATCCCTGAAGTAGACGGAGCAACACAATCGAGCGAATCCTCACAACTCCGGAACGAAACCGAAGCTAACAAGAGAAGCAACCGGAAAGAAAGAAACAACACGGTAAACACGCAAGCATAAACATGGCATACGATGCACATCCAAGTATGATGCATGCCCGGTTTAATTATGCATGGCATGGCAAAGTGCACAAACAAGACTACAAGTTAAGTGGAGATCAATATGCAACGAGTTGCATATTGACGAAACACCACATTTAATTATTTAGTTGACTCTCGTTTATTAACAAGACAAGATTAAAAGTTTTTAACATGGCAAGAGGTGAAGCAAAAATAAACTACACTATTAAGACATTTTAAATGAGGCCGGAAATAACAACAACAATTCCGGAAAATCCCCATGAGCATGTTTAATAATTATAAAGCAATAAAAATTAAACATTTTAGTGTTGTTAACATGATGCGGATGACATGATCAAGTTTATGCAATTTTATTAGAAGGTTAACAAGAAGATGATATGAAGCATCGTCACCGTGGTGGAAGGAAAAGGGTGCCACGGCAACAATTCCGAAAATGATGCCACGGCAACATATCGGTTCCGGTAACTCGTTGAGAGACCGGTGCAGAAGGAAAGATGGCGTGAGCGAGTCAAACGAGATGAAAGGTGGGGCGATCCCGTTGCCGGGTTCCCACGGGTCGGCGACGAGGCAACCGAGGAGCACGGCAAAAGACTAAACGGGCACGATGCACACAAGGGAGCATCTCATACATCACAAGAAAGCATTCGTTCACGGGCACGTCTCGGTATACCTTCGAAGCGTGCGTTTCGGGGCGGTTCGAGATCATAGAGGAAGGAGTGGAAGTAGTCGTTCACGTTTCCGAAGAGGAAGTAGTTGTTCCGGAGAGGTACACGAATCGTAGCCGTTCACGTTCGTCGAGGTACTTGGCGAATTCCTCGTTTCCGGGACGACGGTAGTCGTTCATGTTGCGTAGATGTAGAAGTCGTCTGTAGAGGAAGTAGGCGTTCGGGCATCGAGGTACTTGACATATCGCCGTGTAGTTGTTCCCGTTCGAAGTCGTTCACGTCTCCGAAGAGGTACTTGTCGCGTCGAAATGCTCCGGGCGTCGGTAGTGGTACTTGGGTCTTCAACTTGCCGGTCTTGACGAAAATGAAGGGGGTACTTGTTGATTCCTCGTGTAGTCGAACTTGACGAAACTTGGGGTCTCTCGTGCACTTGGCGAAACAAAACAGCAGCAAGGTCTTCGCTGATGGGGCCACGAGGCCATGGCAACGGCATCATGGCCGCAAGCAAAACAGTCTTGGGGTCGCCGAGGGTGCGGTCGAAGCTGGGCGGCATCTCCTGGCCGCTGGAGCGAGGCAGAGGCCGGGGAAACAAGGCGAGGCGGCTCCGGGCAGAGGGAGCGGTGGCTCTGGCCACGGCTTGAGGACGAGGAGGTCGGAGCAGCATCTGGCCGTCCGGCGCGGCGAGGACGGGACCGGAGGGAGGCGGGGCCTGGCCGCGGGAGGAGGAGGCCGGGCGCGTCGGGGTGGCTGGCCACGGCGCGGGCCTTGCTGCTGGAGGCGCAGCTCCTGGCCGGCCGGAGGGTCATGGCCTGAGGACGGGCTGGAGGGCCGAGGCACACGGGGCGGCCGTCGCGCTGGAAGGTGCGGCTGCTGGCGCACGGAGGGCGCGGCGCGCGGCTCTGGCCTCTGGCGCGGAGGCAGGGTGGCTCACGGAGCTGGCGGGCGCCCTGGCAGAGCTGGCGAAGGGAGGCGCCGACGCTGGAGATGGCGAGCGCTGGCGGCCTTGAAGCACGGCGGCAGGGGCGCTGGTGGCCGGGCGTGGAGGAGGCGACGCGGCTCTCGAGGAGGAGGCCAGCAGGGCTCCATGCGCGGGGTAGGAGGAGGCCCGAGCGGCGCTGGAGGGAGACAGCGCAAGGGAAAATCGGGAGGACGAGGGGGAGAATCGGGGGGAGGCTCCGCGCTGAACAGGAGAGTTGGTCGAGGGGTGGCGACGGAGGAATCGGGAGGGAGCGAGGGGAGAGAGTGAGGACGTAGCGGTCGCTAGGTTAGGCCGCTGGGGTGGGCCTAGAGGTAGTTTGGGCCAGGGAGGCCTGGGCTGGAGGGAAGAAGAACTGGAGGAGAAGTGGGCCGAGAGGAATGGGCCTGGGAAGGCTGAGGGAGGCCGCAGGCCGGCTGCCCTCCTTTTAACTGGTTTTTTTTAAACAGAAAAGAAAGAAGAAGAAAAGGGAAGAAAAGAAAAGGTTAGGGAAGAGATTTAAACACGGAGTTAAATCTCGGGACTCATACATAATGTAAGGAATTTAATTAAAATAGAAGGAGGGTTTTTGGAAGATGAAAATTCAAACAAGTTTGAATAAATGTCAAACTGTTTGAATTTAGGAAACCCTTTAGATGAAATCCAAATGGGTTGGAATTTCAAAAGATGGCCCTACACATTAGATGTGATTTATGGGAAGATTTGGAACATTTATGGAAGAAGTAAAATTGCAACACAATTTTACTTAAAAGGCCTCAAAGGAAGAAATGAGTTGCAATGGATAAAAGAAAATTGAAGAATGGTGCAATTGTGTTATAGGTGATTCCAAGGAATAGAATATTTATTAATATAGCTCCCTAAAATATTGAGAGGCTTTTATCTGTTATAAAGAGAAGACATTCTTCCCTCGATTTAATTGGACCGAAGGTCCACACAATTTATTTGGTTGAGATGCAAAAGAAAATATGACATGATGGTATGATGACATGATGCAATGCAAAAATAAATAACACAAGCAAAATAAAACACACGGGAGACCCGGAACATCTGGAATCTCTGGAATCTTCTGGAATCTTCTGGGACGTCGGTCTTCGCGCGTCACACCTTTGGAATTTGTTCTTGATGAATAAATTCTAGTTCCAAGTGCTTTAATCTTTTTCTTTCCGGAGTTCAAATTTTCTCAGTTATCTCGACGGAACCCCGTCTAAATCATCGCAAGGCTTTATTCTTATTCTTGAATCCTTCACTTCCTTATCATCATCCTTTTCGTTACCGGAGTTCTTCATGGTGGTTCTTCATGAGATATTTGTTCTTCAAATGTTCATCTAATTCTTCCGGAGCAGCTCTAGCATTATTCTTTTGTGTCCCGAGATGCAAATAATTCTCCGTATCCATTACAGTGGAGTTTTGCATTTCTTCCTTCATCTCAGCTATTCAATCTTTGGTTGCGGCATAATTCACCTCAAGTTTTGAGATGATTTCCATAAGTACACAACAAGTTTATTCTTTTCGTGTTGATTTTCAACAACTCTGTTCAAGCCTTTTTTGTGAAGATGCTCTTTCAATTCTTTCATGGTGGAAGTTGTTATATTCTTCTCCGTTCTTCTCATTCCATTCTTTAATTCTTCCGAAGGTTTTTCTTGTTCATCTCTTCATGTATCGTTCCATCTTCTCAGGTTCTTGTTCCATTCCATTCATGTTCAATCAATGTGCTATTTCTTTCATTTTCAGCCAGTTACTATAAATTCATTCTTATTCCTTCAACCCGTGCTTCATATCTTTCAACCTTTTGGTTCTTGTCGTATTCCTTCTTCCTCTTGTTTAACGAAGTCTTTGCAACTTCGTTCATCTCCGTTGTTTCCTTATTTCAAGTGGCTCAACCTCTCGATATTCTTTAGTATCACTCTTTTGTCCTCGAAGAACTTTGTTCTTCCTTTTTCCCTTCCGTCTCGTTTCTAAGATCTCGGGACGAGATCACTTGTTAGTAGGGGAGTGTTGTGACACCCCGAGACCGGTGCGCCAGGTGTCAGCCAGTTATTCGTCGTCGTTGCCTTGTCATCTGCTTGCGTGTTGCATCTTGCCATGTCATCGTGTGCATTGCATCATCATGTTTTCAAAACTTGCATCCGTCCGAGTCCGTCCGTCCTGTCCGTTGCCCGTTCTGAGCCCAGACACACTTGCACGCGCCCGCGGCGCCTCCGAATATTTATTTTATGAGTGGCCGAAAAATGTTCTCGAAATGGGTTGAAACTTGTCATGTGGTCTTATTATAGCATAGGCAGGCCGCCTGCCAAATTTCATCGCATTCGGAGCTCGTTTGATAGCCCAACGGTTAACCGCGTTAACCGCCGGAAGCCTTTTCTCTTTTGGCCTAGCACCCCTTTCACACAGCCCACCAAGCCCATTCTAACCCCTCCATGCTCTTGGCCGTTCGATCACGATCGCGTGGCCGTGAACGGCTCCTCATTTGGACACTCATAGCTCCCTCTACCTATATATATGTGCCTCTCCCTCCATTTTCGCGTAGATGAACCCTAACCTCCTCCCTCTCGCGCCGCCGAACATGTCCATCTGCGCCGGACATGTCCGTCGGACACGTCCCCCGGGCCAATCCCGAGCTGCCACGTCACCTCTCCGCCGCCCGCAGCCAGTCCCCTCGCGACACGCGGCCGCAGCCACCTCCCACCGTCGCCGCGGCCCGCGGGACCCGGATCGAGCCCGCGCGAGCCCGCTCCGCCGCTCCGCCTCCGAGCCGTCGCTCCTCCAGCGCCCGTGCCTTGCGCCATTCGGCAACCTCCGCGCCGCCGCGGCCGGCTCCGCCGGCGACCACCGCCGTTCCTCCGCCGCCGCCTCGCACCCCCGCATCCTCCCATCGCCGCCGCCCTGAGCTCCGTCGCCGCCGCAGTTATTAGAGCACGTCGCCGCTGCCACTAGAGCTCGCCGGAGAAGCCTCTCCGTGCACTGCCGGCCACCTCCGACACCGGATCCGGGAGCCCAGTCCCCGGATCTGTCCATTCCCGTGGTCGGCCGCCCCGGCCGCCTGCCGGACCGACCCTGCTGGAGTCTCCAACCGCCGCCGCCGCTGCATCCTGCTTCGGGATGACGATGCTACAGCGCCACCTCGCCTGGGCCGGCCTTCCCCAGCCAGCCGCCGGCCCAGATCCGCGGCCCACCTCGCCTCTCCAGCCGGCCTGCTCCAGCAAGGCCGCAGCCCCCGCGCAAGGCCCAGCTCCAGCCAGGCCCCAAGCCGGCCCCTCCTCCTTTTGCCTCTGGGCTAGGCCCATGGTGAAGTTTCAGCCCAACTTCGGTTTTTTTCCCGTTTTTCGTTTTCCCTATTTTATTCAGAAACTTCATATTTACAGTTTAGTCCATGTAAACTGTTATTGTGTTGCTATGTTCATGTGGCTGTAACTTGATGTGTGTATGTCCAAATTGGGTGAATGATATGTCAAAATGATCGTGGAGATATGCTCTACACTTTGTTCCATTGTGCCATGCTTGTTTGAATTCATCTAGATGCTCTAATCTCTGTTGCAAGAGTGCTACTTGTTATAAACTGCTATTAGTTATTATTTTGTTGCCATGTTTGAGATGTGATATCTTGGTGCATGTTTATCCAAATGATGCATATGATATGTCAAAATGTTCATTATGAAGTATACTACATGATGGTCGCTGTAGCATGCTTGTTTGAGTTCATATTGCCATGTTAATCTCTGTTGCAAAAGTGCATTTGGCTGTTAGGTGCTGAAACTTGTTATGAGATGCTGATTTCACGTGCTCATTGCTATTGGTGTGTTTGTCCTCATGCCACATGGCTAGATGTTTTAGAAGCACCATTATATGGTCTTTGCTGTGGTGCATTTAACTTTCCATAATATGCCTTGGGTTGACTTAAACATGCTTATTTATTTCTTGCTCCCAAGTTGCTATAAAATATAACTGTTATCCTTTTATCAGCATGTTCAATTTGGTGGAGCTTGTTGCTATTGATCCATGCCTCCTATGGAGTTTCTCCAATGGAGTTGTTTGCTGTAGTATATGTCTACAAAATGTCCATGCTCTTTATATACTTGTTGGAGTTGATATGCATGTTATTTTGTGCCTCCGAAGGCAGCATCGTGATGATGTTTTTGCCTTCCCAGATTTTGGCTAAGTCTGGATAATTTTATTGCAACTTGCCATGCTTGTTTAAATGTGTTCCAGCAAGCTTTTGGGTGTGTTCTAAGTTCCTACTTGTTAAGCAACATGTCTACTTCACATCCATGCTTCTTGTTAACATGTTTGAGTGCTGTAGCATATATATATCTTTCTCCGAAGTTGCTATGTGGCTGTTAACTTCAGCTTCTTGTTATATCTTGTTTCATGTGTATCTTTTAGCCCGTTGCTCCGTTTTGAGTGTGTCCTACATGAAACTTGTGTGATTTTGCATGTAGAATCATATTATCATATTGTTTTCATGCTTGGAGTGAATTTGCTTGATGTTTTGGTGCATTTTGCACCGTTGCCATGCTTGTCTTGTTTTGCTCATATCTTCTAGGCCGTAGCTCCGAATTAAACAAACTTTATATGAAACTTGACTAGAATTTTGTGCAGATCATCATGATGCATATTAACTTGCTGTTTAACAACTTTAACTTAAGGTTTGTTCAGATCTGGACTAATTTCAAATTATGCTTATGAGGACTTACCGGTTTTGTTATATGTTGTTTCCGGCCTCATTTAAACTTGTTGACTTGTGTTGTTTTTGAGTGCTTCCTGCCTTGCCATGTTTTGCATCATATATAGACTTTTCTTGCATCATACTTCCTTGAGCATATTGTCATGTTCTTGTGTTGTTTTTCTGTGCTTCCTACCTTGCCATGTATTGCATCATATATAGACTTGTATTGCATCATACTTGTTTCAGCATATTGTCATGTTCTTGTGTTGTTTTCCTGTGCTTCCTACCTTGCCATGTATTGCATCATATATAGAATTGTATTGCATCATACTTGCTTGAGCATATTGTCATGTTCTTGTGTTGTATTTATGTACTTCCTACCTTGCCATGTTTTGCATCATATATAGAATTGTATTGCATCATACTTGTTTGAGCATATTGTCATGTTCTTGTGTTGTGTGTTTACCGTATTGCTTGCTTATTCTTGTTAGTGCTTGTTCCGTTGCGATCGTGAGGATTCGTTCGTCTACTCGTGGTTTGTCTTCAAGGCTTCTTCTTCGTCTCCTTCACGGACCCGTTCTTCTTCCTTGCGGGATCTCAGGCAAGATGACCATACCCTTGGATACCTTTACTATCCTTGCCATGCTTAGTTGTCTCGATGCTATCGTTATATGTCGTGTTACCCATCATTATTGTCAGCCCCTCTCCTTGTTGCCATGAAACCTCTAACCTTTGAAACCTTCCCAGCAAAACCCTTGTTTGGCTATGTTACTCGCTTGCTCAGCCTCTCTTATAGCGTTGCTAGTTGCAGGTGAAGATGAAGATTCATCCATGTCGGATCTTGTTGTTGGAATATCACAATATATATTATTATTTTTAACACACCTATATACTGGGCATGGGTGGAAGGCTTGGCCTTTTGCTCGGTGTTTTGTTCCACTCATGCCACCTTAGGAGCCGATAAACCGGCATTATGTTCCTTGATTTTGCGTTCCTTACACGGTTGGGTATATGGGGACCCCTTGACACTTCGTCTTTGAATAAAACTCCTCCAGCAAGGCCCAACATTGGTTTTAATTTGCTCATAATAACAACTTAATTAATTAATTAAATTGCATAGGGAGTTTGCACTACCCGAGGATTCTTCTACATAGCAGGAGGGCCAGTGCTGATGGTGTTGGTCCCAAACGGGGGTTATGCGGGGCCACCACAGGGAAACTCGAGGATTGGTTTTACTCGTAGGATCACCCATCCGGTCGTGGCCTGAGACGAGATACACGCGACTACTATCAGGGTGTCGACACACCGGGAGGTCTTGCCGGACTTGTTTTACCATTGTCGAAATGTCTTGTGCACCGGGATGCCGAGCCTGATCGGATTTCCCTAAGATAAGGGGTAATAATTATTATTACTTCAACTGATCGTGAGAGCTTGTGATGGGCTAAGTCGGGACACCCCTGCAGGGTTATGATCTTTCGAAAGTCGTGCCCGCGGTTATGTGGCAGATTTGAATTTGTTAATGTATGGTTGTAGAAAACTTGACAGAGGATCCGAAATAAAACACACAACTGTGTGAGTAACCGTGACTGTCTCTTTTCACTTTGAGAAGAGAACACGGTGGGGTTATGTTTGACTCGTAAGTAGTTC
Organism: Secale cereale; assembly: GCA_902687465.1. Lineage (NCBI taxonomy): Eukaryota > Viridiplantae > Streptophyta > Magnoliopsida > Poales > Poaceae > Secale > Secale cereale. The sequence goes on from LR738712.1 coordinate 173,143,732, forward strand.
AGGATCTTTAGCGATCATTATTAGTTTGCGACCGTTTGCATAGATGCTCATCTTATTCTTGTACTCGTAAGTTAGCCACCATACTTTTGCTTAGCCGCTGATGCAACCTCACCACTTTACCTCTTCCTACCCATTAAGCTTTGATTGTCTTGTTACACATGGTTATGGGATTGCTGAGTCCTCGTGGCTCACAGATACTACAACACAGTTGCAGGTGCAGGTTTCTGATGTCTTGACGTGAGAGCTATGATCGTTGTGTTGGAGTTCTTTCTTCTTCTTCTTCTTCAGTCTTGGGTTAGGTTCCGGGTCGGCAGCCTGGGATAGCAGATGGATGTCGTTGTTCTTTTCATGTTTGCATATGTAGTTGGATGCTTTGTATTGATGTTGTATTCATGTGACTTGTATGTATTTGTTGTATCCCCCATGTATGTATGTAATGGTACGATGTAATGATATCCATCTTGCTAAGCGCCGAAATGCGGTTGTGCCCCAATCACGTAAGTGTCACATGATCGGGATAGAATCGCATCTTGGGCCTGACAGCGGCGAACGGGCCGGCGGCGGGGACGAGGCACAGGCCCGGGAGCGGGGACTCGGATCGGGGTGACGGGGCGGTTCGGGGGGCCGTGCGGGCCTGGGCGGGCCGCGGCTGTGGTGGGGAGGCAGGGGCGACAAGTGGCGGGGCCTGAGTGGTTGGAGGGCGGCGGGGGCTGAGGTGGCCCTATGGGATGGCGCCACGTGGCACAGGAGGGTTCGCCGACGGCGAATTTTGAGGTGGAGGTGGCTAGATCCGGCTGGTGGCGCGGTTTTCGAGGAGGAGGGGCTAGGAGGTAGGGGAAGAGGCTAGGGGAGTCCATTTTTGTCAAGGGGGTTGCTTAAATAGGCATGGATTTGGTTTAGGGGGGATTTGGGGGCTTTTGGAGCCCTCCGATCTCGATCGGACAGCACCGGTCGAGAGGGGGGGGGTAGGATGGGCCTAGGTGGCGGTAGTGGGCTGTGTAGGAGAGGTTGTGGGGAGAGAAGAGAAGAGGTCCGCCTCCGAAAACGTCCGACGAATTAGCCGGCGACTAGTGCCGCTATAGTTTAACGGTTGGGCTATCAAACAAGCTCCGAATGCGATGAAATTTGGCAGGCGGCCTGTCTACGCTATAATAAGACCGCATGTCAAGTTTCATCCCATTCCGAGAACATTTTCCAGCCACACATAAAATAAATATTCGGAGGCGCCGCGGGCGCGTGCAAGTGTGTCTGGGCTCTGAACGGACAACGAAAAGGAAGAGCGGACTCGGACGGATGCAAGTTTTGAAAACATACTGATGCAATGCACATGATTACATGGCATGGTGCAACACGCATGCAGATGACATGGCAACAACGATGAATAATTGACTGACACCTGGCGCATCGGTCTCGGGGTGTCACACGGAGCTCACGAGATTTTTGGCTAAGTTTTGTGTTGTGAAGTTTTCAAATTTTGAGTATTGGTTGGATGGACTACGGAACAAAGAGTGGCAAGAGCCTAAGCTTGGGGATGTCCAAGGCACCCCAAGGTAAAATTCAAGGACAACCAAAAGCCTAAGCTTTGGGATGCCCTGGGAAGGCATCCCCTCTTTCGTCTTCATCTATCGGTAACTATACTCGGGACTATATTTTTATTCACCACATGATATGTGTTTTACTTGGAGCATCATGTATGATTTGAGTGTTTGCTTTTTAGTTTGCCACAATTATCCTTGCTGGACACACCTTCTTGAGATAGATAAATATGGCCTAGAATTTGTTAGAACACTCTATGTGCTTCACTTATATCTTTTGAGCTAAATAGTTTGCTCTAGTGCTTCACTTATATCTTTTTGAGCACGGTGGTAATTTTATTTTGTAGAAATTGTTGATCTCTCATGCTTCACTTATATCCTTTTGAGAGTCTATTAGAACATCAGGGTAATGTGCTTTGGCTATAAAACTAGGCTTAACATGATAGGCATCCAAGATGAATGTAGTAAAAACTTTCATACAAAGTGCACTGAATATGATGAGAAGTTTGATACTTGATAATTGTTTTGAGATATGAGGATAGTGATATTAGAGTCATGCTAGTGGAGTTATGAAATTGAGAAATACTTGTGTTAAAGTTTGTGATTCCCGTAGCATGCACGTATGGTGAACTGCTATGTGGCGAAGTTAGAGCATGAGGTATTTGTAGAGTGTCATCCTTTGTGTGGAGGTCGGGGGCGCGCGATGGTTAACTCCTACCAACCTCCCCCCTAGGAGCATGCGTTGATTGCTTTGTATTGATGACTCGTAAATTTTTGCAATAAGTATATGAGTTCTTTATGACTAATGTTGAGTCCATGGATTATACGCATTCTCACCCTTCCACCATTGCTAGCCTCTCTTGTACCGCGCAACTTTCGTTGGTACCATACACCCACCATATACCTTCCTCAAAACAGCCACCATATCTACCTATCATGTCATTTCCATAGCCATTCTGAGATATATTGCCATGCAATTTTCCACCGTTCCGTTCATATGACACACTTCATATTGTCATATTGCCATGCATGATCATGTAGTTGACATCGCATTTGTGGCAAAGCCACCATGCATAATTTTTCATACATGTCACTCTTGATTCATTGCACATCCCGGTACACCGCCGGAGGCATTCATATAGAGTCATACTTTGTTCTAGTATCGAGTTGTAATATCGAGTTGTAAATCAATATAAGTGTGATGATCATCATTATTAGAGCATTGTCCCAAATAAAAAAAAGAAGGAAATGCCAAGAAAAACAAAGGCCCAAATAATAAAATAATAATAATAATAAAAGGGACAATTGCTACTATCGTTTTCCACACTTGTGCTTCAAAGTAGCACCATGTTCTTCATGATAGAGAGTCTCATGTTTAGTGACTTTCATATGGTAGTGGGAAATTTTCATTACAGAACTTGGCTTGTATATTCCAACGATGGGCTTCCTCAAATGCCCTAGGTCTTCATGAGCAAGCAAGTTGGATGCACACCCACTTAGTTTCTTTTGTTGAGCTTTCATACATTTTTAGCTCTAGTGCATCCGTTGCATGGCAATCCCTACTCACTCACATAGATATCTATTGATGGGCATCCCCATAGCCCGTTGATATGCCTAGTCGATGTGAGACTATCTCCCTCCTTTTTGTCTTCTCCACAACCACCACTCTATTCCACCCATAGTGCTATATCCATGGCTCACGCTCATGTATTGCGTGAAAGTTGAAAGGTTTGAAAAAATTGAGTATGAAAACAAGTGATTGGCTGAAACCAAGGTTGTGCATGATATGAATATTTTGTGTGATGAAGAGGGAGCATAGCCAGACTATATAATTTTGTAGGGATAACTTTCTTTGGCCATGTTATTTTGAGATGACATGATTGCTTTGTTAGTATCATTGAAGTATTATTATTTCTTATGTCAATATAGACTTTTGTCTTGAATCTTTCAAATATGAACATTCATGCCACAATAAAAATAATTACATTAAAAATTATGTTGGTTAGCAATCCACATCAAAAATTCTGTTTTTATCATTTACCTACTCGAGGACGAGCAGGAATTAAGCTTTGGGATGCTTGATACGTCTCCAACGTATCTATAATTTTTTATTGTTCCACGCTATTATTTATGATGTTTTGGATGTTTAATGGGCTTTGTTATACACTTTTATATTATTTTTGGGACTAACCTATTAACCCAAAGGCCTAGTCCAGATTGCTGTTTTTTGCCTATTTCAGGGTTTTACAGAAAAGGAATATCAAACGGAGTCCAAACAGAATGAAACCTTCGGGGGAGATATTTTTGGAGCGATATCTTCACGAGAGACTTGAGAACCACGGAATAGGGCACACGTGGCGTCCACGAGGGTGGGCCCCCCTATAGGGCACGCCCCCTGCCTCGTGGGCCCCACGTTGGTCCCCCGATGCCCTCCTTCCTCCTATATATATCCATGTACCCCGAAAACATCAGAAGAGGAGAGAAAACCCTAATTCCACCGCCGCAACCTTCTGTTCCCGTGAGATCCCATCTTGGGGCCCGTTCCGAAGCTCCACCGGAGGGGGGATCTACCACGTAATGCTTCTACATCAACACTGTCGCCTCACCATGAGTTTTGAGTAGTTTACCACAGACCTTCGGGTACATAGTTAGTACCTATATGGCTTCTTCCATCTCTTTGGATCTCAATACCAAGTTCTCCTCGGTCTTCGAGGAGATCTATTTGATGTAATCTCTTTTTGCGGTGTGTTTGTCGAGATCCGATGAATTGTGGGTTTATGATCAAGATTATCTATGAGAAATATTTGGTTCTTTTCTGAATTCTTTTATGTATGATTATAATATCCTTGCAAGTCTCTTTGAATTATTGGTTTGGTTTGGCCTACTAGATCTATAGTTCTTGCAATTGGAGAAGTGATTGGCTTTGGGTTCAATCTTGCGGTGTCCTTTCCCAATGACAGTAGGGGCAGCAAGGCACGTATTGTATTGTTGCCATCGAGGATAAAAAGATGGAGTTTATATCATATTGCTTGAGTTTATCCTCTACATCATGTCATCTTGCTTAAGGCGTTACTTTGTTCTTGTGAACTTAATACTCTAGATGCATGCTGGATAGCGGTCGATGTGTGGAGTAATAGTACTAGATGCAGAATCGTTTCGGTCTATTTGTCACGGACGTGATGCCTATATATAATGATCATGCCTAGATATTCTCATAATTATTCGCTTTTCTATCAATTGCTCGATAGTAATTCGTTCATCCACCGTAGAATTCTGCTATCATGAGAGAAGCCACTAGTGAAACCTATGGCCCTCGGGTCTATTCTCATCATATCAATCTACAATCTACTTTACTTTGCCGTTTTTACGTTCTGTTCTTATATCCAAAAATACCAAAAATATCAAACTATCATATCTATCATATCTCACTTTTGTAAGTGACCGTAAAGGGATTGGCAACCCCCTATCGCGTTGGCTGCGAAGTTCTTATTTGTTTTGCAGGTGCGAGGGACTCGCGCATGGTCTCCTACTGGATTGATACCTTGGTTCTCAAAAACTGAGGGAAATACTTACGCTACTGTGCTGCATCACCCTTTCCTCTTCGAGGGAATACAACACAATCTCGAGAAGTAGCATGCTGCATCACCCTTTCCTCTTCGAGGGAATACAACGCAAGCTCGAGAAGTAGCAAGAAGAATTTCTGGCGCCGTTGCCGGGGAGATCTACGCAAAAGTCATATACCAAGTACCTATCACAAACCCTTATCCCTCGCACTACATTATTTGCCTCTCGTTTTCCTCTCCCCCATTTCACCCTTGCCGTTTTGTTCGCCCTTTTATTTGCTCTGTGTGTTTTATCATTCGCTTGCCTCGTGTGTGTTCATCTTTATTGCAGTTTGTTGCTATCATGTCTGAGATGGGGGAGGATGTCGTTAAAAAGGGTAGTAACGCTGAGGGCAACTTTGCTTTTGTTGATCCTCTGGATGAAACTACCACTTTACATACTAGGAAATTCCGGGTTCGTAGTGGTAATATTACCGGAAAAGGAGTTCTTCAAGACTTCTTTACTTGTGCCGGTGCTTTACCCACTATGGGTGGATCAATTCTTCATAGAACTTGCAGTCTTGCGGATGCCATATCTATGCTTGTAGCTGAAATTGAAAGGCAATTTATCCATATGCATCCTTGCATTCAGAGAATTTTTCTAGAATTTTCCAATATTGAGCATTCTTCTGTTAAACGCGCAGCCACTACCTTTTTTGCTAACGAGTTCAGATTCATAATGAAAGAGGACAAAGAAATATTTACGCATTATAGGGTGGACGCTGGTCATCCTCCCATAGAAGCTATCTTATTTAATCAAGAGGACATAATGTGTTTGCAATCTTTAGATCATGTTGTTTTTAATGAAAACCTTAGGAAAAAGGTTCCTACCGATATCTTAGTCGATAGAATCTCTGAATTGAATGATGATTTTGCAATTCAAAACAATGGGTTAGGTTTTTCTATCGAGCGAAGGCTCATGACCTTTTGCCAAAAGAATTCTTATAATGATGAATTGGTTGTGCAATATGAAGGGCCAAAGGAGGAACCTATACCTCCTGAGTAGGGATGGCAGTTTTGCCCATGGGTATGGATACCCGCGGGTACCCTACCGGGAAATAGTGGGCATGGGTCAGACTTTTTACCATTTCACACCCATGGGTATGGGTATCCATACCCGCAAAAAGCATGGGTAGGGTATGGGTATGAAATTATACCCATGGGTAACCTAATGGATACCCAAAAAATGAATAAATAAATTAAACCATGTAATATGTGAGTAAATAATTATCTTGAGTTCTTAACTAGCCCGCGGACCATAGGCCCATAGCCAGCCATCGCCCCAGACCCCTCGTATACCTAAAGTACTTATCTTCTCTACCTTTCCTTGACTTCGGAATATGAAGCAATCAAGAGCCGGGTTACTGAATCCTCATCGATTCATTCCAAACCAAGGCTATATATTGTACCCACCGAATGGGTACCTGAATTTTTACCTTTTTCTCATCTTAATTTTGTCATGTTAATCTTATATATTGTACCCACCGGGTACCCATTGGGTATAGGATACCCGATGGGTATGGGCATGGGTACCAATTTGCGCCCATGGATAGTGAAGTGGGTGGGTATAGAAAAAATATTTGGGTATGGGTTTGGGTAGAAAAGTGTCGTACCCGCCCATACCCTACCCATTGCCATCCCTACTCCTGAGCTTGATATGGGGGACTTTTGTCCCATTAAATTTAGCCCTTTTGATTACTTTTGCTTGCCACAAAGAAAATTTGCTGCTGAACGTAGGGAGTATGAGATGAGTTTTCGCGATCTACCTTATCATTATGGCAATACCTCGATCTATTCTTGTATCGTGCCTAGCTAGGGGCGTTAAACAATAGCGCTTGTTCGGAGGCAACCCAATTTTATTTTATTTGTTTTTGCTTCTGTTTAGGAATAACTATTGCATCTAGCTTCTGTTTAGATGTGGTTTTGTGTTTTAGTTACTGTTTGTGCCAAGTAGAACCTGTAGGAAGACATGTGTGAAGTTTATGCGATCATGCTGTAAAAAATAGAAACTTTAGCGCTCACGAGATTAGCTACCATTTTTTAGTGGAGAGTGCTTTTTAGTTGGTTTTTTGGCAGATGATTAATAGATAAATTCCTCACGTCCACCAGTTTATTTCAATTTTTTTAGAGTTACAGAACTATTCGAAAGTTACAGATTTCTACAGATTGTTCTATTTTTGACAGATTCTGTTTTTCGTGTGTTGTTTGCTTACTTTGATGAATCTATGAGTAGTATCGGGGGGTATGAGTCATAGAGAAGTTGGAATACAGTAGGTTTAACACCAATATAAAAAATAATGAGTTCATTACAGTACTTTGAGTGGTGGTTTGTTTTCCTATACTTAAGGAGCTCACGGGATTTTTGGCTAAGTTTTGAGTTGTGAAGTTTTCAAGTTTTGGGTAAGGATTTGATGGACTATGGAACAAAGAATGGCAAGAGACTAAGCTTGGGGATGCCCAAGTCACCCCAAGGTAAAATTCAAGGACAACCAAAAGCCTAAGCTTGGGGATGCCCCGGGAAGGCATCCCCTCTTTCGTCTTCATCTATCGGTAACTTTACTTGAGACTATATTTTTATTCACCACATGATATGTGTTTTGCTTGGAGCATCATGTATAATTTGAGTCTTTGATTTTTAGTTTACCACAATCATCCTTGCTGGACACACCTTTGAGAGAGATACACAGGAATCGGAATTTATTAGAATACTCTATGTGCTTCACTTATATCTTTTGAGCTAGATAGTTTTGCTCTAGTGCTTCACTTATATCTTTTAGAGCACGGTGGTGGTTTTATTTTGTAGAAATTATTGATCTCTCATGCTTCACTTATATTATTTTGAGAGTCTCTTAGAAAGGCGTGGTAATGTGCTTTGGTTATAAAACTAGTCCTAATATGATAATACTATGAGAAGTTTGATACTTGATGATTGTTTTGAGATATGAGGATGGTGATATTAGAGTCATGCTAGTAGAGTAGTTGTGAATTTGAGAAATGCTTGTGTTGAGGTTTGCAAGTCCCGTAGCATGCACGTATGGTAACCATTGTGTGACAAATTTGAAGCATGAGGTATTTCATTGATTGTCATCCTTTGTGTGGAGGTCGGGATCGTGCGATGGTTAACTCCTACCAAGCCTTCCCCTAGGAGCATGCGTGTAGTACTTTGTTTTGATGACTTGTAGATTTTTGCAATAAGTATGTGAGTTCTTTATAACTAATGTTGAGTCCATGGATTATACGCACACTCACTCGTCCACCATTGCTAGCCTCGCTTGTACCGCACAACTTTCCCCCGTACCATACACCCACCATATACCTTCCTCAAAACAGCCACCATACCTACCTATTATGGCATTTCTATAGCCATTCCGAGATATATTGCCATGAAAATTTCCACCTTTCCGTTCATATGACACGCTTCATTATTGTCATATTGCCATGCATGATCATGTAGTTAACATCGTATTTGTGGCTAGGCCACCATGCATAATTTTTCATACATGTCACTCTTGATTCATTGCACATCCCGGTACACTGCCGGAGGCATTCATATAGAGTCATACTTTGTTCTAAGTATCGAGTTGTGAATCAATAGAAGTGTGATGATCATCATTATTAGAGTATTGTCCCAAAGAAAAAAAGAAAAAAAAGAAAGGCCAAAGAAAAAAAGAAAGGCCCATAAAAAGAAAAAAAGGAAAGAAAAAGGGGACAATGCTACTATCTTTTTCCACACTTTTGCTTCAAAGTTGCACCATGATCTTCATGATAGAGAGTCAGTTTCATATACTACTGGGAATTATCGTTATGGAACTTGGCTTGTATATTCCAATGATGGGCTTCCTCAAATGCTCTAGTTCTTCGTGAGCAAGCAAGTTGGATGCACACCCACTTAGTTTCTTTTCTCGAGCTTTCGTATATTTATAGCTCTAGTGCATCCGTTGCATGGCAATCCCTACTCACTCACATTGATATCTATTGATGAGCATCTCCATAGCCCGTTAATACGCCTAGTCGATGTGAGACCATCTTCCTCTTTTGTCTTCTCCACAATCACCACTCTATTCCACCTATAGTGCTATATCCATGGCTCACGCTCCTGTATTGCGTGAAAGTTGAAAAGATTGAAAAAAATTAAGTATGAAACAATTGCTTGGCTGAAACCGGGGTTGTGCATGATTTGGGTATTTTGTGTGATGAATATAGAGCATAGCCAAACTATATGATTTTGTAGGGATGAACTTTCTTTGGCCATGTTGTTTTGAGATGACATGATTTGTTTGTTAGTATGCTTGAATTATTATTATTCTTATGTCAATATAGACTTTTGTCTTGAATCTTTTGGATCCGAACATTCATGCCACAATAAAGAAAATTACATGGAGAATTATGTTGGTTAGCATTCCACATCAAAATATCTATTTTTATCATTTACCTACTCGAGGACGAGCAAGAATTAAGCTTGGGGATGCTTGATATGTATCCTACTCGAGGTCTTATTATACACTTTTATATTATTTTTGGGACTAACCTACTAACCCAAGGCCCAGTGCAAATTGCTGTTTTTTTTGCCTATTTCAGTGTTTCGCAGAAAAGGAATATCAAACGGAGTCCAAACAGAACGAAACCTTCGGGAGAGTTATTTTTGGAACAATATCAACACAGAAGACTTGGAGTACACGCTAGGAAGCGAGAGAGGCAGCCACGAGGGTAGGGGGCGCGCCCAGGGGGGTAGGCACGCCCCCACCCTCGTGGGCCCCTTGTTGCTCCCCCGACGTCCCTCTTCCTCCTATATATACCTACGTACCCTGAAACTATCGAGGACGACAACGAAACTCTAATTCCACCACCGTAACCTTCTGTACCCCTGAGATCCCATCTTGGGGCCTGTTATGGAGCTCCACCGGAGGGGGCATCGATCACGAGGGCTTCTACATTAACACCATAGCCTCTCCAATCAGTTATGAGTAGTTTACCACAGACCTTCGGGGCCATAGTTATTAGCTAGATGACTTCTTCTCTCTCTTTGGATCTCAATACAAAGTTCTCCTCGGTCTTCGAGGAGATCTATTCGATGTAATTCGTTTTGCGGTGTGTTTGTCGAGATCTGATGAATTGTGGGTTTATGATCAAGATTATCTACAAACAATATTGGATTCTTTTCTGATATCTTTTGCGTATGATTTAAATATCCTTGCAAGTCTCTTCGAATTATCGGTTTTGTTTGGCCTACTAGATCTATAGTTCTCGCAATGGGAGAAGTGATTGGCTTTGGGTTCAATCTTGCGGTGTCCTTTCCAAGTGACAGCAGGGGCAGAACAGTACGTATTGAATTGTTGCCATCGAGGATAAAAATATGGGGTTTATATCAAATTGCTTGAGTTTATCCCTCTACATCATGTCATCTTGCTTAAGGCGTTACTCTGTTCTTATTGACTTAATACTCTAGATGCATGCTGGATAGCGGTCGATGTGTGGAGTAATAGTAGTAGATGTAGAATTGTTTCGGTCTACTTGTAACGGACGTGATGCCTATATACAATGATCATGCCTAGATATTCTCATAACTATGCGCTTTTCTATCAATTGCTCGACAGTAATTTGTTCACCCACCGTAGAAATTTGTTATCGAGAGAGAAGCCACTAGTGAAACCTATGGCCCCCGGGTCCATCTTCATCATATTAATCTTCCATCAACTATTTGCTTTACTTTGCATTATTTACTTTCAATCTCTATGCCAAAAATACCAAAAATATTATCTTATCATATCTATCAGATCTCACTTTTGTAAGTGACCGAGAAGGGATTGACAACCCCTTTTATCTCGTTGGATACAAGGTTCTTATTTGTTTGTGCAGGTACGAGGGACTCGCGCGTGGTCTCCTACTGGATTGATACCTTGGTTCTCAAAAACTGAGGGAAATACTTACGCTACTGTGCTGCATCACCCTTTCCTCTTCGAGGGAATACAACGCAAGCTCGATAAGTAGCACTGACTTGACGGTGTAGTTGCCTGAAATTTCATGTGCCCATGCAAGAAAAATCATCTCCTCCCCCAGATCGCATTGGAATGTTTAATATGGCTTCTGCATCTGTAGGCGTGAATGTGTCCTGAACTAGTACCTTCCTCCATGTCCAGTTATCCATGTCGATTAAGTCACTAGCCAGCGAAATAGTGGCGGCTGGAGACCGAACTAGAGGAACCATTATATCTGTAGATGGCATCCATCGATCATTCCAAATCGATATAGTGGATCCATCCCCCCACACGCTTAATAATTCATGTGTTCAACGCTTCCCGACCAACAATGATGGCTCTCCAAGTTTCCGAGGAAGACCTTGGGGTTGTTGCTTGCATGAAGTCTGAATTTGGGAAGTATTTTCCTTTGAGCACTCTGGCACATAGGGTGTTGGGGTTAGTGATGAGGCGCCACCCTTGCTTACCCAGTAATGCCAAGTTAAAGAGGTGGAGGTCGCGAAAACCCATGCCACCCCTACACTTTGGTGTTGCTAGTTTTTTCCATGATATCCAATGTAGTAATCGTTTATCTATTAAACTGCTCCACCAAAATTTAGCCATGGAAGATGTAGGATTTTTGCACACCCTCTTCGTCAACAGGAAGACGCTCATAGGGATTGCTTGGATGATGGATTTCAAAAGATTTTCACATCCTGCACAAGCGAAAAACCTCTCTGACCACCCTTGCATCTTGCTCCTTGATTTTTCTCCTATGTGATCGAAGGTGCCAGTGGGATCTTACCCAGAACAGTTGGAAGGCCAAGATAACGCTCGCTGAAAGTCTCAACATGAACATTCTGAGTTTTCTTGATAACTTGTTTGCATCGGCCGGTGTGTTTGGGCTGAAGAATATCACGCTCTTCTCTCTGTTTACACTCTAGCCCGAAGCGGTACCATAAATTTGCAGAATGGTATTCAATCTCGTCACACTTAGATCATCAGCCTTCATGAAAATAAGGCTGCCATCTGCGAAAAGCAGATGATTGACCCATGGAGCTCGGAAGTTAACTTTAATTCCTCTATCAATGTTGCCATAATGTTTGAGGGGTGCTGAAAAACCCTCTGCACATAAGAGGAACAGAAATGGTGACATGGGGTATTCCTGTCGCAGTCCTCGAGATGGATTGGAAAAAGGCAAGAGCTCCCCATTTACACGGACTGAGAAACAAACCGAAGTGACACACTTCATGATCAGTCTGTTGGAAATATGCCCTAGAGGCAATAATAAAATGGTTATTATTATATTTCCTTATTCATGGTAATTGTCTATTGTTCATGCTTTAATTGTATTATCCGGAAATAGTAATGCATGTGTGAATACATAGACCACAACATGTCCCTAGTGAGCCTCTAGTTGACTAGCTCGTTGATCAATAGATGGTTACGGTTTCCTGACCATGGACATTGGATGTCATTGATAACGGGATCACATCATTAGGAGAATGATGTGATGGACAAGACCCAATCCTAAGCCTAGCACAAGATCGTGTAGTTCGTATGCTAAAGCTTTTCTAATGTCAAGTATCTGTTCCTTAGACCATGAGGTTGTGCAACTCCCGGATACCGTAAGAATACTTTGGGTGTGCCAAACGTCACAACGTAACTGGGTGGCTATAAAGGTACACTACGGGTATTGTGAGGGATATTACTAGCAGGTATAAACCGGCTAGGGAGATCCGGATTACGGTAATGTAGCTGTGTTGTTATAAGCTTAGTAGACGTTACGGCCCATGAAGGCTTAGGGCCCATGTGTAAAGTTTATGGTTTATAAACCGTCCTATTATGTAACTTAAGGTACAAGGAAGAAAGAGTAGAGTCCGAGGCGGATACGATTATGAGCCGGCCTCGAGACTCTATAAACCGGACCGGGCGTTGCCTCCTATATAAAGGAACGGCCCGGCGACGGTTCAAGGAGAAGCAATAACCCATCGAGAGACAGGCAAGCAATCTGCTCCCTATTCATCGATGCCCGAGCAATACCAAACCAAACTAGACGTAGGCTTTTACCTTCATCGAAGGGGCCGAACTAGTATAAACCCTCTGTGTCCTTTGTGTGCTTTTAACCTCTTCAAGCTAACCCGCGCGATGGCTCCACACCTAAGTCCTCTAAACCGGACATCTGCCGTGCTAATTCCACGACAGTTGGCGCCCACCGTGGGGCTTTCGCCCGATGGTTTCGAGTTCTTGAAGGGCAGATTTGAAGGACTCAAGGGTTACGCAGTCGGCCGAATGACCAAGAGTCGCCGCGGCCGAATCTACATCGACGACGTAGGCTGGGGCTCGGAGGCCGATTCCATCGAATACGGATACCGAGTCCCCTTCGGCGGCATCCACGTCTTCATCGGCAAGATTGGTGAACCGAGACCTGAGTCGGACATCTTCCCCAACATCGTCGAGCCAGCTCAGCGTGCGAGATCGGCCCGGATTCAGCCTGCCATGAAGCGCGTTTTCGTTGGAGCAATACATGGAGTCCAAGCCGAGGACGGATCGGATTCTGGTGGTGAGACAGTTGTCTATTTCGACGATGAATCTTCATCCGGAGAGACGGAATCCTTGTATCTGTTGCGGGACGGTCGATCTGTGGGGGTATCCGATGGTGATAGTATTCTGGACCCCTTTGATCCGCCAAACCGGGTGGCTGTCTTTATGGCTCGATCGCAATCTGCGCTGCAGCCCACGGTGAACGGGGCGTCCACAACAGAGGTAGCTGGTGCAGGGGGGAGCGGCCAAGCCCCCTCACCCTCTGACGCTCTATCCGCCTTAGTGGAGGAGTTGACAACCCGTGCAGTAGCAGTGGTGGCTCCTGCTGACAAGGCGCAACACGATGCAGAAATCCTTCAGATGAAGGGCTGGATTGAACAAGCTAGACGGGATCTGGATGCGGAGAAAGCTATGATAGCAACAAAGCAAGCAAAGCTGGATTTTCAGGCTTTCCGGCTCAGGATGGATCAGGTCTCTGCGCAGGAAGTGAGGAACAGAAGGTATCAGACTCGTCTACCGCCGGTCTATGAGGCGATGAATCTCTTTGGCACACCAGGAGCGGGGGCGAGCAATAACCTCGAGGTAAACCGGAGGGGAGCCCCAGCCAAAGGCGCGCCGGTTGAACAACCGACCGCAGAGCAGAATCGTCGGATTGTACCCACACCGCATGTCCCCACACCTCTAGGCCATTACTCAAACCCACTGGATAACATCGTTGCCGCTGCTTCACGACTGGCCTCTTTACCCATTGAGGGAACATCTCCCGTGGCGGCGGAAGCACGCAGGGTCAAGGAATTGTTAGACACAGCATTGACACAGCAGCAGGCGTACTCCTACAGCAGGGAGAGACTCCATTCAACACCCCGCCACAGCAGGAGTTACACTAGGCATTGGGATGAACCGTAGGTGTCCAGTAGTGAACGGAGGCGTCACCGTCACAGGCATGATAATCCGGCAGGAGCAGAGGCGCACACCCAGGAGGCGGTTGATAACCCTCAACCGTAAGGGATCGAGATAGTCTTCGCGGGTAAGAATAACCCAATTTATTGATTCGACACACGGGGAGCCAAAGAGTATTTATAAGCTTTAACAGTTGAGTTGTCAATTCAACCGCACCTGAAATATACTAACTTGCAACAAAAGATAAGTGGTAACAGTGATATGATAGTGATGATAGTAATAGTAAAAGTAAACAGCAAAAGTAAATAGCAGTAGTAAATGGCAAAAGTAGCAACTAGTGACAAGCAAGGTTTAAAATACTGTAGGCTAGGGAGATGGATGGTTGGGCGTTGCATGGATGAGATAGTTTCTAACTCGGGGCACGGCACACGGAAAAGTAATGATCATCTAGGCAAATATCAAACATTAGGCATGTATCCCGTATGTAGTTGTACGTGCTTGCAATAAGAACTTGCACAACATCTTTTGTCCTACCATCCCGCTACGAACGGGGCCAAAAGGAACTAATGGATATTAAGGTGCTCCTGTCAAAGAGCACCGGAACAAAGCAATGAACTCAATGGATACATGTAATCCTCAAACTACGGACCATCCCTTTGGTGTCCCAAGCTGTCACTTTTGGGATCGCCGGTTCCGAACCGTAACAGGTGCATACAACTCATAGATAGGATCAAGAACACAAATATATTCATGCAAACACATATGGTTCAGATCTGAAATCATGGCACTCGGGCCCTAAGTGTCAAGCATTAAGAATAACAAGTTGTAGCAAAGATGATAAACACCATACTAGATGATAGGCAACATGCCCCCAACAATCTGACAAACTATTACATGATCTAACTCATCCGATCCCTACCATCCCCTTCGCCTACAGCAAGGGAATTACTCACACATGAGGGGGGAAGTCATGGAGGGATGATGGAGTGGTGATGATGATGACGATGGTGACGATCTCCCCTCTCCGGAGGCCAAATCAGCTTCCAGATTAGCCCTCCCGAAGAAGAACAGAGGGTGGCGGCGGCTCCGCGACGAAAAACAGCGAAAGGACTTCCGATCTGGGGTTTCTGCGTCGGGAGGAAAAATACGGGCTAAAGTAGGGCACCAGGGGGTGTGGGGCCCACCCAGGCGCCCCCCCGGCGCGGCCCAGGGGGGGCGCCCACAGGGCGCCTGGGCACCCCCTGGCCCCCTCTGGCCCCACTTCTCGCATTTTGTTTCTTCGGTGCGTGGATTTTTCATGTTTTTTCGTGGATTTTTCTGAGATGCTTAAAAATCCGTTTTCCTGCACACAAATAAACCATACAGGCAGCTCTGCTGAAAACAGCGTCAGTCCGGGTTAGTTTAGTCCAAATCATGCAAGAATGAGGTCAAAACAATATCAAAAGTGTTTGGAAAAGTAGATACGTTTGAGACGTATCAACTCCCCCAAGCTTAGCATATTGCTTGTCCTCAAGCAATTCAGTTCAACGAACTGGACGCGACAAAGAAAACTTTGACAAACTCTTTTGCTTCATTAGATGTATATAAGCATGTACTACAAAAAGAGTTCAGCAAGTATTAAAACAGTACTTATGAGAACAATGCAAGGAGCAATCCTCTTTCAAGTGACCAGTCACAAATAATTAAGAGTAAACAATATATTACCGAAAATCAAGACAAGATCACATTGCACATAGCTTGAGCATATTAAGGTGGTATCTCGCTAGCCTTCATGAGTGAAGCAAAACATAAATGCAGAGACTCCTCCAGAGTTTTAAAGGAGACTAGAACTAAGAATTTCAGAATAAATCATATCACAAATATGCAGAAGACAATGTAATACTTTGGGACAATGCACATTACACTCAGAATGACAATTATGCTCTCCTAGTCAGTGCTTTGAAGAAAGAAGATGAGACTCTCGAACCGTGGCTTTTATTGGCAAGGTTGAAAACCCATGATCGGAAACAAAAACTAAACATGTACCAGAGCTCTTGTTTTTAAAAACAGAAGTAAATATGTTTTTGAGAGGTGCATATTTCGTCAACGAATGCTAGCAGATAACTCAATTACTTTTTAAGCTAGACAAGTCTCGAGGAACGGCTCCCGCATGAGGACGATCACATCCTCTTAATCTCCTTTGTTTATCACTGCCAAAGTTTTCTGATTTCTCATGAACAAAGCGTGAAGGAGGGTTTGTTTGTTATATTATCTTTTTGAGCTGGGCGCACTCAATGCCAGTTCCTTTTCATATTAGGGGTTTGCACATTATACATGCAATCCAGGGGTGAAACTTGTCCAACTTAAAGAGATCATGAATTAACTCCTACTTCCTCATGAGCTAAAACATAGGCACAAAAAAAGGGAAATGCTTTTGATTAATTTCGAGATGGTACATGAAAGTCTTCGTTAGGAATGGCAGGTAAATACCATATATAGGAAGGTATAATGGACTCATATGGCATAACAGGTTTAAATGTTTTGGATGCACAAGCAGTCATTCCGCTTAGTACGGGTGGAGGTTTAGCAAAAGACTGGGAAGCGACCAACTAGAGAGCAATAACGGTCATAATCATGCAGAGCGACAAAGCAACATTGAATCGGGCATGAAAGTGATATAACTATTCTAAAACTCAAAGATCATCAAGGCAAAGTAGACTTTTTAGTCTTAAACATGTGTAAGCATGTGCCAAGTCAATCCAAAAATTCTCTAAAGGGAAATGCCACCTCAGTATGCCAGACTATGAACAGTGCGATGCATGTAGATCATTTCAATAACACATTATATACTCTAGTTATTGGAGACTAGCCACAAGGAAAGCATGAACCACTGGAAGAGCATTGTAAACATAGCACTATGTCGCTACAAGCTGGTCTCTTGATCATAAGTACAGGCATATGTACAAAAGTAGAAACAATAAGAGTTCATACCGGTCTTCCTTGTTGCTTCCTTTCAGTCGATCTTCGTCATTACTGCTTGTCACTTGCACGATCGAACGTAGGAAATATAATCAAATGCCACCACGGACGCGAGCTGATCTCTGAAAACAAAGCAAACTAAAGAGAGAAAGGAAATCTTTTTGGGTTTTTCAAAAGTTGAATAAAAAGCAAAAGAAAAAGAAAATCTTTTTGTTGTTTTTGCAAAGAGAGAAATAAAGAAGAACGGGTAAAAACTTCAAAAAGATCAAAGTGAATCAAACGGATAATACAATGAAAAAGTGAGAAGGGCACGTACTCCCCCAAGCTTAGGCTTTTGGCCTAAGTTGGTAGCAGCTACTGCCCCCAGGAGCCTCCTGCTCCAGGGGTATGGTGGTGAGACCAGGGGTCGTAGAAGGATGATGGCGCGTACACTGAACTCCTCGGAGTCTCCCATGAGGAAGGTTCTGAGCGCCAAACAGAGGAAGACCCTTCACCAAACTCGGTGGCAGTCTCATCCTAAAAATGTGGTATCTCACCGTGCTTCTCCTCGTCGGGCACAACCCCCTCCATGGGGTTATGGAACTGATGCCGAACCATGAACTCATCGAACTGGACAACATCAAACAACCATCCGTTCCTGCGAGAAAAATCAAACAAAAGAGGTGCAGGTAGACGGATCTCGCATTCTGCGGTAGTTCCGAAACGCAAGATATAAACAAGGTTATCAAGTTCAGAGCCCATGGTAACAAACTTATGCATCTTCATAGCAGCAAGATCAAAGCTTAAATAAGTAAAAGGGGTATCATCAGGGTGTGGGGTGCCTCCAAGATGCTCTTAGATAAGCGTGGCATAAATGCCACCATATAAGTCCCCCTTGTTACCGTTCATAGCAAGGCGTCGAGCAATTAAGGTACCAATATTATAATCAGACCTCCCTGAGAGGGCTGCTGCCAGGATAGCAATATCCGGAGCAGAAATGTTGCTTGTGTTGTCGCGAGCTAACACCCCTCTAGCAATATAATATGCAAAATACCTGAGGTGAGGAAACAAGATGCTGGAGATCTTCGACCGATGAATATCCCTCGTACCCATGCTGCAGAGAGAGTTGATGACGGTTTTCAGCTCGGAGGGCTGCGTGGCCATCCTTGCCGTCCTCCCAACGTTCGGCACACCTATTACTTCACAAAAATTTCCCAGAGTCATGGTGATAAGATCATTATAAATTTTAAACTCAATAGCACCTGAATCAGGATTATATCTAAAACTGTTAATGAAACTGGAGGTGAGTTTCTGATACTGAGTAACACGGCTCGTGACGAGTCGTGTCAAACCTGCATTAGCACAGAGATTATAAAACTCATCCTTGATTCCCGCAGCTTCCATGAATTCATCACATGGAAATGTCATCGCACGTGCTGGACTTGTGTCCTCCAACAACTCCAGGGGCACATGATCTTCATTATAGCTCACCCTAACAGTCGATGGTGAAGCTGCGGCTCTAGTGACTCGATCGGAGTGTGTGGGCCTCCTCTTCTCAAGCCATTCTTTTGCCCTTCCTAACAAACTCATTTCTGAATTTTTTTATAATTTACAAAAACGAGGATTAAAATAAAGTGAGCAAAGGCAAACTACTCAACTCACTTGCCCAAGGCATAAACTTGCATCAAAACTTGGAAAACAACTTTCTACACATGCATGCAAGCTCATCTCTACAGCACCAAGAACTACTAAATACTCTCAAATGAGGCCACCAATCAAAAATCTAATTGGAGGGGTGGAGGAGTCACATACCAGGCAGTATTTGCTCAAAATTTCAGCTCAGATGATGGGTTGTAGAGAGAGATCGAAGAATCGCCCCCAAGAACAGCAAGAACAACAAGAACAAGACCAGAACTCGGGTTTCTGGAAAAAGAGAGAGGGGGGAAGAAGAAGTACCTGGAGGGGGGTCCCGTGGGCCCCAGGCGCCCTGTGGGCGCGGCCAGGGGCTGGGCCGCGCCAGCTGGCCGCCTGGGCCATTGGTGCCCCCCCTGGCTGGCCACAGGACTTTCCGGGTCTCTCCCGTTGTGGAAATTTTTAATATATTTTTTCTGGAATTTTTCAGAAAACTTCACTATTGAAATTTTTTCGAAGTTCAAAAAGCTGCGGAACTCTCTGAAAACTTGAAGCAGTTAGTAGTATTGTGAAGCTTCAAAAACATAGATACTTGGTACAGCAAGTAGGACAATACTAAAAATAAATGAAAACATAGAAAGCTCAACTTTTTATCCATATAAAACACGTTTACTAGTAAGGTTGATCAAGTCTTACCAACAAACAAGCGATATATAGAGCAAAAAGTATCACCTCCTACAAAGTAATCACTGAACTTTTACCTTGATGGACATTGTCCCTACCATGATAGTTTTGTAATTGTGAGGCACATGTAGTGGACAGTCCCATTCTCCAATTTTCACGGTCTTGATATTCTCTATAGAGTTGAGGGCATGCCTCCTGTCGGGCTTCTTCGGAAAATATACCGTGTGTTCTTTATCATTCACATGAAAGGTAACCTTCCATTTGTTGCAATCAATAACAGCACCTGCGGTGTTAAGGAAAGGTCTACCAAGAATAATGGACATGCTCCCATCCTCGGGCATGTCAAGCACAACAAAATCAGTAAGAATTAAACAATTAGCAACTTCAACTGGAACATCCTCACAAATACCTATCGGAACAGCGGTTGACTTGTCAGCCATCTGAAGGGAGATATCTGTAGGAATTAGTTTCTCTAAACAGAGCCTCTCGTAAAGAGAGAGAGGCATAACACTCACTCCCGCTCAAAGATCACATAAAGCAGTTTTGACATAATTATTCTTTATGGAGCAAGGGATAGTGGGTATACCTGGATCACCGAGCTTCTCAGGAATCTTTCCACTGAAAGAATAGTTAGCAAGCATAGTAGATATTGCATCATTAGGAATTTTTCTTTTGTTAGTGACAATATCTTTCATATATTTTGAATAAGGAAGTAACTTAATAGCATCAGTCAAAGGAATTTGAAGAAAAAGAGGTTTAATCCATTCACAAAACTTATTGTAATGCTCTTCTTCTTTAGATTTGATGGACTTACCTGGAAAGGGCATGGGTTTCTGTACCCATGGTTCTTTCTCCTTCCCATGTTTTCTTGCGATGAAGTCTTCTTTAGTGTACCTCTTACGTTTGTCAGGTGCTTCTTCTTCTCGAACTTCAGGCGGATCGTTTTTCTCATTATCATTACCTTCAGGTTCAGTACCGTCTTCAGTCTCAGCATCGGAAATAGATACACTGTTGGGATCAATAGCTGGTTCTTCATCTGCAATAGGATCATTAGAATTGTCAGTCTATTTATGTTTCTTCTTCTTATTTGGAGAGACAACAATTTCTTCTTCCTGCATTTGAGAATCTTGCTCGATTCTCTTCGGATGTCCCTCTGGATAAAGAGGATCTTGAGTACTAGTTCCCCCTCGGGTCTTAATCCCAAAAGCCTGCAGTTTATCTTGTTTGGCATTGTTAGCAAGCAAATCTCTTTGCACATTAGAAATTTGATCATGCTGAGTTTGAACCATATGAAAATGCTTCACAAGACATTGGACATCATTAACTGTTCTATCTAAAACACCAAGCAACTTTTTGATAGCAAGGGAATTATCATGCAACTGACTTTCTATCCTCTCATTAAAATGATTCTGTTTCATAATAAAATTATCAAACTCATCTAAACATTGATCAGGAGGCTTACCATAAGGGATGTCACTTGCGTTGAAATCTAAAAGAGAGTGTACCTCTACCGTAGGAGGGTGAGTGGTAGGCTCACACAGCTTCTCAATAGGGGTAGATTCTTCACATCTTCAGCTTTAATACCTTTCTCTTTAATAGACTTCTTTGCTTCTCGCATATCCTCGGGGCTTAGAACAAACATGCCCCTCTTCTTTGTTGGTGGAGGTGGTTCAGGGACGGACCAATCTTCATGGTTTTTGGCAATCCTGCCCATTAAATCTTTCGCGTCGTCCGGTGTTCTTTTCCTGAAAACACAACCAGCACAACTGTCCAGATAGGACCTAGATTCATCAGTTAGACCAGCATAAAATATATCAATTAATTCATTCTTAGGAACTCCATGTCCTGGTCTAGCCTGAATCAAACCGCAGTACCTCCCCCAAGCTTTAGGGAGGGACTCATCCTGCAACTGTTTAAAATTATAAATTCTTTGTAAAGCAGCATGTTGCATATGAGCAGGAAAGTACTTATCAACAAAAGAGTGAGCTAAGTCCTGAGGACTCTTAATAGAACCGCATGGGAGTGAATCATACCATGCTTTAGCACCTTCCTTCAAGGAGAAAGGAAGAAGCTTGGTCACATAAAAGTAGCGTATCTTCTCATCTGTGGTAAACAGGCTACCTATTTCACCAAGTTTAGTTAGGTGTGCAATGGCATCATCATTTTCTATGCCATAAAAGGGGTCAGCTTCAACCAAAGGTATAAGTGAATGATCAACAGAGAAATCAAAATCAGGATCATCAATACATATAGGAGATGTAGCAAACTCAGGATTAGGAACGGTTTTGTTTTTCAAAGTGTGTTTTTCAAATATTTTCTTAATAGTTTCAGGGTCAGAGCCGGCAATCTCTGGCAGTTCCCTGCATAAATCTTCATCAAGTATATAGTAATCATCATCAAGGAGCCTCTCAATTCAGGAAAATCATAAGTTTCACCAATAGGGTAGCGAGTAACAGGAAGTTCAATTCCATATTTTTCAGCAGTAGCAGTAATTTCTTTCTCAAGAGCATAACCAAGTGAACTAATATCATCATCAAAAGTAGTAGAGGCATCATCAAGTGTATCAGACATAGTAACCGATTCAGTAGGAGCATCATGTGGTGGTGGTGAGGCGAACTTACTCATGACAGAAGGTGAATCAAGCGTAGCACTAGTGCTCAGAGCAGTACCTCTTCTTGTAGTGGATCGTAAGATAGGAACCTTGGGGTCTCCTTTCTTACCCATAGTGAATAAAGTGCAGCAGGTAGGATACCTCAAGTAGACTTGTAAATATTGCTATGCTCCCCGGCAACGGCGCCAGAAAACGGTACTTGATAACCCTCAACCGTAAGGGATCGAGATAGTCTTCGCGGGTAAGAATGACCCAATTTATTGATTCGACACACGGGGAGCCAAAGAGTATTTATAAGCTTTAACAGTTGAGTTGTCAATTCAACCGCACCTGAAATATACTAACTTGCAACAAAAGATAAGTGGTAACAGTGATATGATAGTGATGATAGTAATAGTAAAAGTAAACAGCAAAAGTAAATAGCAGTAGTAAATGGCAAAAGTAGCAACTAGTGACAAGCAAGGTTTAAAATACTGTAGGCTAGGGAGATGGATGGTTGGGCGTTGCATGGATGAGATAGTTTCTAACTCGGGGCACGGCACACGGAAAAGTAATGATCATCTAGGCAAATATCAAACATTAAGCATGTATCCCGTATGTAGTTGTACGTGCTTGCAATAAGAACTTGCACAACATCTTTTGTCCTACCATCCCGCTACGAACGGGGCCAAAAGGAACTAATGGATATTAAGGTGCTCCTGTCAAAGAGCACCGGAACAAAGCAATGAACTCAATGGATACATGTAATCCTCAAACTACGGACCATCCCCTTTGGTGTCCCAAGCTGTCACTTTTTGGATCGCCGGTTCCGAACCGTAACAGGTGCATACAACTCATAGATAGG
This sequence comes from Secale cereale, assembly GCA_902687465.1. NCBI lineage: Eukaryota > Viridiplantae > Streptophyta > Magnoliopsida > Poales > Poaceae > Secale > Secale cereale. The sequence continues at coordinate 173,166,975 of LR738712.1, forward strand.
ATCAAGAACACAAATATATTCATGCAAACACATATGGTTCAGATCTGAAATCATGGCACTCGGGCCCTAAGTGTCAAGCATTAAGAATAACAAGTTGTAGCAAAGATGATAAACACCATACTAGATGATAGGCAACATGCCCCCAACAATCTGACAAACGATTACATGATCTAACTCATCCGATCCCTACCATCCCCTTCGCCTACAGCAAGGGAATTACTCACACATGTGGGGGAAGTCATGGAGGGATGATGGAGTGGCGATGATGATGACGATGGCGACAATCTCCCCTCTCCGGAGGCCAAATCAGCCTCCAGATTAGCCCTCCCGGAGAAGAACATAGGGTGGCGGCGGCTCGGCGACGAAAAACAGCGAAAGGACTTCCGATCTGGGGTTTCTGCGTCGGGAGGAAAAATACGGGCTAAAGTAGGGCACCAGGGGGTGTGGGGCCCACCCAGGCGCCCCCCCCGGCGCGGCCCAGGGGGGGCGCGCCCACAGGGCGCCTGGGCACCCCCTGGCCCCCCTCTGGCCCCACTTCTGGCATTTTGTTTCTTCGGGTGCGTGGATTTTTCGTGATTTTTCGTGGATTTTTCTGAGATGCTTAAAAATCCGTTTTCCTGCACACAAATAAACCATGCAGGCAGCTCTGCTGAAAACAACGTCAGTCCGGGTTAGTTTAGTCCAAATCATGCAAGAATGAGGTCAAAACAATATCAAAAGTGTTTGGAAAAGTAGATACGTTTGAGACGTATCAGCGGTGAACCGGGCTAGACCTACTGCCCGCGAGGATATCCGCCAAACAACGCCGGTTCACCCAACCACAGCAGAGACGGGAGTCACGACAAGTTCCTTTGGAGTGCCGTGTCTCATTCCCGCTTTACGAAGCGTAAGGTTACCCAAGGACTTCAAAGGACCACGTAAGGTGCCTTACTATACAGCAGATCTGGCTCCAGAGGCTTGGATTGAGAGCTATGAGATGGCTATGGTGATGCTAGACGTGGGTGAAGCGGCATGCGCAAAGTACTTTACCATGATCCTTAAGGGTACAGCCCGGACATGGTTAAAGGGCTTACCACCTAACTCCATCGGATCATGGGGTGAGTTCGCCGCCAGTTTATCAAAAATTTCAAGGACACATGCAAACAGCCAATGTCAGTAGTAGATTTAGCGGCATGTGTTCAAGGAGAGCTGGAGCCTACGAGCGCATGGGTGCGGCGAGTGTCGGAAATCTTACACTCTTCGAACGGTATCAGTCCCAGTACGGCAATAGTAACACTGGAAAACAATTGCCGGTTCGAGTCTCTGAAGCTGAAGCTGGGATTGCTCAAGCGGGAATGTAATGACATGGGGACACTCATGAGCGCTCTGGTGAAGTATGGGGACTCTGACAACACTAAGTACCCAGAAGCGAATGGAGATAAGTCCGGGAAGACGAACAAGCCTGGTAAACCGGCGCCGGTTAATACGGCCGGAACAAGCTTCAATGGTAAGCGAAAGGCAGAGGGTGGCTCTGATTTTGTGGCCAATACCAATGTTCAAGGAAACTTTCAACGCAACAAGGGTAGGCCGCCTCCACGGAGCGGCGGAGGATTCATTAATCTGGATCGACAGTTCAACGAGCCTTGCCCGAAGCACAGCACAGAGGAACGCCCACCTAAACACACATGGGGGCAATGCCGGGTCATGATGGAGGCCATAAACCGGGCCAAATTCAACAACGGACCACCGGGCGGCGGTTCAGGTTCCGGATTTCATGGTCCGGGTCACCAGGGTAATGGCTCCGGATCAGGATATCATGGTGGCAACAATGGCTACAACCAAGGCAATCATCAGCATGGTCAGGGCGGTTACAATAACCAAGGCAACCATCAGTATGGTCAGGGCGGTTACAATAACCAAGGCAATCAACAGCAGGGCCAGGGTAATCACAATAACCAAGGCAATGAGCAGCGCCAGCAGCAGCAGCAATCCGGATATCAGAGTAATCCGAAGGAGCTGAGTAGTGGACAATATCATGTGTTCACTACGAGTTTGTGCAAACAAGAACATAAAATCCTAAAGCGGGCCGTACACACGGTTGAACCGGCAACACCACGATTCCTGTGCTGGTCGGAACAACCTATTGTGTGGAGTAGAGAGGATCACCCGCCGCGGGTTGGTAATCCGGGCCAATTGGCCTTAGTAGTGGCACCACAGGTGGGTGGCTACAAATTCACTAAGGTACTCATGGACGGCGGCAGCAGCATCAACATCTTATATTACGAGAGCTTCCGTCGCATGGGGTTAACGGACAAGAAGCTAAGGCAGTCAAATACGGTGTTACATGGAGTGGTGCCAGGTAAATCAGCTTACCCAGTTGGTAGAATTGATCTAGAAGTTACCTTTGGAGATGAACAGGATTCCAGGTCAGAGACGATAACCTTTGAAGTGGTAAAGATCCGGAGCCCATATCATGCGCTATTTGGACGGCCGGTTTATGCCAAGTTTATGGCTAGACCGTGCTATGTTTATCTACAGCTCAAGATGCCGGGTCACAAAGGAACCATCACGGTTCATGGAAGTCGCAAGATCGCACTGGAGTGCGAGGAAGGAAACGCTGCTTATGCAGAGGTAGTATGTGCTACGGAGGAGTTGAAGTTCTATAAAGACAACGTTGATCCGGCAGATATGTCCCCATTGAAGAAGCCAACTACAGAGCATGATCCGGCGTTGAAGTTTAAATCGGCAGAGGAAACCAAGCAAGTCGACTTTGTACCGAGCGACTCATCCAAGCAGTTCACTATCAGCGCTAACCTTGACCCCAAATAGGAAAGCGCGCTCATCGAGTTCATCCGTGAGAACCGGGATATCTTTGCATGGAAACCTTCTGACATGCCAGGTATACCGAGGGAACTAGCTGAGCACAGTCTTAATATTGATCCGAAGTTCAAACCGGTCAAGCAGTATCTACGCCGCTTCAATGAAGAAAGGCGCAAGGCTATAGGTGAAGAAGTGGCCAGGCTTTTGGCCGCAGGGTTCATAATTGAGGTGTTCCACCCGGAGTGGTTGGCTAATCCGGTTCTGGTGTTAAAGAAAAATGGAAAGTGGAGGATGTGTGTGTATTACATAGACCTAAACAAAGCTTGTCCGACAGATCCTTTTGCTCTCCCCCGTATTGATCAGATCATTGATGCTACGGCGGGATGTGAGCGGCTAAGTTTTTTGGATGCATATTCAGGGTATCACCAGATCAAGATGGCAGTTAAGGACCAGGAGAAGACAGCCTTCATAACTCCTTTTGGTGCCTTTTGTTACGTATCTATGCCTTTTGGGCTCAAGAGTGCCCAAGCAACTTACCAGCGTTGCGTACAGAACTGTCTTAAGGGGCAGATAGCAAAAAATGTCCATGCCTATGTGGATGACATTGTGGTAAAGTCAAGGAAGGAGGAGACGCTGATAGAGGACCCCAAGGAAACCTTTGATAACCTCCGGGTTTATAAGATGATGCTTAATCCGGAGAAATGCGTTTTTGGTGTTCTAGCTGGCAAGCTCCTTGGGTTCTTGGTGTCAAACAGAGGAATAGAAGCTAATCCGGAGAAGATCAAGGCGATCACATGCTTGACTAAACCAGCTTGTATCAATGATGTCCAGCGTATCGCCGGCCGGATTACAGCGTTAAGCCGATTCATCAGTCGTCTGGGAGAGAAGGCAATTACGCTTTATCAGATGCTGAAAAAGACAGACCGGTTTATATGGAGTGATGCTGCAAACGCCGCGTTTGAGGACTTGAAGTGGCAACTGGCAGAACCACCGGTCCTTGCTGCCCCTATTGATAAGGAGCCGCTGCTGTTATACGTGGCCGCCAATGCCCGGGCAGTTAGCGTTGCAATTGTGGTCGAGCGCAAAGAAGCAGGCAAGGAATATCCGGTTCAGCGCCCGGTTTATTATCTTAGTGAGGTTCTAATTGAGTCAAAACAAAGGTACCCACATTGGCAGAAGCTGGTATATGTTGTGTTTATGGCAAACCGGAAACTGAAGCACTATTTCCAAGGCCACCCAATAACTATTGTCAATTCAGCTCCATTGGGGGATATAATCCAGAACAGAGAAGCCACTGGCAGAGTAGCAAAGTGGGCCATTGAGCTTATCCCACACGGATTGAAGTATGTGCCATGCACCGCTATCAAATCCCAAGCATTGGTAGATTTTATCAATGATTGGACAGAGTTGCAAGCACCAGAGGAAAAGCCGGATCATACATACCGGACTATTCACTTTGACGGTTCAAGACAATTAGAAGGCTCGGGGGCTGGAGATGTGTTAACTTCCCCGCGAGGTGACAAATTTTGTTATGTCCTCCGCCTAATGTTTCCTTGTACTAATAATGCAGCTGAATATGAAGCATTGCTTCACGGCCTGCGGATGGCTAAGGAGATGAACTTGAGCCGGGTCAAATGCTTTGGTGATTCAGATTTAGTGGCACAACAAGTATCCGGCAAGTGGGATTCTAAAGACCCTCTCATGGCGGCTTACAGACGAGAAGTTGAAGCAGTCGCAGGACATTTCAAAGGATACCAGGTGGATCACATAGATCGACGGAAAAATGAAGCGGCCGATGCTCTAAGCCGGCTGGGTTCTCAGCGTAAATCGGTGCCACCGAACACTTTTTTGGATGAGCTACACAGTCCATCAATTCAGGTACCTTCGGAGGAAGATTTGGCTGTTCCTGATCCGGAAGCGCAGCTGGTCGCGGCACTTCACGTTATTCCGGATTGGACGCTCCCTTACTTGGCATACCTAAGCCGAGGAGAGTTGCCAGATGATGAGATTGAAGCAAGGCAGATAATCCGGCGGTCCAAATCTATGACAATTTTAAATGGGGAACTTCACCATCGCAGCATTTCTGGAGCGTTTCAGCGGTGTGTATCATCCGAGGAAGGCTGTGACATCCTTCGAGAGATTCATGAAGGGGATTGTGGTCATCACGCCGGTTCAAAATCCTTGGTAGCTAAAGCTTTCCGTCATAGGTTCTATTGGTTGACAGCCCATGCTGATGCGGAGGATCTAGTCCGGAAGTGCGATGCTTGTCAGAAATTTTCACGGCGTGCTCTTGTTTTGGCACAGGAGCTACGGATGATTCCAATTACTTGGCCGTTTGCGACTTGGGGGCTTGATATGGTTGGGCCTTTCAAACGATCCCAAGATCAAAAAACTCATCTGCTGGTTGCAGTGGATAAGTTTACAAAGTGGATTGAGGCAGAGCCTGTGAGTAAGTGTGACGCGGCAACATCGGTTAAATTCATCAAGAAGGTAATTTTCCGGTTTGGCTTTCCACACAGCATCATCACTGACAATGGCACCAATCTATCTAAAGGAGAGATGGAAGAGTTTTGTCAAAGGGAGCATATTCGCCTAGATGTGTCTTCTGTAGCTCACCCTCAATCCAATGGTCAAGCTGAAAGGGCCAATCAAGAGATTTTGCGAGGTATCAAGCCCCGGCTTATGACTCCCTTGCAAATAACGCCAGGGTGCTGGGTTGAGGAATTGCTCTCCTGTCCTCTGGAGCATTAATACTACACCGAACAGGTCCACAGGTTACACACCTTTCTTCATGGTGTACGGTGCTGAAGCGGTTCTTCCAAGTGATATCCGCCATGATTCACCATGGGTGGCGGCTTATGTTGAAGCAGCCAATGAGCAAGCAAGACAGGACAGTTTGGACCGGCTGGATGAAGAGCGGGACATAGTAGCAGCAAGATCTGCAATTTATCAGCAGGACCTGCGCAGATATCATAGCCGTTGGGTTAAAACCAGGACGTTCCAGGAGGGGGACTTAGTACTCCGGCTCATCCAGGACCAGACTGATATGCACAAGCTATCCCCACCTTGGGAAGGACCCTTTGTGGTCAGCAAGAATCTACACAACGGTTCATACTACCTGGTGGACGTTCGAGAGCACAAAGACTCACGGACATCAGAAGAAGAGACGAAGAGGCCTTGGAACATTGCCCTCCTGCGGCCTTACTACACCTGAGCCATGAGCTCCGCCTTTTGTATCCTATATATATTATGATTAATAAATAAACCGGCACCCTTGGTAAACCGGGGGATCAGCCTTTTTTCTTCTAAATATGTCTTGTGAAAGTTATTACAGATATTCCGAACAGTCTATTTTATTATGCAGGAGGGACCAAACAAGACTTGCTTTTCAAGTGCAAACTCCTCTAGGATCACTAGGGGGCTACGGATCACATGTGAATCCTCGCTAAAATCTCTTCTGGTATGGTTTACATGATGGTCTTCACATCAGCGCCCTTTGGATTACATCCATCGATTGGCAAAAAACTGTTCTTGTCCCTAGGGGTGCTTCCTTTGATGGCAAATGCAAAATTTCTTGCCCCTTGGTTGACCACTTCCTTTGATGGCAAAAGAAAAAATTGTTCTTGTCCCTAGGGGTACTTCCTTTGATGGCAAATGCAAAAATTATTGCCCCTTGGTTGACCACTTCCTTTGATGGCAAAAGAAAAAACTGTTCTTGTCCCTAGGGGTACTTCCTTTGATGGCAAATGCAAAAATTCTTGCCCCTTGGTTGATTACTTCCTTTGATGGCAAAAGAAAAAACTGTTCTTGTCCCTAGGGGTACTTCCTTTGATGGCAAATGCAAAAATTATTGCCCCTTGGTTGATTACTTCCTTTGA
>LR738712.1:173173677-173218479 GCA_902687465.1 Secale cereale
AGGGGTGCTTCCTTTGATGGCAAATGCAAAAATTCTTGCCCCTTGGTTGATCACTTCCTTTGATGGCAAAACAAAAACTGTTCTTGTCCCTAGGGGTGCTTCCTTTGATGGAAAATGCAAAAATTCTTGCCCCTTGGTTGACCACTTCCTTTGATGGCAAAAGAAAAAACTGTTCTTGTCCCTAGGGGTACTTCCTTTGATGGCAAATGCAAAAATTCTTGCCCCTTGGTTGATTACTTCCTTTGATGGCAAAATAAAAAAAACCGTTCTTGTCCCTTGGAGTACATCCTTTGATGGCAAAAGAAACAGTTCTTGTCCCTTGGGGTATATCCTTTGATGGCAAAAGAAACATTTCTTGCCCCTTGGAGTACATCCTTTGATGGCAAAAGAAAAGAATCATCGCCCTTTGGGTTGCACCCATTGATTGGCACATATGGAGCCTAGCAGCTCGTAAAAAGCCTCGACTACATGGTCTTATTTGCAAACTGTGTTTTGTGTTTTGTGATTTTCAATGTTTTCTATGGTTTTTTGATCCGGGGCTGGGCAACTTCAAAGTTGACCACGTATTTACAAAAGTCTGGTCATAGAGCACCAGCATTATTTAAACCGGTAGTTATTATAACCCGGAATAATCATTGGGCAAATACCAACAGAGCCAAGAGCTTCCTCGAAATTTACAATGTCCACCGGATTAAGGATGTCAAGCATACTTAATTAAATGTATGAAAATATTTCTAAGGTATAAAGCCGATACACGTTTGATATATATATATTCCTATGAGAGCACTTTAATCGGTCCGGCAGTAAACTGCCAGGACATTTTTTCAGTGTTATCTATGCAGATACAGGTAATATAAAGGATCAACAATAGCAGACAAGGGATTAAAATTGGCAGATACCAAATCAAAACTCTGACATCCGGATTAAGGCAGAAAATGTTTCGAGCTATCCTATTACAAGGCACTTGAAGGCCTGGACGGATTAAAAGTTTTTCGGCAACGGATTACAGCAGAGAAAAATAAAGCGAAGCGACTTATGCTTCTTCCTGCTGTGAAGGCTGAGGATTGACTTGTTCCGGGACTTCTTCGTCCTCTTGAAGCGGCTGAAAGTCAGGAACGCGCCAGTCGATCTTGGATAATGCACGGAAGTACATCTCTTCAGTAATGAGATCGGACGGATCAACATCTGGGGCGAAAGTATGGGCGCGCACTGGTGGGATTAGATTCTCGGTGTCATAAACCGGCCGGTCCACCCGCTCATTCTTTAAGTCATATGCCGGATGGTACCTGGTCAGGTCCGATTCATCAGCAAGCTTCCTGGCAAGAGGACGCATTTCTTTAGTCAAAGCACGAAGGTCTTTGCCAGAGAAGGCCGATCCATCCTCCTTGGTGCTGGGGTACCCGTTCATAGCTTCCGGATCAAAGTCTGGAACCCACGCCTTGGCTCTGGTCAGCGCTACAAGAGAACTGGCCCGTGCAGCAGATTTCTTCACCTCTTCCAAGCGTACATGCAATATAGAAAGCTTCTCCAAAGTACCTTGGATAGTGGTGGGGGCCGCTTTATAATGAGACATCGCGCTTATAATCCTTTGAGCGCCGGAATATAGCTGCTCAACCAGAGTATAAGAGGCCTTGAGTTTCTTCCGGAGGTCATCCCCAAGATGGGAGATGCGTCGCCTTGTATATGATTATTACAGTTAAACCGGAGCAGAGTAAAGATTGCAGAAATGAAAGCATATAAGTACTTACCAAAGATGGCAGAGGTCATAAGCTCTATTTGCTGCCTTAAACCGGCCAGCTCTTGCGTCACCGGGTTAAGGGCCTCTTCAGCGTCCTTTGCTTTTTTTCAAGAGCATTCTTCTGCACCTCCCAGGCTGTCCGCTCCGCTTCAAAGTCCTTTTTCAATTTTTCAGCGTTGGTTAAGCTCAGCGCCAGCTCATCTTTAGCCTTGGCAGAAGCAGATTCAGTGACAACAAGTCTATTCCGGAGTTCAGTTACTTCAGCAGCCCTCCGGGTCAAGTCAGCCTACGAGAAAATCAAGTAGAAAAATGACAATTAAGACAAGTCTCAAGCATATAAGCAAGTTATCTACTTGACACTTGGGGGCTAATGGGCAGTTGAAGTATCAAAAGAGAGATTCAGACAAGTCCCAGGCACATAAAACAAGTTATGCCCCTGGCACTTGGGAGCTAATGTAAGTTCATTTTCATACATTTAAAAGTACCGGTTCACCTACAACGAAGCTAAACCGGCACTTGGGGGCTATTATGGCATAGACAGAAGTATAAAGAAGGCAAAGCAAAGACAAGTAAGGTACCTCGTATTTGTCCTTCATCATGTTAACCAAGCCCAATTCATAGTCGCGGCTGGTATGAAGCCAGTTCAAATACCCGGAATAAAGTTCCTGGGCACTCAGTTCGGCATAATTGGACAAGTCCGTGCTCCACTTGCCTTTCTCTTGTTGAAGCTTCTTCGCTTTAGCAGTGTGCTTGGCTAAAACGATAGGCTCAGCAGGAGCGGTAAAACCTGTCCCGGTTACCTGAACATCCAGAGAAGAAGCGGTGGCGGGCTGCGAAGGGACAGCAGTATGAGCCGGACTAGCAGGAGTCGGGCTAGTCCGAGGAGGGCTAGCCCGAACAGGACTCGTCGGTTCAAAGACATTTTCTGCATTTGTATTTTCAGGAGCAGCAATGTAGTCATGGTCCATGGGAGCATGATCATCATGCTGAATTGCCGGCTCGCTCTCTGGAGGGATGACTTCATCCGGATCAGCCACCGGATCAACAGCAGCAATCTCGGCAGCCGCTTTAGTGGCCTTTACCTTTTTGCTAGGCTTGGGCTTGCTGAAAGAAATTGAAGAAGCAATCAGAGTTATAAAGGACAAATACAAATATAAACCGGATGAGGAAAAGGACATACCCAGGTACAGTTTTCAGTACTGGGACCTGTGTGGCAGTCGATTCACCAGAAGATGATAAAGGTGTCTCCTGATAGTTAGGATCAGACGGTTTAAGCGGTTTGCGTATAAGTCCGGCCTTGGGATGAAGAAGAGTTGAAAAAAGTAAAACCTCAGAGCAGCGCCTCCGAGCCGGAGTGAGAGATATTACGGAAGACTCTACTACATGGCCACTATGGCGTGTAGTCCGGCGGGCTTCATGTTGCTGCTTCTTCAAAAGAAATTTAGGGTCCAGTTGAGCGTAGGGATGAGAAAAAGGGTACTTCCGAGATGCCCGACGAGTTTTGGACACCGGCGGTTCAGAATCTGAAGAAAGAGATATTACCTCAGTTTCTGCCGCTTTGCTTCCTTCAGCCAAATCCTGTGAAAAGGCACTGTTAACATAAATCTGGATAAAAAGAGATCAAAACATATCAGGATCAACCCATACCTCAGAATCCGGATCATCCTCCTCAAGATGTGAACCGGAGCCAGCGGCAGCCTTCTTCTTCTTAACAGCGCACGTCTTCCGGCGTGGCTGTTTACCTGACTTGTCCTGAGATTTTCTTTTCCAAAACGGATCATTGGCCTATGCAGAAAAGGAAAAATAAATACAAAGGTGATTGATATGAACGGATTAGAAACCAACCGAAGAGATTAACTTATGGCTGGCAGTTTGTTCTTCTCATAGTACGGAGCCAATCCGGTTTGGCTGCATTCTTCCAGAGAGATGTTGAGCAGTTTCTTGGCGGATTCAGTAACTTCCTTCTCAGGAAGCATTATGTCGATGTGGCGTTGAGGGTCATCTGTCTTTCCGGTATACTGATACATCAGACCGGAGCGCCGGCTCAGAGGAAGGATACTCCAAGGAAGCCAACAACGAACGAAGTCGACTCCAGTCAAACCGTTGGCCATAAAGGCCTTGAGCTTGGCAAGCTGAGGGGCAAACCGGGCTCGCTCTGAGGAACTAAGACGCTGCGGCAGGGAATGATCTTCCGGAAGACGATGTTCGCGGTAACCCGGCAGTGGGTTTTCTCCTTCAGGCGAGGTATCCTTGCAATAAAACCAGGATTGATTCCAGTCCTTGGGGTGTGTATGGAGAGCAGCATGAGGAAAAACCACATCTCTTCTCTTCTGAATACTGACACCGCCCAGCTCTTGATGTGGTCCGGCGGTAAACTCTGTCCGCCGGTTTAAGTGGAAAAGGTCCCGGAACAAGTCCACTGATGGCTCTTCTTGAAGGTACACTTCGGAGAAGACTTGGAAATTGCAGATGTTTGATATGGAGTTGGGACCTATGTCCTGGGGTGAAGTTGAAAGGCGGCCAGCACATCCCGGAAAAACTTTGAACCGGGCGGGCTAAAACCCCGGGCCAGATGATCAAAGAAAACGATAACTTCTCCTTCCTTAGGGGTAGGAGGACACTCATCCCCTGGGGCCCGCCATTTCAGAACTGCTTGGGGGCCCAGAACACCAATTGAAACAGCGTTGATTAAGTCCTCTTCCGTGATGCGGGAAGGGACCCAGTTGCAAGAAACGAACTGCTTGGCAGCCATATGAGCAAAAGGAAAACGCTGAAAAAATAAAGTGCAAAATCGGATTATTCAAGTGCTGAAGCATAAACCGGAGTGTGTTATCAAATTACATCGACGGTTTAGACGGAGGACTAATGGCATTGACAACCCGGAAGCAGATGGGAGACGAACTGCTGCCGGTTTACGATAACAAAAAAGAGGAAGCTAAACAGTTGGGCTAATGGTTAATGTTTTTGCAAGAGGAACATATGATTAGTTAAGCCGGCGAGTAACTTGCAGATCTATCAAGACAAAGAAACAGATTTCTACAGAAGGCTAAAGTAAGAATGGATCTGAGCGGCAAGGAAAAGATGAAATATACGCAAGTTTGACATAGGAAGAACAACAAAGGTTTTCTACAGAGCAAATGAATCTAAAGGTTGAGTCTAAAAGTCAGAATCTAATTTTAAATTACGGAGCAGGAGCGCATCCAAAACAGATCTAGGGGTTGAATCTACTGCAAATATAATCTACAGAGGCGAACATCAAAGCTTTGAAGCTTTCATGGTGGAAGCAATGGATGAACCCTAGATTAAAGATCTACAGCAAGAAGAGAGGAATACCTGAGAAGGAAGGAGACGGCGGTGAAGTGCTCTGGACGCGTTTCAGGGTGATGCAGCGGCCTGGCTGGACGACGGCGACGAGCTCGAAGGCAGCGGCGGAGCTTTGGGTGACGGAGGAAGAAGAAGTGTGGAAGGAAGGAAATGCGGAGGTGATGTCATGAACTGAATAAAATGATTTCCGGAGATGACGTCATAGCCGGTTTACAAAGAAGAGAAGATACAAAGAAGAAGTTTATGCAAGACTTAGAAGACTGACATGAACAAGTTCAAATCACTCTGGGGCCTAATGTCAGGGATATTACTAGCAGGTATAAACCGGCTAGGGAGATCCGGATTACGGTAATGTAGCTGTATTGTTATAAGCTCAGTAGAGGTTACGACCCATGAAGGCTTAGGGCCCATGTGTAAAGTTTACGGTTTATAAACCGTCCTATTATGTAACTTAAGGTACAAGGAAGAAAGAGTAGAGACCGAGGCGGACACGATTATGAGCCGGCCTCGGGACTCTGTAAACCGGACCGGGCATTGCCTCCTATATAAAGAAACGGCCCGGCGACGGTTCAAGGAGAAGCAATAACCCGTCGAGAGACAGGCAAGCAATCTGCTCCCTGTTCATCGACGCGCGGGCAATACCAAACCAAACTAGACGTAGGCTTTTACCTTCATCGAAGGGGCCGAACTAGTATAAACCCTCTGTGTCCTTTGTGTGCTTCTAACCTCTTCAAGCTAACCCGTGCGATGGCTCCACACCTAAGTCCTCTAAACCGGACATCTGCCGTGCTAATTCCACGACAGCCCCCGAAAGCATCTGTTGGGTTGGCACGAACCGAGACTGGGATTTGTCACTCCGTATGACGGAGAGGTATCTCTGGGCCCACTTGGTAAGACATCATCGTAATGAGCTCAATGTGACTAAGGGGTTGGTCACGGGAATATGTGTTACGGAATGAGTAAAGAAACTTGCTGTAACGAGATTGAACAAGGTATCGATATACCAACGATCGAATCTCAGGCAAGTACTATACCGGTAGACAAAGAGAATTGTATCCGAGATTGATTGAATCCCTGACATCGTGGTTCATCCGATGAAATCATCATGGAACATGTGGGAGCCAATATGGGTATCCAGATCCCGCTGTTGGTTATTGGCCGGAGAGGTATCTCGGTCATGTCTGCATGGTTCCCGAACCCGTAGGGTCTACACACTTAAGGTTCGGTGACGCTAGAGTTGTTATGGGAATAGTATGTGGTTATCGAAGGTAGTTTGGATTCCGGGATGAGATCCCGGACGTGACGAGGAACTCTGGAATGGTCTGGAGGCGAAGATCGATATATTAGACGAAGGCTATTGGAGTCCGGAATTGTTCCGGGGATACCGAGTGACGACCAGCGTGTCCGAAAGTGGTTTCGGAGGCCCCGACAAGCGTTGGGGGGCTTATGGGCCAAGGGGAGGGGGCACATCAGCCCACTAAGGGGAGGAGCGCCCCTCCCACCCCATCTCACGTAACCTAGATAGGTGGGGGCGCCTCCCCTAGGGCAGCCGCCCCTCCCGACTTGGGGGGCAAGTTTCCTAGGGGTGGGGGCGCCCAAACCCATCTAGGGTTTCCCCTGTGGCCGCCGCCCCTTCCCTAGGGAAACCCTAGGGCGCCTCCTCCTCCCCCCTTCCCCCTATATATAGTGAGGGAGAGAGAGGGCAGACGCACCCCTTCCCAGGCGCAGCCCTCTTCCCCTCCCAACTCCTCCTCTTCCTACGTAGAGCTTGGGGAAGCCCTGCCGGAGAACTGCAAGCTCCACCACCACGCCGTCATGCTGTCGGAGCTCTTCCCCAACTTCTCCTCCCCCCTTGCTAGATCAAGAAGGAGGAGACGTCCCTAGGCTGTACGTGTGTTGAACATGGAGGCGCCGTTGTTCGGCGCTTAGATCGGAATCGACTGCGATCTGAATTGCTGCATGTACGACTCCACCAACCGTGTTCTTGTAACGCTTCCGCATCGCGATCTTCAAGGGTATGAAGATGCACTCCCTCCCTCTCGTTGCTAGTAAACTCCATAGATGGATCTTGGTGATGCGTAGGATTTTTTTTTGTTTTTCTGCAACGATCCCCAAAGTGGCATCATGAGCTAGGTCTATGCATAGTTACTATGCACGAGTAGAACACAATATTGTTGTCTGCGTAGATCATGTAAATTTACTTGCCGCTACTAGTCTTATCTTGATTTGGCGGCATCGTGGGATGAAGCGGCCCGGACCGACCTTACACGTACGCTTACGTGAGACAGGTTCCACCGACTGACATGCACTAGTTGCATAAGGTGGCTAGCGGATGTCTGTCTCTCCCACTTTAGTCAGATCGGATTCGATAAAAAGGGTCCTTATGAAGGGTAAATAGAAATTGGCATATCATGTTGTGGTTTTGGCGTAGGTAAGAAACGTTCTTGCTAGAAACCTATATCAGCCACGTAAAAACTTGCAACAACAATTAGAGGACGTCTAACTTGTTCTTGCAGCATGTGCTGTGTGATGTGATATGGCCAAAAGGATGTGATGAGTGATATATATATATATATATATATATATATATATATATATATATATATATATATATATATATATATATATATATGTGATGTATGAGATTGATCATGTTCTTGTAATAGGAATCAGGACTTGCATGTCGATGAGTATGGCAACCAGCAGGAGCCATAGGAGTTGTCTTTATTTTATTGTATGACCTGCGTGTCATTGAAAATGCCATGTAATTACTTTACTTTATTGCTAATCGTTAGCCATAGTAGTAGAAGTAACGTTTGGCGAGACAACTTCATGAAGACACGATGATGGAGATCATAGTGTCATGCCGGTGACAATGATGATCATGGAGCCCCGAAGATGAAGATCAAAAGGAGCAACATGATATTGGCCATATCATGTCACTACTTTATTGCATGTGATGTTTATCATGTTTTACATCTTATTTGCTTAGAACAACGGTAGTATAAATAAGATGATCTCTCACTAAAATTTCAAGAATTGTGTCCCCCCTAACTGTGCACCGTTGCTAAGGTTCGTTGTTCTGAAGCACCACGTGATGATCGGGTGTGATAGGTCCTAACGTTCGCATACAACGGGTGTAAGCCAGATTTACACACGCAATACACTTAGGGTTGACTTGACAAGCCTAGCATGTGCAGACATGGCCTCGGAACACGGCAGACCAAAAGGTCGAACATGAGTCGTATAGAAGATACGATCAACATGAAGATGTTCACCATTGATGACTAGTTTTTCTCAGGTGATGGTTGAACACGGCCTAGTCGATTCGGATCATGCATCACTTAGATGACTAGAGAGATGTCTATCTGAGTAGGAGTTCATTAAATTTATTTAGATGAACTTAATTATCATGAACATAGTCTAAAATCTTTACAATATGTCTTGTAGATCCAATGGCCCACGCTAATGTTGCCCTCAACTTCAACGCGTTCCTAGGGAAAACCAAGCTGAAAGACGATGGTAGCAACTATACGGATTGGGTCCATAACATGAGGATCATCCTCATAGTTGCCAAGAAAGCATATGTCCTTGAAGCACCGCTAAGTGATGCACCCATTTTCCCAGCAACTCAAGACGTTATGAACGCCTAGCAATCGCGTAGTGATGATTACTCCCTGGTTCAGGGCGGCATGATTTACAACTTAGAATCTGGGCTACAAAAGCGTTTTGAGCAGCACGGAGCATATGAGATGTTCCAAGAGCTGAAAATGGTTTCCCAAGCTCATGCCCGAGTCGAGAGACATGAGTTCTCCGACAAGTTCTACAGTTGTAAGATGGAGGAGAATGGTTCTATCAACGAACATATACTCAAAATGTCTGGGTTGCACAACCGCTTGTCTCGGCTAGGAATTAATCTCCCCCTTCCCCCTATATATAGTGAGGGAGAGAGAGGGCAGCCGCACCCCTTCCCTGGCGCAGCCCTCTTCCCATCCTAACTCCTCCTCTTCCTCCGTAGAGCTTGGCGAAGCCCTGCCGAAGAACTGCAAGCTCCACCACCACGCCGTCGTGCTGCTGGAGCTCTTTCCCAACTTCTCCTCCCCCCTTGCTGGATCAAGAAGGAGGAGACGTCCCCGGGCTGTACGTGTGTTGAACGCGGAGGCGCCGTTGTTCGGCGCTTAGATCGGAATCGGCCGCGATCTGAATCGCTGCGTGTACGACTCCACCAACCGCGTTCTTGTAACGCTTCCGCATCGCGATCTTCAAGGGTATGAACATGCACTCCCTCCCTCTCGTTGCTAGTAAACTCCATAGATGGATCTTGGTGATGCGTAGGAATTTTTTTGTTTTTCTGCAACGATCCCCAACAGTGGCATCATGAGCTAGGTCTATGCATAGTTACTATGCATGAGTAGAACACAAGATTGTTGTCTGCGTAGATCATGTCAATTTACTTGCCGCTACTAGTCTTATCTTGATTTGGAGGCGTCATGGGATGAAGCGGCCCATACCGACGTTACACGTACGCTTAAGTGAGACAGGTTCCACCGACTGACATGCACTAGTTTCATAAGGTGGCTAGCGGGTGTGTGTCTCTCCCACTTTAGTCGGATCGGATTCGCTGAAAAGGGTCCTTATGAAGGGTAAACAGAAATTGGCATATCACGTTGTGGTTTAGGCGTAGGTAAGAAACGTTCTTGCTAGAAACCTATAGCAGCCACGTAAAAACTTGTAACAACAATTAGGGGACGTCTAACTTGTTCTTGAAGCATGTGTCGCGTGATGTGATATGGCCAAAAGGATGTGATGAATGATATATATATATATATATATATATATATATATATATATATATATATATATATATATATATGATGTATGATATTGATCATGTTCTTGTAATAGGAATCACGATTTGCATGTCGATGAGTATGACAACCGGCAGGAGCCATCGGAGTTGTCTTTATTTTATTGTATGACCCGCGTGTCATTGAAAATGCCATGTAATTACTTTACTTTATTGCTAACCGTTAGCCATAGTAGTAGAAGTAACGTTTGGCGAGACAACTTCACGAAGACACGATGATTGATAATGGTGTCATGCCGATGACAATGATGATCATGGAGCCCCGAAGATGAAGATCAAAAGGAGCAAAATGATATTGGCCATATCATGTCACTATTTGATTGCATGTGATGTTTATCATGTTTTACATCTTATTTGCTTAGAACGACGGTAGCATAAATAAGATGATCTCTCACTAAAATTTCAAGAATTGTGTTCCCCCTAACTGTGCACCGTTGCTAAGGTCCGTTGTTCTGAAGCACCACATGATGATCGGGTATGATAGGTCCTAACGTTCGCATACAACTGGTGTAAACCAGATTTACACACGCAATACACTTAGGGTTGACTTGACGAGCGTAGCATGTGCAGACATGGCCTCGGAACACGGAAGACCAAAAGGTCGAACATGAGTCGTATAGAAGATACGATCAACATGAAGATGTTCACCGTTGATGACTAGTTTGTCTCACGTGATGGTCGGACACGACCTAGTCGATTCGGATCATGTATCACTTAGATGACAAGAGAGATGTCATCTGAGTAGGAGTTCATTAAATTTATTTAGATGAACTTAATTATCATGAACATAGTCTAAGATCTTTACAATATGTCTTGTAGATCCAATGGCCCACGCTAATGTTGCCCTCAACTTCAACACGTTCCTAGAGAAAACCAAGCTGGAAGACGATGGTAGCAACTATACGGATTGGGTCCGTAACATGAGGATCATCCTCATAGTTGCCAAGAAAGCATATGTCCTTGAAGCACCGCTAGGTGATGCACCCGTTTTCCCAGCAACTCAAGACGTTATGAACGCCTGGCAGTCGCGTAGTGATTTACTCCCTGGTTTAGTGCGGCATGCTTTACAACTTAGAATATGGGCTCCAAAAGCGTTTTGATTAGCACGGAGCATATGAGATGTTCCAAGAGCTGAAAATGGTTTTCCAAGCTCATGCCCGAGTCGAGAGATATGAGGTCTCCAACAAGTTCTAAAGTTGTAAGATGGAGGAGAATGGTTCTGTCAGCGAACATATACTCAAAATGTCTGGGTTGCACAGCCGCTTGTCTCAGCTGGGAATTAATCTCCCAGATGACGCGGTCGTTGACAGAATCCTTCAGTCGCTCCCACCTAGCTACAAGAGCTTTGTGATGAACTTCGATATGCAAGGGATGGAGAAGTCCATTCCCGAGGTATATTCAATGCTGAAATCAGCGGAGGTGGAGATCAAAAAGGAACATCAAGTGTTGATGGTGAATAAAACCACAAGTTCAAGAAAGGCAAGGGTAAGAAGAACTTCAAGAAGGACGGCAAAGGATTTGCCACGCCCGGTAAGCCAGTTGCCGGGAAGAAGCCAAAGAATGGACCCAAGCCTGAGACTGAGTGCTTATATTGCAAGGGAACGGGTCACTGGAAGCGGAACTGCCCCAAATACTTAGCAGATAAGAAGGTCGACACGTAAAAGGTATATGTGATATACATGTTATTGATGTGTACCTTACCAGCGCTCGTAGTAGCTCCTGGGTATTTCATACCAGTGCATTTGCTCACATTTGTAACTCGAAGCAGGAGCTACGGAATAAGCGGAGACTAGCGAAGGACAAGGTGAGGATGCGAATCGGGAATGGTTCCAAGGTCGATGTGATCGCCATCGGCACGCTACCTTTGCATCTACCTTCGGGATTAGTTTTAAACCTCAATAATTGTTATTTAGTACCAGCTTTGAGCATGAACATTGTATCTGGATGTCGTTTAATGCGAGATGGCTACTCATTTAATTCTGAAAATAATGGTTGTTCTATTTATATGAGAGAAATATTTTATGATCATGCCCTGCTGGTCAATGGTTTATTCTTATTGAATCTCGAACGTGATGTTACACATATTCATAGTGTGAATGCCAAAAGATGTAAGGTGGGTAATGATAGTCCCACATACTTGTGGCACTGCCGCCTTGGTCATATTGGTGTCAAACGTATGAAGAAGCTCCATGAAGATGGACTTTTGGAGTCTCTTGATTATGAATCATTTGACATGTGCGAACCATGCCTCTTGGGCAAGATGACCAAGACTCTGTTCTCCGGAACAACGGAGCGAGCAACCAACTTGTTGGAAATCATACATACTGATGTATGCGGTCCAATGAGTGTTGAAGCACGCGGTGGCTATCGTTATGTTCTCACCCTCACTGATGACTTAAGTAGATATGGGTATGTCTACCTGATGAAACACAAGTCTGAGACCTTTGAAAAGTTCAAGGAATTTCAGAATGAGGTTGAGAATCAACGTGACAGAAAAATAATGTTCTTACGATCACATCGTGGAAGAGAATACGTAAGTCATGAATTTGGCACGCACCTAAGGAAATGTGGAATTGTTTCACAATTGACGCCACCTGGAACACCTCAATGTAATGGTGTATCCGAATGTCATAATCGTACTCTGTTGGACATGGTGCGATCTATGATGTCTCTTACCGACTTACCGCTATCATTTTGGGGTTATGCTTAGAGATTGCCGCATTCACTTTAAATAGGGCACCGTCTAAATCCTTTGAGACGACACCGTATGAACTATGGTTTGGGAAGAAACCTAAGTTGTCGTTTCTAAAAGTATGGGGATGCGATGCTTATGTCAAGAAACTTCAACCTGAAAAGCTTGAACCCAAATTGGAAAAATACGTCTTCATAGGATACCCTAAGGAAACTATCATGTATACATTCTACCTCAGATCCGAAGGCAAGGTCTTTGTTGCCAAGAATGGATCCTTTCTGGAGAAAGAATTTATCTCGAAAGAAGTAAGTGGGAGGAAAGTGGAACTTGATGAGGTGATTGTCACCCCTTTCGAATCGGAAAGTAGCGCAGTGCAGGAAGATGTTTGTGTGGTGCCTACACCGACTAGAGAGGAAGTTAATGATAATGATCATGAAACTTCGGATCAAGTTACTGCTGAGCTTCATAGGTCCACAAGGACACGTTCCGCACCAGAGTGGTACGGCAACCCTGTCCTGGAGATCAAGTTGTTAGACAACGGTGAACCTATGAACTATGAAGAAGCGATGGCGGGCCCGGATTCCAACAAATGGCTTGAAGCCATGAAATCCGAGATAGGATCCATGTATGATAACAAAGTATGGACTTTGGTTGACTTGCCCGATGATCGGCAAGCCATAGAAAATAAATGGATCTTTAAGAAGAAGACTGACGCGGATGGAAATGTGACCATCTATAAGGCTCGGCTTGTCGCTAAAGGTTATCAACAAGTTCAAGGAATTGACTACGACGAGACTTTCTCTCCCATAGCGATGCTTAAGTCCGTTCGAATCATGTTAGCAATTGCCGCATTCTATGATTATGAGATATGGCAAATGGACGTCAAAACGGCATTCCTTAAGGAAGAACTGTATATGATGCAGCCAGAAGATTTTATCGATCCTAAGAATGCTAACAAAGTATGCAAGCTCCAACGCTCCATCTATGGGCTGGTGCAAGCATCTCGGAGTTGGAACATTCACTTTGATGAGGTGATCAAAGCATTTGGGTTTATACAGACTTGGGGAGAAGCCTGTATTTACAAGAAAGTGAGTGGGAGCTCTGTAGCATTTCTCATATTATATGTGGATGACATATTGTTGATGGGAAATGATGTGGAATTCTTGGAAAGCATAAAGGCCTACTTGAATAAATGTTCTTCAATGAAGGACCTTGGAGAAGCTACTTACATATTAGGCATCAAGATCTATAGAGATAGATCAAGACGCCTCATTAGTCTTTCACAAAGCACATACATTGACAAGATATTGAAGAAGTTCAATATGGATCAGTCCAAGAAAGGGTTTTTGCCTGTATGGCAAGGTATAAGATTGAGCACAGCTCAATGCCCGACCTCGGCAGAAGATAGAGAAAAGAGGAGTGTCATCCCCTATGCCTCGACCATAGGTTCTATTATGTATGCCATGCTGTGTACCAAACCTGATGTGAACCTTGCCATAAGTTTGGTGGGAAGGTACAAAAGTGATCCCGGAATGGAACTGTCACACCCTGCATTTTGTAACATGTTATTTGCATCAATGAAGCATGAAAATTTGGACCAGCAATTTTTTTTAGCATCATTTGGCTTTTATTTGGAGTTGAGTTTTTCTTCATGTGCTTTTTCATGTGCTCATTAAAGTCAACTATTCCATCTTGTAGAATTCATCTCCATACCCAAACCTTCCGCCCAGTGATCATGCCAAGTGTTATATAACAGTATATTATTTTCTTACAAAATTAATTTGGCCAAAATATATTTTATAAATTTAGTTTTCCAAAAACCCCTGAATTGAGATTTGCACTGCAAGTGCTTGATTTAGGGTGAGAAAATTATTTCAAAAAGTATATTTGAAACCTAGTAGTCATAGGACTCCCAGAAACCACAAAAGTATAATTTTTAAAGTTATTTTCCTATTTTATTTAAAAGCTTTTTCTTAAGGCCAGAAATGGTCTTTAATAGGGAAAAATTATTTAACTATTTCAAAAATATTTGCCAAATATTAGGGAGACTCATAGGACATATATTGTCCATATATAAGAGTTTCAACACTTGGTCATGTTCAAAATAATGGGCTAATCCCTCTAAAACCCTTTCTGGATATTTCAAGCTTTTGAAATATTTGCAAAGGAAATATTCTCCAAAAATTCTAGGGAAATTCTATCATGTCATATATGACATATTTGATGATCTATCCAAGTCCCATGCCTTGGGAAGCAAGAAAACATCCTCAAAACCCTTCATAACCATTCTGTCCATATTTGAAGTTTGAGCAACTCTACATTGCCAAACTTGTCCAAATGCTCTCAAACTTGGAGCACATGCTAGAAATGCCTAATAAGGCATCTAGACCAAATGGCACAAGATTTGGAATAGAGCAACTTGATCAGAACACCCCAAAACCCTTTCTGTTCAAATGCAAATTTGAACAACTTTACATTACCAACTTTGTACCTGGAGCTTCAAACTTTGTGGGCATGATCAATACCCCACATGATGAAACTACACCAAGTGGTGCATCAAGGGGAGATGATTAGCTTGACTCAAACAAGATGAAGCCATTTCTGTTGATTTCTAGGGTTCACCAAAGCTACATTGGCAAGTTTCTTCAAATGAGCCCAAATTTGGTGAAGCACCCTATGTTCACATGTCATTCAATCCTGTTAAGTGTCATGGCAAGTGGAGATCATTTGCTTGACCAAACACTGATCAAACACCTTCTGCAGAATTACTAAAACCCTCTTCTTGATCACTTTTACTATTTATCTTGGCCTCAGCTTTCTACCATACGTTCATCTAGTTGCTAGCTACCTCCAGTAACTTCCCCAGGACCCCAGCTCCATGATTGAGGGGTAAAAACCCTAGTTCACCCTGCTGGACATCCATTTTCTACCAAGTCACCAGCCTCTCTTCTCTCTCTCAGCATCTCAAGAGCATCCAAGGCTTCAACCGTAGTGCTTGCATCACCTTGGACCCCCCAGACACGATGGACGCGTCCAGAGGCCCAATGGCATGCCGTGGCATGCGATAAGGGCGCTCCAGAGCATGCTACAGTGCGCCCACGCACTGTAGCTTTGGCCAATCGTCTGCCTCCGACAGCCTCGGGCTCCCCCCTCGCGCCAGTCGATGCCCCTCGACGTCCGCAACCACCCCGGCGCTGTCCCCCCTCCTCCTGCGCCCTCTAGTGGCCGTCGGCACACGCGCACCGGCCGGCCGCAGCGTCCACTCCTCGGGCTCGCACGCGCGCACGGTCTGGAAGCCTCCCCGCTCCTCCTCTCTCCTCTAATGGACGTAGGGCTCGTCCAGTAACGCCGTAGACTCACCCCCGTCACCTCTCGTGCGCTGTAGCGTCGAGCAAGAGCTCGCCGGCGCACCGGTCCACGGGACCCCGCCGTTCCCCTATAAATAGGATCCCCCGAGCCCTCCTCTCAGCACCAACAGCTTCTCCTCATCCCCAGCAACACCCCAGCACCGCTCGTTCTTCCCCAGAGAGCTTCAGTGCTCGAGATCGACCGGAGCTCTGCCGCGTCGGGCCGCCGGCGATCTCGCAGTACGGGCCTCCTCCGCCCCTCCTATTGCTCGATCTAGAACCGCCATGCATCACTGATGCGTTTCCCTCCTTTTTTCCCCTTCTGCAGCTGCCGGAAACGAGCTGGCCAGAAGGTTCCCGACGACCCTCCGCCGTCCCACCTCGCCGCCGGCGAACCCGACCTCTCCGGCGTGCCGCACCACAACCACTGCCTCCGCAACTCGACGCTGAACCCGTCCCTGCCCTCCGTTGCCGTCGCCGTGGCCGGAATCAACGCCGGTGAGCTCGCCGTCGCCGTGGACGTGAGGTTGGAGATGACAGACGGGCCCCGCCTGTCATCCTCACCCCTCTCTCCCTCTCCTCATAGCCGCTGATCGCCGGGCCCCGCCCGTCAGGTTTGAAAACCTGACGTGCGCGCGCTGGCGCCCGAGCGGCCGGGCTGGATGCCCTGGGCCGTGCACTGTGGCCCCTCTGACCCAGTTGCACAGGGCATTTTCTTCTTTTCTTTTCTGTAATTATTTCAAACATTTTTACAGAAAAGAATATTGGTCCAAATGAAATAATTCCAACTCCTAAATTCTTGTAATATTCCAACCTATTTAATGGTTTCACTTTCACACACATCCATGAAACTTTTCTGTTCTGTTCAAATTTAAATTCAAATTTGAGCAATAAAACTCCTGTTCTAAAATCATTAGATTCCATTATGTTACTCCAAAACTCCAACTAAGAATTTTCTCCATCTTAGAAATCCCTCTAGTATTTAACAAAAATAAGTTGACATTTTTCTGAGCACTTTGATTTTTCTGTTTTAGTTGTGGTCTTATTTTTCCGTTGTTATTATGCGACGTATAGATACCGTATTTGACGAAGTTGCTGAAGAAGGAGAAGGAGAAGGATTTGAAGACTTTGAAGACCAAGCCAATCCAGGCAAGCAGCCCTTTGACCATGATACACTTGTTCTTCGGAACCCGTTGTTTCCGATGCATGATGATAGCATTACAATGGTGACTTAGTTGAACGACCACATGATGCATGCCATGATCTTGATCTTGCTATGTGCTAGATGACATGCTAATAGTTAGTAATGATGCTTAGTGATGCATGTGTGATATGAACCTTCGTGGTTGAAATCTTTGCATAAATCCCATCGGGTGCCCCTAATGCCCGAGGGTGATGTTGAGTTAGGTCATCACTTGAGGAAGAAGTGATGTGCCGGTAAAACTTGTGCATGGGTGAAATAATGGATTAGATTTATGTGTGACTACCGTCCCAACCAAACATGTGAGACCACACTACCCCTTATGGGACAGGGCTTTATTGATTACTTAGGTCGATACTAGCATGGTGCCCGCATTACTAGTGACGGGAAGACTTGAGGTCTTTCCCGGGACGGGGTCGTGCCTGGATAGACGGCCATGACTATTTTTACAGGGCACCGGACATACCGTTGGTCCCTTCGGGTACGCGTGACATTGAAATTAGGGCAAGTCCCGTGATCTATTGTTTGTACCCGAGGGCCGTGTACCAACGAGTGGACTCTATGTTAGTGTCGTCTAAGGAAAGATAATGACCGGGTGCTTACCCCGGGTACTTGAGGTACCGCGGGTCGTGGATGACACGGAAGTTCCCCGGATCTTGTGGGTAAAGTGCGCAACCTCTGCAGAGTGTAAAACTATTCGAATAGCCGTGTCCACGGTCAAGGACAGTTCGGTGGTGCTACTTAAACTATGTCCAGAATTTTACTTCATCAGTGATAGTGTGTGTGTTGAGTCAAGGTGGTGACTTGACTCGATGAGTTGAATCATATTCATGTTGATATCGGTAACCTGTCTTCGAGGTTACGAGATTTTATTGATGCATTAACTTGATGGTAGAATATTTATTCTAGCCCATTGCTTGAATGCTCATTATTGTTCAGTTTGCATTGTTATTTTGAACCACATCATGGGTTGCTTGCGAGTACATTCAAAGTACTCATTGGCTTGCCACTGGTTATTTAATTGGCCAGGCATGGAGGAACATGAATATGATGAAGAGTTCTTTGGAGACGAACATGCGAACTAGGACGCTATCCCAGTCAGAATGCCTGTAGGGTTAAGGCAGATGGCATGGGTTCTACCTATTATCGAAGACTTCCGCTATTCGAGATATTTGCTATTCAGCCCTTGAGGCTTTATCTATGTAAGACTTGGCCATAATGGCCATAATTTGTGTAAGACAATATGTATGGATGTAAGACTCTTGTTATTCAGCTTCTGTGTGTTCAGTGAGCATTGATCTCTGGGATCACTGTACACGTGCATTCGGTGATCTCGACTTCTAAGTCGGGTTACCCACAGAGCTGGTATCAGAGCCATCCTAACTGTAGGAAGCCTTAGTTAGCATGGGTTTTAGTTAGATGAGACCCTTTTTTCAAAAAAAAAACCTTCTGAACCTCTCTTCTTTTCTAAACCTGAGATTTCATCAGCTTATTAACCCCTCCTATTCCACCCTTGTAGATGGCCGCTGTACCCGAAGAGCACCTGACCATTGGGTTTCCCTTGCTTCTCGAGGATAGCCTCCAGGAGTGTCAGTTCCACCGAGCGCCCATCCTCACCTACCTTGAGCATTGGGTTAGCGACACTGAGGTGGAGTACCATGTGGAAGTGATCGTGAAGGCAAACGATCCTCCCACAAGTTGGTTCTTCGAGGGACCCCAGATGGCAACACTACCTCTCGCTGTCGAGGCTGCTACACTCAAGGCACTAACCCGTCTCCGCGAGCTTCTTCCGGAGATGGCAGCCAAGATGACAACTCGCTTCTTACCTCACCAGAAGGAAGGTGAAGAAGAAAGCAGCGCACTAGCCCCTCCACTGAAGGAAGGACTCTCGCTTCGGTTCCAGACCTACTTTAGTCTATGTGCCGACAGCTTGGCACAAGACTTGGCCTCGGAATCAATGAAGCTTCGGGAAGAACTTCACAAGACCAAGGCACTTCTTCGTCGAGCTCAAGAGAAGACAAATAGGATCAAGATGGAAGGAGCACCTTCTGGACAGTCCGCTATCACATACCGAGGCGGAAGGCCCTCCGAGGATGTATCTTCCAAGAATGAAGAACCACCTCGGCGACGCCGGATGACGGCAAGGGAATGTCGCAAGCTTTTCCCTGCACCACCGACGAAGCACCGTCGTATCCAACTCCTCCACTCCCCCACACCCTCAAGTGACAAGGGGGCCCAGACAGACGAAGACAAGGAGGAAGACCCCGAAGAGCCGGAATACGCGACTGAGCATTCCGCCGCTTAGGCATTATTCGCTACTCAGATATGCCAGTTGTGACCCCTACGATAGGATAGGTCGTGTAACCCCTATGCACAGTCGAGTCCTTGTATGGTTCATATGAAACCATCTACTGTTTGCTTTTGTTGTGTCTGGATGTATGTCGTATTCTTCCTTCGGGAATGTGTAAACGACTACATCACCCATTTGGATTTTAATGAATGTGTTTTGGCCTTTTGGCCCTTGCATGATTTGATTAGTGTCACACCCACCCCCTTACTAGGCACCCATCTATCTTGCTTTCCCTCTTCCAAGTCATGAGACCTTTTACCGCTCCAATAGGATGCCTGTTGTAACTCGTACTGGTACCTCTACCCAGCAGCCTGAAGCCGGAGCATCCGCTCAGCCAGAGGCAAGCCACGACCAAACCAACGACCAAGCTCCACCACCACCACCTCCTCCGAACATGGACATGGCTCAGCTTCTCCAAGCTTTACGAGAGGAACGCCAAGCCAACACTGCAGCCCTTCAGCTGATTGCTCAAGCTGTCACCAACAACCGTCAGCCGGCGGGGAATAGCAATGGACGTTCCACGTTGGCAGAGTTCAAGAAGCATGCACCGCCAACCTTTATCGAGACTGCTGAACCCCTGGATGCAGACGACTGGATCCGCTCCATTGAGGAAATACTGGGACTAGTCAGATGCACCGAAGACCGCGAGAAGGTGGCTTATGCAGCCCACTGCCTCGGGGGGACTGCTAGAGCTTGGTGGGATGGATTCAAGGTCATGCATGCTGAACAAGACATCACTTGGGTCAACTTCAAGGCAGAATTCCGCAAGGCCCACATTCCTTCCGGAATCATGGCTATCAAAAAGCGTGAGTTCCGAGCCCTGAAGCAAGGAAGTGGCACTGTCAAGGAGTACATGCAGAAGTTCAGTGTTCTGTCAAGGTATTCCCCTGAAGATGTCAGCACTGATGCTGCAAAAAGGGAGCGCTTCATGGAAGGCCTCAATCAGACTCTGCAATACTCGCTTGTCGTGTGCGACTGCCCATCCTTCCCTGACCTGGTGAACAAAGCACTTATGCTTGAAGACAAGCGGCGTGCTTTGGAAGACACTCGCAAGCGCAAGATGGTCAGTAAGGGAAGTTCCAGCAACCAGAAGCCTCGTCCGTGGCAGTCAGCCCCGGCCAAGCCAACCTATCAGCAACCAAGAGCTCCTGCACCTCGCACCAACTTTCAGCCTCAGCAGTATGCCAACCCAAGGCCAGCTTTCAACCCCAATACCAGTGGTGGCAACAAGATCAACAATCCAAACCAAGTCACTTGCTTTGGATGTGGTCAGTCCGGACACATCTCAAGGGTGTGCCCCAACAAGAAGCCTGATGCCCCGCGCCCCAATGCGCAGAACCAGGGACAAGGCCGCGGGATGCCACCAAGGAACCCAGCTCCTCGCAATCCACCTAACCATGGGAAGGGGCGTGTGAATCACGTCACTGCTGAAGAAGCCCAGGAAGACCCGGACGTCGTGCTGGGTACGTTCCTTGTCAACTCAGCACCTGCAACTGTCTTGTTTGATTCTGGAGCAACGCATTCATTTGTCACTCAAAGATTTGCATTAAAAAGTGGCATGACCCCTACACCCCTGAATAACCCTATGGTGGTACAAACCCCCGGAGCAGAGATGAGAGCCAAGATAGGCTGTAAGGGAGTCAGTATTACCATTAACGGTGTAGATTTCCTAGCAGACCTCATCGTCCTGAGATCACAAGGCTTGGATGTGATCCTAGGCATGAATTGGCTCAGCAAGCACCAAGGCTTGTTAGACTGTGCCAATCGGACAGTCACTGTGACCAATGACCAAGGAGTCGAAGTCAAGTTTGCTTCCAACTCCTCTTCCGCTCAAGCCGCTCAAGTCAACTATCTATCTGAAGTTGGGCTAGAGCAAGTGCCGGTGGTATGTGAGTATCCTGATGTCTTTCCGGATGAACTACCGGGAATGCCCCCTGACCGTGACATTGAGTTCATCATCGAGCTCGTGCCCGGGGCAGGACCCATCTATAAGAAGCCTTATAGAATGGGGACGGAAGAATTAGCTGAGTTGAAGAAGCAGCTGGAAGAGCAGCTGAGGAAGGGATTTATTCGCCCAAGTGCCTCCCCTTGGGGATCTCCTGTTCTGTTTATGGCAAAGAGGGACGGTACCATCCGCTTATGCATTGACTATAGTTCCCTCAATGAAGTTACAATCAAGAACAAATATCCACTTCCCAAGATCGAAGATCTGTTTGATCATCTCAGCGGAGCCAAGGTGTTCTCCAAGATCGACCTCAGATCTGGGTACTACCAGCTGAAGATCAGACCCCAAGATATTCCGAAGACGGCATTTGTGACCAGATATGGCCTATACGAGTGCACGGTCATGTCCTTTGGGTTAACCAATGCCCCAGCCTACTTCATGTATCTCATGAATAAAGTCTTCATGGAATATTTGGACAAGTTCGTTGTTGTCTTCATCGATGACATTCTTGTCTTCTCGAAATCGGAGGAAGAGCACGAGCAGCATCTGAGGATGGTCCTAGACAAGCTTCGGGAGCACCAACTGTATGCCAAATTCAGCAAGTGTGAGTTCTGGCTGCATAAAGTTGGATTCTTAGGTCATGTCTTGACCGAAGAAGGATTATCAGTTGATCCCGCAAAGATCGAAGCTGTGACCCAATGGCAATCTCCAACGACCGTCAAGGAAGTCAGAAGCTTCCTCGGACTTGTGGGGTATTGCCGCAAATTCGTGGAAGGATTCTCTAGCATTGCACGGCCAATGACTCAGCTCCTCAAGAAGGACAAGAAGTTCGAGTGGACGCCAAAATGCGAAGAGAGCTTCCAAGAACTCAAGAAGAGATTGACCACCGCCCCAGTTCTGGCAACACCTGATATTCACAAGGAGTTCGTGATATATTGTGATGCCTCTCGAACCGGATCGGGAAGCGTTCTGATGCAAGAAGGCCGAGTCATAGCCTACCTCTCCAGGCAGCTACGACCCCATGAGGAGAACTATGCTACTCACGATCTTGAGTTAGCGGCAGTAGTTCATGCCTTGAAGAGATGGCGGCATTACCTCCTAGGGAAACGGTGTGAGATCTACACAGACCACAAAAGTCTGAAGTACATTTTCACCCAAAAGGAATTGAATATGAGGCAGCGAAGATGGTTGGAACTCATCAAAGACTATGACCTCAGTGTTCAATATCACCCCGGGAAGGCTAACGTGGTGGCCGATGCCTTAAGCAGGAAGGCTTGCTCTTTGAATGCCATTATTCAAGAAAGGCAGCCAGCCTTGTTTAAGGAACTCGAACAATTCAGTTTGGAATTGGTCACCCCTGGATTTCTGGATCATTTGGAAGTCAGACCGACCCTGTTGGACGAAGTCAAGAAGGCACAAGATGGACACGCAAGCATTGAAGGCATCAAGAAGAAGATGAATCTAGGCAAGGCCCCATGATTCTCTGAAGACGAGCACGGGATTGTTTGGTACAAAGGCCGCATCTGCGTACCAAACAACACAGAGCTGAAGAACCTGATTCTGCAAGAAGCCCACGACACTCCGTATTCCATCCACCTCGGAGGAACCAAGATGTATCAAGACTTGAAGGCACGATTCTGGTGGCACGGGATGAAAAGAGAGATTGCAACCTATGTTGCAAAGTGTGACGTGTGCCAAAGGGTCAAGGCTGAATATCAGCGACCTGCTGGATTGCTTCAACCACTCAAAGTTCCTGAGTGGAAGTGGGATAAAGTCGGAATGGACTTCATCACTGGATTACCAAGGTCGAATAGAGGACATGACTCTATCTGGGTCATAGTCGATCATTTGACCAAGGTGGCCCATTTCATTCCTGTCAAGACCACTTATGATGGCAACCGGCTGGCAGCTCTCTACATCGATAGAATCGTAAGTCTTCACGGTGTTCCCAAGGATATTGTGTCAGATCGAGGAACCCAGTTCACCTCAAGGTTCTGGAAGAAGTTCCAAGAAGCCTTGGGAACCAAGTTATCTTTCAGCACGGCTTTTCACCCACAGACCGGAGGTCAGACATAACGAGTCAATCAAATTCTCGAAGATATGCTCCGAGCCTGTGTCTTGGCATATGGAGCCAAGTGGGAAGATTGTCTCCCTTTTGCCGAGTTCTCCTATAACAACAGTTATCAGTCGAGCCTTCAGATGGCACCATTTGAGGTGTTGTACGGACGCAGATGTCGCACACCCCTCAACTGGTCAGAGACTGGAGAAGGACTAGTTTTTGGACCGGATATTCTCCGCGCAGCAGAAGAGCAAGTCCAACTAGTCAGAGAGCGTTTGAAGGCAGCCAAGTCAAGGCAGAAGAGCTATGCTGACACTCACCGTCGGGACATGAGTTTCCATGTCGGGGACCATGTGTACCTGCGGGTAACTCCTCTGAAGGGAACCAAGCATTTCCACGTCAAGGGGAAGCTCGCACCAAGGTTCATCGGACCCTTTGAGATCACTGCACGACGAGGAGAAGTGGCTTACCAGTTGGAACTACCACCTGAGCTATCCGATGTGCACAATGTATTCCATGTGTCACAACTCCGGAAATGTCTCCAAGTTCCAGACAAGCCGAATCTCTATAAGGATGTTGATCACCAAGCCATTGATCTGCAGCCTGATTTGACCTACCGCGAGAAGCCCATTCGCATTCTGGACAAAGCAGAACGACGGACGCGAAGCCGTACCATCAAGTACTTCAAGGTCCAGTGGAGCAACCACACCGAAGCAGAAGCAACCTGGGAACGTGAAGACTATCTTAGATCCGAGTTTCCCGATCTCTTTTAAGACCTAGTTTAGGAATCTCGGGGATGAGATTCTTGTAAGGGGGGTAGGTCTGTCACACCCTGCATTTTGTAACATGTTATTTGCATTAATGAAGCATGAAAATTTGGACCAACAAATTTTTTTAGCATCATTTGGCTTTTATTTGGAGTTGAGTTTTTCTTCATGTGCTCATTAAAGTCAACTATTCCCTCTTGTAGAATTCATCTCCATACCCAAACCTTCTGCCCAGTGATCATGCCAAGTGTTATATAACAGTATAGTATTTTCTTACAAAATTAATTTGGCCAAAATATATTTTATAAATTTAGTTTTCCAAAAACCCCTGAATAGAGATTTGCACTGCAAGTGCTTGATTTAGGGTGAGAAAATTATTTCAAAAAGTATATTTGAAACCTAGTAGTCATAGGACTCCCAGAAACCACAAAAGTATAATTTTTAAAGTTATTTTCCTTTTTTATTTAAAAGCTTTTTCTTAAGGCCAGAAATGGTCTTTAATAGGGAAAAATTATTTAACTATTTCAAAAATATTTGCCAAAATTCAGGGAGACTCATAGGACATATATTGTCCATATATAAGAGTTTCAACACTTGGTCATGTTCAAAATAATGGGCTAATCCCTCTAAAACCCTTTCTGGATATTTCAAGCTTTTGAAATATTTGCAAAGGAAATATTCTCCAAAAATTCCAGGGAAATTCTATCATGTCATATATGACATATTTGATGATCTTGCCAAGTCCCATGCCTTGGGAAGCAAGAAAACATCCTCAAAACCCTTCATAACCATTCTGTCCATATTTGAAGTTTGAGCAACTCTACATTGCCAAACTTGTCCAAATGCTCTCAAACTTGGTGCACATGCTAGAAATGCCTAATAAGGCATCTAGACCAAATGGCACAAGATTTGGAATAGAGCAACTTGATCAGAACACCCCAAAACCCTTTCTGTTCAAATGCAAATTTGAACAACTTTACATTACCAACTTTTTACCTGGAGCTTCAAACTTTGTGGGCATGATCAATACCCCAAATGATGAAACTACACCAAGTGGTGCATCAAGGGGAGATGATTAGCTTGACTCAAACAAGATGAAGCCATTTCTGTTGATTTCTAGGGTTCACCAAAGTTACATTGGCAAGTTTCTTCAAATGAGCCCAAATTTGGTGAAGCACCCTATGTTCACATGTCATTCAATCCTGTTAAGTGTCATGGCAAGTGAAGATCATTTGCTTGACCAAACACTGATCAAACACCTTTTGCAGAATTACTAAAACCCTCTTCTTGATCACTTTTACTATTTATCTTGGCCTCAGCTTTCTACCATACGTTCATCTAGTTGCTAGCTACCTCCAGTAACTTCCCCAGGACCCCAGCTCCATGATTGAGGGGTAAAAACCCTAGTTCACCCTGCTGGACATCCATTTTCTACCAAGTCACCAGCCTCTCTTCTCTCTCTCAGCATCTCAAGAGCATCCAAGGCTTCAACCGTAGTGCTTGCATCACCCTGGACCCCCCAGACACGGTGGGCGCGTCCAGAGGCCCAATGGCATGCCGTGGCATGCGATAAGGGCGCTCCAGAGCGCGCTACAGTGCGCCCACGCACTGTAGCTTCGGCCAATCGTCTGCCCCCGACAGCCTCGGGCTCCCCCCTCGCGCCAGTCGATGCCCCTCGACGTCCGCAACCACCCCGGCGCTGTACCCCCTCCTCCTGCGCCCTCCAGTGGCCGTCGCCACACGCGCACCGGCCATCCGCAGCCTCCACTCCTCGGGCTCGCACGCGCGCACGGTTTGGAAGCCTCCCCGCTCCTCCTCTCTCCTCTAATGGACGTAGGGCTCGTCCAGCAACGCCGTAGACTCACTCCCGTCGCCTCTCGTGCGCTGTAGCGTCGAGCAGGAGCTCGCCGGCGCACCGGTCCACGGGACCCCGCCGTTCCCCTATAAATAGGACCCCCCCCCCAGCCCTCCTCTCAGCACCAACAGCTTCTCCTCATCCCCAGCAACACCCCAGCACCGCTCGTTCTTCCCCAGAGAGCTTCAGTGCTCGGGATCGACTGGAGCTTCGCCGCGTCGGGCGGCCGGCAATCTCGCAGTACGGGCCTCCTCCGCCCCTCCTATTGCTCGATCTAGAACCGCCATGCATCACTGATGCGTTTCCCTCCTTTTTCCCCTTCTGCAGCTGCCCGAAACGAGCTGGCCAGAAGGTTCCTGACGACCCTCCGCCGTCCCACCTCGCCGCCGGCGAACCCGACCTCCCCAGCGTGCCGCACCACCACCACTGCCTCCGCAACTCGACGCTGAACCCGTCCCTGCCCTCCGTTGCCGTCGCCGTGGCCGGAATCAACGCCGGTGAGCTCGCCGTCGCCGTGGACGTGAGGTTGGAGATGACAGGCGGGCCCCGCCTGTCATCCTCACCCCTCTCTCCCTCTCCTCATAGCCGCTGACCGCCGGGCCCCGCCCGTCAGGTTTGAAAACCTGACGTGCGCGCGCTGGCGCCCGAGCGGCCGGGCTGGATGCCCTGGGCCGTGCACTGTGGCCCCTCTGGCCCAGTTGCACAGGGCATTTTCTTCTTTTCTTTTCTGTAATTATTTCAAACATTTTTACAGAAAAGAATATTGGTCCAAATGAAATAATTCCAACTCCTAAATTCTTGTAATATTCCAACCTATTTAATGGTTTCACTTTCACACACATCCATGAAACTTTTCTGTTCTGTTCAAATTTAAATTCAAATTTGAGCAATAAAACTCCTGTTCTAAAATCATTAGATTCCATTATGTTACTCCAAAACTCCAACTAAGAATTTTCTCCATCTTAGAAATCCCTCTAGTATTTAACAAAAATAAGTTGACATTTTTCTGAGCACTTTGATTTTTCTGTTTTAGTTGTGGTCTTATTTTTCCGTTGTTATTATGCGACGTATAGATACCGTATTTGACGAAGTTGCTGAAGAAGGAGAAGGAGAAGGATTTGAAGACTTTGAAGACCAAGCCAATCCAGGCAAGCAGCCCTTTGACCATGATACACTTGTTCTTCGGAACCCGTTGTTTCCGATGCATGATGATAGCATTACAATGGTGACTTAGTTGAACCACCACATGATGCATGCCATGATCTTGATCTTGCTATGTGCTAGATGACATGCTAATAGTTAGTAATGATGCTTAGTGATGCATGTGTGATATGAACCTTCGTGGTTGAAATCTTTGCATAAATCCCATCGGGTGCCCCTAATGCCCGAGGGTGATGTTGAGTTAGGTCATCACTTGAGGAAGAAGTGATGTGCTGGTAAAACTTGTGCATGGGTGAAATAATGGATTAGATTTATGTGTGACTACCGTCCCAACCAAACATGTGCAACCACACTACCCCTTATGGGACGAGGCTTTATTTATTACTTAGGTCGATACTAGCATGGTGCCCGCATTACTAGTGACGGGAAGACTTGAGGTCTTTCCCGGGACGGGGTCGTGCTTGGATAGACGGCCATGACTGTTTTTACAGGGCACCGGACACACCGTTGGTCCCTTCGGGTACGCATGACATTGAAATTAGGGCAAGTCCCGTGATCTATTGTTTGTACCCGAGGGCCGTGTACCAACGAGTGGACTCTATGTTAGTGTCGTCTAAGGAAAGATAATGACCGGGTGCTTACCCCGGGTACTTGAGGTACCGCGGGTCGTGGATGACACGGAAGTTCTCCGGATCTTGTGGGTAAAGTGCACAACCTCTGCAGAGTGTAAAACTATTCGAATAGCCGTGTCCACGGTCAAGGACAGTTGGGTGGTGCTACTTAAACTATGTCCAGAATTTTACTTCATTAGTGATAGTGTGTGTGTTGAGTCAAGGTGGTGACTTGACTCGATGAGTTGAATCATATTCATGATATCGGTAACCTGTCTTCGAGGTTACGCGAGTTTATTGATGCATAAACTTGATGGTAGAATATTTATTCTAGCCCATTGCTAGAATGCTCATTATTGTTCAGTTTGCATTGTTATTTTGAACCACATCATGGGTTGCTTGCGAGTACATTCAAAGTACTCATTGGCTTGCCACTGGTTATTTAATTGGCCAGGCATGGAGGAACAGGAATATGATGAAGAGATCTTTGGAGACGAACATGCGAACTAGGACGCTATCCCAGTCAGAATGCCTGTAGGGTTAAGGCAGATGGCATGGGTTCTACCTATTATCGAAGACTTCCGCTATTCGAGATATTTGCTATTCAGCCCTTGAGGCTTTATCTATGTAAGACTTGGCCATAATGGCCATAATTTGTGTAAGACGATATGTATGGATGTAAGACTCTTGTTATTCAGCTTCTGTGTGTTCAGTGAGCATTGATCTCTGGGATCACTATACACGTGCATTCGGTGATCTCGACTTCTAAGTCGGGGTCTCCACAGGAACACAGGACATTAGTCAAGAACATCCTGAAGTACCTGAAAAGGACTAAGGATATGTTTCTCATTTATTGAGGTGATGAAGAGCTCATCGTAAAGGGTTACGTCGATGCTAGCTTCGACACAGATCTGGATGACTCCAAGTCACAAACCGGATACGTGTATATTTTGAATGGCGGGGCAGTCAGCTGGTGCGTTGCAAGCAAAGCGTCATGGCGGCATCTACATGTGAAGCGGAGTGCATAGCTGCTTCCGAAGCAGCGCATGAAGGAGTCTGGATGAAGGAGTTCATCACCGACCTAGGAGTTATTCCAAGCGCGTCGGGCCCGATGACTCTCTTCTCTGACAACACTGGAGCTATTGCCATTGCCAAGGAGCCCAGGTTTCACAAGAAGACCAAGCACATCAAGCGCCGTTTCAACTCCATCTGAAATTATATTCAAGATGGCGACATAGATATTTGTAAAGTGCATACGGATCTGAATGTTGCAAATCCGTTGACTAAACCTCTTCCACGAGCAAAACATGATCAACACTAGAACTCTATGGGTGTTAGATTCATCACAATGTAACTAGATTATTGACTCTAGTGCAAGTGGGAGACTATTGGAAATATGCCCTAAAGGCAATAATAAAATGGTTATTATTATATTTCCTTGTTCATGCTAATTGTCTATTGTCCATGCTTTAATTGTATTATCCGAAAACAGTAATGCATGTGTGAATACATAGACCACAACATGTCCCTAGTGAGCCTCTAGTTGACTAGCTCGTTGACCAATAGATGGTTACGGTTTCCTGACCATGGACATTGGATGTCATTGATAACGGGATCACATCATTAGGAGAATGATGTGATGGACAAGTACCCAATCCTAAGCCTAGCACAAGATCGTGTAGTTCGTATGCTAAAGCTTTTCCAATGTCAAGTATCTGTTCCTTAGACCATGAGGTTGTGCAACTCCCGGATACCGTAGGAATACTTTGGGTGTGTCAAACGTCACAACGTAACTAGGTGGCTATAAAGGTACACTACGGGTATCCCTGAAAGCATCTGTTGGGTTGGCATGAACCGAGACTGGGATTTGTCACTCCGTATGACGGAGAGGTATCTCTGGGCCCACTTGGTAACACATCATCGTAATGAGCTCAATGTGACTAAGGGGTTGGTCACGGGAAGATGTGTTACGGAAGGAGTAAAGAGACTTGTCGTAACGAGATTGAACAAGGTATCGGTATACCGACGATCGAATCTCAGGCAAGTAGTATACCAGTAGACAAAGGGAATTGTATACGGGATTGATTAAATCCCCGACATCGTGGTTCATCCGATGAGATCATCGTGGAACATGTGGGAGCCAATATGGGTATACAGATCCCACTATTGGTTATTGGCCGGAGAGGTATCTCGGTCATGTCTGCACGGTTCTCGAACCCGTAGGGTCTACACACTTAAGGTTCGGTGACGCTAGAGTTGTTATGGGAATAGTATGTGGATACCGAAAGTTGTTCGGAGTCCCGGATGAGACCCCGGACGTGACGAGGAACTCCGGAATGGTCTGGAGGCGAAGATCAATATATTGGACGAATGGTATTGGAGTCGGGAATTGTTCCGGGGGTACCGGGTGACGACCAGCGTGTCCGAAAGTGGTTTCGGAGGCCCCGACAAGCGTTGGGGGGGCTTATGGGCCAAGGGGAGGGGCACATCAGCCCACTAAGGGGCTGAGCGCCCCTCCCACCCCATCTCACGTAACCTGGAGAGGTGGGGGCGCCTTCCCTAGGGCAACCGCCCCTCCCGGCTTGGGGGACAAGTTTCCTAGGGGTGGGGGCGCCCAAACCCATCTAGGGTTTCCCCTGTGGCCGCCGCACCTCCCCTAGGGAAACCCTAGGGCGCCTCCTCCTCCCGCCTTCCCCCTATATATAGTGAGGGAGAGAGAGGCCAGCCGCACCCCTTCCCTGGCGCAGCCCTCATCCCCTCCCAACTCCTCCTCTTCCTCCGTAGATCAAGCCCTGTCGGAGAACTGCAAGCTCCACCATCATGCTGTCGTGATGCCGGAGCTCTTCCCCAACTTCTCCTCCCCCCTTGCTGGATCAAGAAGGAGGAGACGTCCCCAGGTTGTACGTGTGTTGAACGCGGAGGCGCCGTTGTTCGGCACTTAGATCGGAATCGACCGCGATCTGAATC
The DNA here is from genome assembly GCA_902687465.1 of Secale cereale. Taxonomy (NCBI): domain Eukaryota; kingdom Viridiplantae; phylum Streptophyta; class Magnoliopsida; order Poales; family Poaceae; genus Secale; species Secale cereale. Next base: position 173,204,562 of record LR738712.1, read on the forward strand.
GTTGCGTGTACGACTCCACCAACCGCGTTCTTGTAACGCTTCCGCATCGCGATCTTTAAGGGTATGAAGATGCACACCCTCCCTCTCACTGCTAGTAAACTCCATAGATGGATCTTGGTGATGCGTAGGATTTTTTTTCTGTTTTTCTGCAATGATCCCCAACACAGTCTAACAATGTTTATGCCAAAGGCAAACTTAAGTAGGATTGCCTGCAGATAACTCCATTCTACCCGGTCGTAGGCTTTCATCATGTCTAGTTTGACAGCACAAATATAATTCCTCCCGTTCTTCCTTCCCCTCATAGCGTGGATACTTTCTAACGCAACCAGTACGTTATCAGTAATGAGGCGTCTGGGGATAAAGGCACTCTATTCCTCGCTGATAATCTCATCCATAAATTCCCTTATTTTGTGGGTGATGGCCTTAGCTGCCAACATATACAAAACTGTGCACAAGGAAATTGGACGATATAGAGAAATTGGCTCTGGGTTTTGTACCTTTGGAATGAGTGTGATCGAGGTGTCGTTCAAACCAACAGGCAATTTTCCACCATTTAGAAAACTCCGAACAATATTAGTTACATCATCACGGAGTAACTCCCAATGTTTCTAGAAAAACCTGGCTGTAAAGCCATCAACACCCGGCGCCTTGGATGGCGCCATTTGAAACAGAGCCTTGTGCACTAATACGTCTCCAACGTATCTATAATTTTTTATTGTTCCATGCTATTATTTATGAAGTCTTGGATGTTTAATGGGCTTTATCATTCGCTTGTATATCATTTTTGGGACTAACCTACTAACCCAAAGGCAAAGTCCAGACTGCTGTTTTTTGCCTATTTCAGGGTTTTGCAGAAAAGGAATATCAAACGGAGTCCAAACGGAATGAAACCTTCGTAGGAGATATTTTTGGAGGAAATCACGCACGAAAGACTTCGAGGCCAAGCCAGAGGACAGAGGGGCCACCCTCGAGGGTGGGGGGCGCGCCCCCTTCCCAGGGCACGCCCCCCGCCTTGAGGGTAGCCCCTGTGGCCCCCGGTGCCCCTTTTCTTCCTATATATACCTACGTACCCCAGAAACTCCATACGCAGAGAGAAAACCCTAATTCCACCGCCGTAGCTGCTGTTCCCCTAGAGATCCCATCTTGGAGCCTGTTCCGGGAGGGGGATCCATCACGGAGGCCTTCATCATCATCATCATCATCATCATCATCGCCCTCACCATGAGTTGTGAGTAGTTTACTACAGACCTTCGGGTCCATAGCTAGTATCTAGATGGCTTCTTCTCTCTCTCTGGATCTCAATACGAAGTTCTCCTCGGTCTTCGAGGAGATTTGTTCGATGTAATCTGTTTTTGCGGTGCGTTTGTCGAGATCCAATGAATTGTGAGTTTATGATCAAGGTTATCTATGAAAGATATTTGGTTCTTCTCTGAACTTTTTATGTGTGCTCATAATATCCTTGCAAGTCTCTTCGAATTATTGGTTTGGTTTGGCCTACTAGATCTATACTTCTTGCAATGGGAGAAGTGCTTGGCTTTGGGTTCAATCGTGCGGTGTCCTTTCCCAGTGACAGTAGGGGCAGCAAGGCACGTATTGTATTGTTTCCATCGAGGCTAAAAAGATGGGGTTTTCATCATATTGCTTGAGTTTATCCCTCTACATCATGTCATCTTTCTTAAGACGTTACTCTGTTCGTATGAAGTCAATACACTAGATGCATGCTGGATAGCGGTCGATGTGTTGAGTAATAGTAGTAGATGCAGGCAGGAGTCGGTCTACTTGTCTCGGGCGTGATGCCTATATACAATGATCATGCCTAGATAGTCTCATAATTATTCATTTTTCTATCAATTGCTCATCAGTAATTTGTCTACCCGCCGTAGAATACCGCTATCATGAGAGAAGCCACTAGAGAAAACTATGGCCCCCGGGTCTATCTTTATCATATTACTTTCCCGTCAATTTATATCTCCGTTGTTTATTTGCTGTTTTATTAAACCAAAAATACCAAAAATATCAACTATCATCTCTATCAGATCTCACTATCGTAAGTGACCATAAAGGGATTGACAACCCCTTATCGCGTTGGCTGTGAAGTTCTTATTTGTTTGTGCAGGTGCGAGGGACTAGCGTGTGGTCTCCTACTAGATTGATACCTTGGTTCTCCAAAACTGAGGGAAGTAGTTACGCTACTGTGATGCATCTCCCTTTCCTTTTCGAGGGAATACAACGTAAGCTCAAGAGGTAGCATGCACATCTTTCGGTTCGAATGGTCTATCCAATGAGGCATTCATCGCCGGAGTTATGCGCTCATGCATATGCGATAACAGCTCGCTGGCATCCATTAGACCCTGCGACGTGTATAGTTGCTGATAGAAGTTCATAATCTCAGCTTTATCTTCCTCGACATTTGTGCAAACATAACCATCAGACCTCCGTAGTCCCGCGATCTTGTTAGTTCTTTGCCGTTGCTTTTCTTATGCTTGGAAGTATCCCATATTTCGATCACCATCCCGCAGCCAAAGTACGGGCGAACGTTAATGAACCAATCTCGCCTCTTGCCTAAGAGCTTCATAGAGTTTCACCATTGTGCTCTTCTCTTCGTCTGTCGGAACTCGCTCCACAGATTGTCGTCGGAGCTTGTCCAACTTCTGATGAAGTTTCCGAACTGTCCTTGCGAGACATCCGAGTTCTTTCTCACCCCAAGGATCGAGTCGCCGTTGCATGGCACACAAAGAATCTATCACGCCTTGTACGCCAGGTGATACGTCTATTTTGCATCATGCTTATAAATTGATATTTATTGCATTTTGGGCTGTTCATACATGTTTTGTCACAATACTTATGCCTTTTCTCTCTTATTTTGCAAGGTTTACATGAAGAGGGAGAATGCCGGCAGCTGGAATTCTAGGCTGAAAAGGAGCAAACTCTGGAAACCTATTCTGCACAACTCCAAAAGCCCTGAAACTCCACAGAACATTGTTTCGGAAAATATAGAAAATATCTGGCGAAAGAAACCCACGGGAGGGGCCACCGGCTGGCCTCGAGGGTGGGGGGCGCGCCCCCCATCGCAGGGCGCGCCCCCTTTCCTTGGTCACTGTCGGATTAGGGGATATGTCTCATGATTCTAACTTTGCTAAATTCCGCAGACAACCCCTTGAAAAGGCACCACCCAGTAAGGATGAACTTATTGGTCTCGCTTCTATTGCCGTGCCACCTAATGATCCTTTAGAACAATACTTGCTAGACCATGAAAATGATATGCATATGAAGGAGAGAAGGGAGATAGATGAAATACTCCTTACACAGGGACACGTATTGAAAAACAACTTGCCTGTTGAAATCCTAGGGGATCCTCCTCCACCCAAGGGTGATCCCGTGTTTGAACTTAAACCTTTACCTGATAATCTAAAGTATGTTTATCTTGATGAAAAGAAGATATATCCTGTTATTATTAGTGCTAATCTTTCAGAGCATGAAGAAGAAAGGTTATTGAAAACTCTGAAGAAGCACCGAGCTGCTATTGGATATACTCTGGATGATCTTAAGGGCATTAGTCCCACTATATGCCAACACAAGATAAAATTGGAAGAAAATGCTAAACCGGTTATTGATCATCAGCGACGGTTAAATCCTAAGATGAAAGAAGTGGTGAGTAAGGAAATACTAAAGCTCCTAGAAGCAGGTATTATCTATCCAGTTGCTGATAGCCAGTGGGTAAGTCATGTCCATTGTGTTCATAAGAAAGGAGGTATGACTGTTGTCCCTAATGATAAAGATGAATTGATCCCGCAAAGAATAGTTACAGGTTATAGGATGGTAATTCATTTTCGTAAGTTAAATAAAGCTACTAAGAAAGATCATTACCCCTTGCCATTTATTGATCAAATGCTAGAAAGGTTATCCAAACATACTCATTTCTGCTTTCTAGATGGTTATTCTAGTTTCTCTCAAATACCTGTGTCAAAAGGGGATCAACAAATGACGACCTTTACTTGTCCTTTCGGTACCTTTGCTTATAGACGTATACCTTTTGGTTTATGTAATGCACCTGCTATCTTTCAAAGATGTATGATGGCTTTATTCTATGACTTTTGTGAAAAGATTGTTGAGGTATTCATGGACGATTTCTCCGTTTACGGAACTTCTTTTGATGATTGCTTAAGCAACCTTGATCGAGTTTTGCAGAGATGTGAAGACACTAATCTGGTCTTGAGTTGGGAGAAGTGCCATTTTATGGTTAATGAAGGCATTGTCTTGGGACATAAAATTTCCGAAAGAGGTATTGAAGTCGACAAAGCTAAAGTTGATGCTATTGAAAAGATGCCATGCCCTAAGGATATCAAAGGTATACGAAGTTTCCTTGGTCATGCCGGGTTTTATAGGTGGTTCATTAAGGACTTCTCCAAAATCTCCAGGCCTCTGACTAATCTCTTACAGAAAGATATTACTTTTGTCTTTGATGATGATTGTCTAGAAGCATTTGAAATACTTAAGAAAGCCTTGATCTCTGCACCTATTGTCCAGCCTCCTGACTGGAATTTACCCTTTGAGATTATGTGCGATGCTAGTGATTATGCTGTAGGAGCTGTTCTAGGGCAACGAGTTGATAAGAAATTGAATGTTATCCAGTATGCTAGTAAACCTCTAGATAGTGCCCAGAGAAATTATGCTACCACTGAGAAATAATTTTTAGCAGTTGTATTTGCTTGTGATAAGTTTAGACCCTACATCGTTGATTGTAGAGTAACTATTCACACTGATCATGCTGCTATCAAATACCTTATGGAAAAGAAAGATGCTAAACCTAGACTTATTATATGGGTTCTCTTACTGCAAGAATTTGACTTGCATATTATTGATAGAAAGGGAGCTGAGAACCCCGTAGCAGATAACTTGTCTAGGTTAGAGAATATACTTGATGACCCACAACCTATTGATGATAGCTTCCCTGACGAACAACTACCTGTCATAAGTACTTCTCGTACTGCTCCATGGTATGCTGATTATGCTAATTACATTGTTGCTAAGTTTATACCACCTAGCTTCACATACCAACAAAAGAAAAAGTTTTTCTATGATGTGAGGCATTACTTCTGGAATGACCCACATCTTTATAAAGAAGGAGTAGATGGTATTATTAGACGTTGTGTACCTGAGCATGAACAGGAACAGATCCTACGCAAGTGCCACTCCAAAGCCTATGGAGGACACCATGCGGAAGATAGAACTACACACAAGGTATTGCAATCCGGTGTTTATTGGCCTACTCTCTTCAAAGATGGCCATAAGTTTGTCTTATCATGCGATGAATGTCAAAGAATTGGTAATATTAGTAGACGTCAAGAAATGCCTATGAATTATTCACTCGTTATTGAACCATTTGATGTTTGGGGCTTTGATTATATGGGACCTTTTCCCGCCTCTAATGGATACACACATATTCTAGTTGCTGTTGATTACGTTACTAAGTGGGTAGAAGCTATTCCAACTAGTAGTGCTGATCATAACGCCTCTATTAAGATGCTTAAAGAAGTTATATTTCCGAGGTTTGGAGTCCCTAGATATCTAATGACTGATGGTGGTTCACACTTTATTCATGGTGCTTTCCGTAAGATGCTGGCTAAGTATGATGTCAACCATAGAATTGCATCACCTTATCACCCACAGACTAGTGGTCAAGTTGAATTAAGTAATAGGGAGTTGAAATTAATCTTGCAAAAGACAGTTAATAGGTCTAGAAAGAATTGGTCCAAGAAACTAGATGATGCATTATGGGCCTATATAACTGCATACAAAAATCCTATGGGTATGTCTCCATATAAGATGGTATATGGAAAAGCTTGTCACTTACCTCTTGAGCTTGAACATAAGGCATATTGGGCTATCAAAGAGCTCAATTATGATTTCAAACCTGCCGGTGAAAAGAGGCTATTTGATATTAGCTGTCTCGATGAATGGAGAACCTAGGCCTACGAGAATGCCAAGTTATTTAAACAAAAAGTTAAAAGATGGCATGACAAAAGGATACAAAAGCGTGAGTTTAACATAGGTGATTATGTTTTGCTATACAACTCTCGTTTAAGATTTTTTGCAGGAAAACTTCTCTCCAAGTGGGAAGGACCTTACGTTATCGAGGAGGTCTATCGTTCCGGTGCCATAAAAATTAACAACTTTGAAGGCACAAATCCGAAGGTGGTGAATGGTCAAAGGATCAAACATTATGTCTTAGGTAATCCTATAAATGTTGAAACTAATGTTATTGAAACCATAACCCCGAAGGAATACATAAAGGACACTTTCCATAATGATTCAGCCTCCGAAAATGAAAAGGTATGTGATACGGTAAGTAAACCGACTCCAAAACAGTTCTAAAGGTAATTTTTCTCCATTTTGGAATATTTAGAAAAATAGAAAAATAAACTGCAATCCGGAGGCGACACGGGGCCTCCTCAAGGGTAGGGGCGCGCCCCCCTTCCCAGGGCGCGCCCCCCTGCCTCGAGGGCACCCCGTGTGTCCCCTGGACTCCGTTTTCTTGTGGGCTACTCCTTTCGTTCGGGAAAAATTCATTATATATACTCCCGAAGGTTTTGACCTCTGTATCACGCAGAAATCCTCTATTCTCATTTCGAGTTGTTCCTGTCGCAGATAAGAGCAACATGTCGTCCCAGGATTCAGAAGGAGAAATCTATGTGGCTGATTCCCTTGCTGACCCTAAGGTCTATGGGGATCAAGAACATTTTGGCTGGACCACGGAGGAAGAAGAGGACCATGATTCAAAGAGGAAGGATTGGACCAGCTCGGATGAAGACGAAGTCCCACTACCTCAACCGGGGGACATGCATGTGGAGTTCAAAAATTCAAGCCTCCCCGACAGAGTAAAGAAACCTAAGATCGAATTTATCCCTTTTAACCTCTTGCAGGAAAACAAGCAGGCATTATGCAAGAAGATATTAAACCTTGAGCAAGAGATCAATGAGCTAAGGGAGCAAAATTTTGCCCTTAAGCGTAAGCTGAGGAAGAAGTCCCCATCATCACCAACCCCGAAGAAGGAGACATAATCATATGGGTATGTGCACTCCCCTTGGCAACTGCCAAGCTTGGGGGAGTGACCCCGGTATCGTATCACCATCACTCCTATCTTTACCGTTTTACTTAGTTCGATCCTTTTGGTAGTATCTTGATCTATTAGAATAAAGTTAGCATGATCTAGTCGTGAGCTTTTGCTTTGTGAGCTTTATCCTTTGTAATCGAGTCCGTGAGCTATATAATAAAGATTATTGTTGAGTCAAGGGCTTGATTTCCTCACTTGGGTCATGATAAAAAGAAAGAAAACAAAAAGAGTATCAAAGAGATCATATCGATCTTATGGGAAGTAATGACCTCACATACAAGAGTATGATAAATAAAAGCTGTTGGGAGGTGACAAACATAGTTTTGGTCATCATTGCAATTAATAGGAAGTAATAAAAGAAAAGAGGCTTCGCATACAAATATACTATCTTGGACATCTTTTATGATTGTGAGCACTCATTAAGTATGACATGCTAAAGAGTTGATGTTGGACAAGGAAGACAACATAATGGGTTATGTCTTCTTATATCCGAAATAAAGTATATTGTCATGGATCTTCCAACATGTTGAGCTTGCCTTTCTCCCTCATACTAGCCAAAGCTCCTCGCACTATGTAGAGATACTACTTGTGCTTCCATATATCCTTAAACCCAGTTTTGCCATGAGAGTCCACCATACCTACCTATGGATTAAGAAAGATCCTTCCAAGTAAGTTGTCATGTTGCAAACCCGCTAAATATGTATGATTTATTAGTGTGGGAGAAACTAGCTTTATACAAACTTGTGATAGGGAAGTAATAAAAGCGAAGGACTGCATAAGAAAGGTCCTTATCACAAGTGGCAATATAAAGCGAAGTTCCTCTATGCTAAGACTTTGTGCATCCAACCATAAAAACACATGACAACCTCTGCTTCCCTCCGCGAAGGGCCTATCTTTTATTCTTGTCTTATGAGTGTCAAGGTGAAACCCACCTTTCCTTTTTACATTTTATCCTTTGGTAAGCACATTGTGTTGGAAAGATCCTGACATATATACCCACTTGGATGTAAGTTTTCATGATCTATTACTGTTGACATTACCCTTGAGGTAAAAGGTTGGGAGGCAACACCATAAGCCCCTATCTTTCTCTGTGTCTGATTAAAACTCCATAAACATAAGTATTGCGTGAGTGTGAGCAATTGTGAAAGACTATATGATAGTTGAGTATGTAGGCTTGCTGAAAAGCTCTTATATTGACTCTTTCCGATGTTACGATAAATTGCAATTGCTTCAATGACCGAGACCAAAGTTTGTTAGTTTCCAATGAAGTTTATGATTCATACTTGATATTGTGGATGGATTGTTACTTTAGCATAATGATCATATGACTATATTTATATAAGTTGCTGTTATGAGAATGATCATGACGCCCTCATGTCCGTATTTTGTTTTTATCGACACCTCTATCTCTAAACATGTGGACATATTTTTCGATATTGGCTTTCGCTTGAGGACAAGCGAGGTCTAAGCTTGGGGGAGTTGATACGTCCATTTTGTATCATGCTTATAAATTGATATTTATTGCATTTTGGGCTGTTCATACATGTTTTGTCACAATACTTATGCCTTTTCTCTCTTATTTTGCAAGGTTTACATGAAGAGGGAGAATGCCGGCAGCTGGAATTCTGGGCTGAAAAAGGAGCAAACTCTGGAAACCTATTCTGCACAACTCCAAAAGCCCTGAAACTCCACAGAACATCGTTTCGGAAAATATAAAAAATATCTGGCGAAAGAAACCCACGGGAGGGGCCACCGGCTGGCCTCGAGGGTGAGGGTGCGCCCCCCTTCCCAAGGCGCGTCCCCCTGCCTCGAGGGCCAGCCGACAGGCCCACGGTGCCCATCTTCTCCTATATGAAGTGTTTTGACCTGGAAAAAACCAAGAGGAGGCTATCGGGGCCAGACGCCGCCGTCTCGAGGCGGAAACCAATCTAGGGCTCTAGCAGAGCTGTTCTGCCGGGGATACTTCCCTCCGTGAGGGGGAAATCGTCACCGCCGTCATCACCAACAACTCTCCTATCTTGGGGAGGGCTATCTTCGTCAACATCTTCACCAGCACCATCTCCTCTCAAACCCTAGTTCATCTCTTGTATCCAATCTTTGTATCCAAACCTCAGATTGGTACTTGTCGGTTGGTAGTAGTGTTGATTACTCCTTGTAGTTGATGCTAGTTGGTTTATTTGGTGGAAGATCCTATGTTTAGATCCATTATGTATATTAATACCCCTCTGATCATGAACAATATTATGTCTTGTGAGTAGTTACTTTTGTTCCTGAGGACATAGGAGAAGTCTTGCTATTAGTAGTCATGTGAATTTGGTCTTCGTTCGATATTTTGATGATATGTATGTTGTCTCTCCTCTAGTGGTGTCATGTGAACGTCGACTACATGACTCTTCACCATTATTTGGGCCTATAGGAAGGCATTGGGAAGTAATAAGTAGATGATGGGTTGCTAGAGTAACAGAAGCTTAAACCCTAGTTTATGTGTTGCTTCGTAACGGGCTGATTTGGATCCATATGTATTAGGCTATGGTTAGGTTTACCTTAATACTTCTTTTGTAGTTGCGGATGCTTGCATTAGAGGTTAATCATAAGTGGGATATTTGTCCAAGTAAGGGCAGCACCCAAGCACGGGTCCACCCACATTCCAAATTATCAAAGTACCGAACGCGAATCGGATGATCGTGATGAAAACTAGCTTGACGATAATTCCCATATGTCCTCGGGAGCACTTTACCTTGCATAAGAGTTTATCCAGGCTTGTCCTTTGCTACACAAAGGATTGGGCCATCTTGCTGCACCTTATTTACTTTTACCGTTTGTCACTTGCTACCAATTATCTTATCACAAAACTATCTGTTACCTATAATTTCAGTGCTTGCAGAAAATACCTTACTGAAAACTGCCTATCATTTCCTTCTGCTCCTCGTTGGGTTCGACTCGAAAGGATTACGATAGATCCCCTACACTTGTGGGTCATCACCAGGCATGCGCTACTAGCTACGCCAACAATCCATCACCACATGCTCATAGTCCAAATGTGTTTGCCACACATTTTCATACCGGAAGGGTCTCGCTCCTCTTCTTGGTGCATCACCACTTTGCTCTTGAAATACCAAGTGTACAAAACAGTGGTCTGATTCAGCAGCGCTGATATGATGAACATTTGTGTACCCGAATTTTTGCCTGAATTCCTCATTTGCGAAGGCCCGATCAATCTGTGCTTTAACATTTTCTACTCCTGCCTGCCGGTTGTCCCAGGTGAAAGGCACACATGTCCATCCGAGATCTTGGAGAGCACACTCATCCAAAAACTCACGAAATGCCCTCATCTACCGCTCCGGTCGCTCTGAGCGGCTAAAGTGTTCGTCGCCATACATCGTTTCGTTGAAATCGCCCATGCAGACCCATGTCGCGTGGGTTATCACATTCAGGGTTCGAAGAAGATGCCAACTATGGTGACAGTTTTCGACCCTTGGTGCCCCATAAAAACCAGTGAATCGCAACTCAAAAGAGCTTTGATCCCTCTTCCGCACCACCACATCGATGTGACCAGTACTGTAGTTCTTAAGCTCAACAGACACACCCTTGGACCAGAACAGTCTGATGCCTCCACTAAGACCACACTGTTTACCGCAAAACATCCATCAAAACCCAAAGTAAATTTCAGATTTTCCACCTTTGCTGCCCTTATCTTTGTTTCCATAACAAAGAGAAGGACGGGCCCTTCTTGCTTCACCACAATGCGAAGCTCTCGAACTGCCACGGTGTTCTCAAGCCTCCGGCAGTTCCAACTCATGATACTCATCGGGACAGGCAGCGCTGCTCCCCAGCTGCTGCCAAATTTTCAGGTGTAGGTCTTTTCTTTTTTGGGTTCTCTTTCTACCTCCTTTCCTTCCCTTGTATCATCATCACTTCCCTCCCCCATGGCACCATCAGTAGCCTTATTTTCAACGTGCTCACCATTGGTGATGAGGAGAGGGTTTTCTACTCGGCGATAAACCTGCTTTGGTGCCTCCTTCTGTTTTGTACTACCATGATTTTTGACAGGAGAGTTCACCTCAGCAGCTTCACCAACATTGCTTGAGTGTTTGGATTCCCTCTTGCTGCTCGGCCCTGTTTGCTGGTTTTTGCTCGTGCTTTCTCCCGAGGCTGGTTTCCTGCTCTCTTCTGGTTCCCTTAACTTCGGCCCGAACGGTAGATCGCCATTCTTATCCCTAGGGCCCGGAGTAGAGCAAACCAAATCATTATGTCCCAAGCGGCCACAAGAGAAATAGAAGTGTGGCACTTGTTCATATTGAATGTCTTATAATTCTTCCTTCTTCCTCTTGGCAGAATTGATCAGAATCCACCTCTGTAGAGGCTTATTGACGTCAATGGAGACTCTTGCTCTTAAATATCCCCCAACATGATCAAACTGCACCAAAGCTGCATTCTTATCGATCTGTTGTGCTATCAACCTACCCTAAGCATCATCTCTCACATTATATGGCAGATTTGGAACCCGAACCCACATATGGAGTCGATCAAAAGTCACCTCGTCCGGCCTCATGTGATCCTCGAAGTCGGCAAGTATGATAGCATGTTTATTCACATGCCATGGCGAACCCATCCAAATTCTATCTCGATCTCTTTGGGTCTCGAACTCTGCCACGAAAGTGTTCTCACCCATGGATCTGAACTGCAATCCCCTTGGGTTACCCCATGCAGGCCGAAGCGCGCTGGTGATGGTTACCCCATGCAGGCCGAAGCGCGCTGGTGATGGTTTGGATGTGAAGGAGATGTCTATGGAGAACCATGCCTACCAGCAGCCACTTCTTCGGCCGTCCCTCTTCTGCATCATCGATCACCAGAGGCGTAGCCTCTTCGTCTGTGATGCCAAGTTTCCCTAGTGCTTCCTCCAGTCTCGCCCTGGCCGATCGGGGGGAGTCAGGAGGCATCCCTCCACTTGCGTTTTGGGACGATGCTGACATCCCTCGTCGGAGATCAGGTGCTGCCCGCCGATCGGACCAGGCGGCCGCCGTCAAGTCCACCACGAAACCCTAATCGCCGAGAGGTTTTTAGGTTTCGAGAGGAAAAAACTGTTGCTTTCCCACGAAATGGCCAATGTATTGTTTCCATATTTTTGTTGGTAGCTTTACCAAGACATTCGACACTACGCATGCAGCTAGTTAAGCAGTTTATGATTGTTTGTCACCAGGAAATAAAAAACAAGAAGCATATTGGAACGTTTCAACATGCTAGTTCTGGTGTAGGTCTCAACTTGCCCGGCCCGGTGCTCATCCAAGTCAAAGTTAATTACTTAATGATACATGTCTATCATGCACGATTTGCTACGCAAAATATATACTGGTATCTCTGGTCTGCACGATGTATAAATATACACACGCAAAGTTTATTTTATCGCTGAAGTTGTGAACTTCTTACGCTCCACTTGCTCTTGTCTCTTGGATCGTGACACGAGCAGATCCATTCTGCGATAGGCGCTTGCTAGCTGGCTGCGGCTTCGTCTACTACGGCAGTCGTGTGTAATAGTAAGATTTAAAGACTCAACTGCGGACGGGCGGGCTCCACGTGATTGCGGCGGCCAGAGACGGTATACCTCGTGAATCTTTTGCAATAAAAAAGACACAGCGCATCATGTAGACCTAAAATTAAATTCATTTGTTTCCAACATGAATTAATTCTCAAAAAAATACCAATTTTATAATTACCAAAAAGGCTTTCGTCTCGTTATATATATATATATATATATATATATATATATATATATATATATATATATATATATATATATATATATATAGCAACAATTAACAGCACCCCGGTACAAATACATGCTCTCGCAACATATACACACCACCTCTATAATTTCTCTCTATCTGAGCCTCTGAGGTGCTTCTTGAATTTTTCACTAGCTTCCCAGCTCGCTCTCGCGACTACAGAGGCACCCCAGCCGCCACCCAGAAAAGGACGGCCCATGAACTAGTTTTGTCACCGCCGCCGGAGGAGGCCACTCTAGCGACCCGCCCCCTCTCGCGCGACCAGATTGCCATTTCATGTCCTTTGCCTTGGGCGAAGATCCACAACATTGGCTCGCGCTCCTCACCGGATCTGCTTTGCCGCCCTGCAGCCGTAGCCAAAGTGAAATTATGTCCTTGATCATGTTTTGGTAAAGATAACACATATTTTCTGTGTACTAATATGTTTGCGAAGTAAATCTACTAGTTTTACTCCCTGGTGATACATTAATAAAAGTGGCATAGTGTAAATAACAAATTTGACATTGTCTAACCAAAACAATTACCATTGTCGAATAAATAAAATTGCCATGGTGTAAATAATAAAATTGCCATGATCTAAATAATATATTGCCATGGTGTAAATAGTAAAATTGCCATGGTCTACAATAATAAAAATGCCATGCTACCTCAACATTACCATGGTCTAAATTATTGAGTTGACGTAGTACCTACAAAAGAACTGCCATGGTGTAATTAATAAATTTGCCATTGTCTAAGTAAATGATATTGTCATGCTACCTATAATAAAAATTTACATGGCAAGTTTAGAAAATATCCCCTTTAAAAACATGTCAAATTTTAAAAATCCGTTCTCTAAAAAATGTGACAACTTTTAGGATTTTAGGATCCTTTTTCCGGACGAAATTTTCAAAATGAAAAATGAAATTCAAATAATTTTATATATATACCAAAATTTACCACACGGGCTCACAAAACTGCTCCGACTCCTTGTGCACGTTGGTTGTATTTTGTGTGTGCGTTTTTTGTGTGGGAGGGGGGG
>LR738712.1:173218489-173258107 GCA_902687465.1 Secale cereale
GGGGGGGGGGGTCGTGATTCATGCGACGAGATAAAAAAAATAGCCAATGTGTTCGCTGGCAAATGCCAGAGATCTAATCGCCGGATAACATTTCAGTTAAAAATTTGGGAAAGATTATTTTATAGTAATAAAAGTTGCGGCTGAATTATGTGGTCGATATCGACCGAGAAGCCACAGTCATCATCCAATCATTGTGCAAATCTTCTACGCCGACTAGCTAGAAGTACTGGCTTGGAGGTACGTACAGATAGCTGCGAAAGCGACATGGGTGATCAGCTCGAGATTTATACGTACTCCCTCCATTTCAACGAGTAAGGCGTGTACATATTTTTAAATTTAATTTTGACCATAGATTAAATTATTAGTACATATATTTGTGAATTAAATTTTTTGTCTTTCCAATATGAATTAAATGGTATAATTTTTGTCTTGTATAAGTGTATAACCTACAGTTGGTTGGTCTAATTTATGATCAAAATTGAATTTTAGGATATGTAGGGAGTACAAAAGTACTTATGGTTGTGTATGTCTCCATCCGTTCCTGCCCCAGATAAGCCCGGCCGTCTAGCTAGCTAATGCAAATTCAGCACGGTGCAGGTCTCAACTTGCCCGGCTAATGCCTGCATGCATGCGCATCTAACCGATCCGAAGAGTCGGAATGCTTTCTGAAACAACTGTCGAAACAAAATGGAAATACTTCGTGCATGAGTAGATCGACGAGTGCATGCACATGCAGATAGTACTCCCTCCGTTCCTTAATATTTGTCTTTCTAGACATTACAAATGAACTACACATACGGATGTATGTAGACATATTTCAGAGTGTAGATTCACTCATTTTGCTTTGTATGTAATCACTTGTTGAAATCTCTAGAAAGACAAATATTTAGGAACAGAGGGAGTACATGAAAGTTCAACTTGGGAGTACATGCATGCATGCGTGTCTCTTGATGGACTTGTTCGCCTTCTCTCATTACCTTCTCTTTGTATTTGTATTTGCCGTTTACCAACAAGTAGCAGTTCAATATTCCATCATGCTAAGGACAGATACATCATTTGCGAACTGCGACAGAAGCTGGCTTTTCGCTCTTCCTTCCGTCAAGCATGCCAATCGCATGGATGCTTACTTAAAGCATTTACATATCTATGACAGGCACTCGGATCGCAACAAAAGAACAAGAAAACATAGATGTCTAGATAGATAGGTATGCATGGAAGATCATGTGTATTGTATATGTGCATATGCATGCTACGTGTCCCGTTATATTATTTTCTACTAGCATCTGTGTGTGTTGAATTTCTTCCTTGGGAGTGCATGGCACCGATGTGTGCGTTTTAATCTAGAGGGCAGGGATTTTATTATATACATGATTCATGCTCTGCTAGTCAGCGAAAAGAGAGGACCAATAATATTGTTGTTACCATTATGGAAGGGGAAACATCTACTCGTCAGATGGAACATGATCTGAGTGCTTATCTAGCCACTGATTGGCGCAGCTCTGCTCATGCTATAGGACCAGGGGTCTTTGTTGTGCGATTCCCGAATCCTCGAGCAGTTGCACAGATCTGTTATGTTGGGAGGGTTACACTTAAAACTAGTGGGGCTGTGATCCATGTTACTCGATGGTCGTCTGCAGTTGGGGCCAAATGAGTGATGGAAATGGCTTGGGTCAAAATAAGTAATGTCCCAGTAGATAAAAGAAGTGAAAGAAACCTTGCTTATATGTGGCATCGTTGGTTGGGGTCCCCCTTGAAATTGATGCAGCTACCCTACACCGTCCGGCGTCTGTTCGGGTCAGGTTAGGATGCAGAAATGTGGATGAGATCCCTGCGATAGCAGAGGCTGTCCTTGGAGAGCATTTCTATGAGGTTGAGCAGATTCTGGTGAGAGATCCTAAAAGAGAAAAAGAGGAGGTGTAGAATCCTTCCAATCCTGATAAAAGTAACATTGAAAAAAAGTCAATGTTGCTCTAACCCCTGAAGATCAAATGGGTGGTTTATCTACTGGGCTTGGAGGGAAATCTCCCTACATTCCCCAGGGAGGTAAGCCAGACCCCATTCGGGAGTCACAAGAGAGCACTGAATCTGATGAATCTCCCCATAATACTCTTCTCATTGAAACAATGGCTCAGGAGATGATGCAGAAAAAAGTAAGATCACATGTTGAGATATCATCAGATCCATGCATGAGTGAATCAAAAAAGTCTTATTCTAATATTGTGAAAATGTCTCACCGGGTGGTGGAAGTGACTGATCACTATGACCCTAGTATGATGGTTACTAGTGAGTACAGGGTGGAGTCGCCTAAAGATGAAAAGAATGATGAGATGCCCCCTATTACTCCTCTGGTCACTGAATAAAATCTGCGCTTCAGCCTATGCAATGTGCAGAACAAGATGGAGAAGGTTGAAGAGAGGGCCACGGCAGCGGCGAAAAAAGGGACTTAGAAGGTATACGACGAAATCTCAACTCATTTGATACACTATCCAATCCTGATCTTATCCTTAGAGCTGTTAAAATGGGAGTCAATATTCCTGACACTGATTATACTAGTGTTGATATCCTTAGAGAGCTTGAGAGGTTTAGGAATAAGGATAGTATTAATGAGCAAGGTGATAAACTTGATATGGGTGTAAAAAAGAAATGATGCTTACTAATGAAACAGGGGACCGAACTCCTTTAAACATGAGTTGGGATGAGGAAAATGACGTGGATGAGGATAGATTCACGGTGGTGCGGTCTAGGAAAAAAAGAGAAAGAAAGATCAATGTGATTGTAGCCAGGCCTGTTACCAGGAGCCAAAAAAATGGAGTACCCTTACCAAATAAAACTGGAAACTCTACTCTGACTCCTAGTAGAGCTGCCAGGAATGGGGACACAAAAAAGAAAAAATGAATGGTCTTTTTTGGAATTGTAGAGGAGCAGGCAAGAAAGGGATGACTACGTGCTTCTCTGACATCATCAAAGATCATTCCCTGCACTTTGTGGGTTTCCTGGAGACTAAGAAAAAAAACTTTACTCCTAAATATCTTAGGAAGATTGACCCCTATGAGAGACTTAGTTGGAAATGGATCTCCTCTATAGGAAAATCTGGTGGCATTCTGTGTGGGGTTAGGAAAGAAACCTTGGAAATTATATCCTGGACGGTGGGTAGCTACCTTCTTCAGGCCACGATCTTTGATATTAAACTTAATTGTATTTGGACGTTAGTAGTGGTGTATGGGGCAGCTCACGATGACAAGAAAGATGATTTCCTTGAGGAAATAAAGATCATGTGCGAAAACATTAATACTCCTTATGTGGTGGGGGTGACTTTAATATCCGAAGGGATAGTAATGACAAGAATAAGTGCATCCATCGGTCCAAGTACATAGATAGATTCAACTCTATCATTCAGCATTTGAGCCTTAGGGAGATTCACATGGGTGGAGGCAGGTTCACCTGGTCCAATAAACAAATACATCCCACTCTTGAAAAGTTAGATAGAGTGCTCATGAGCTCTGATTAGGAAGACCTTTTTCCACTATTTGTTGTTCGTAAACTAGTGAGGGACGTTTCAGATCATAATCCTTTGTTGTTGACTTCGAATCCTATGAAAAAAATGCTCCTCGCCAGCGCGCATTTAGATTCGAGATAAGCTGGTTAAAAAGAGAGGGGTTTTATGCTAAAACTAAAGACATATGGGAGCAACCTGTCTATTCGGAAGACCCTATCGACATCCTCAATATAAAATTGAAACATATCAAAAAATATTTTAAAGGATGGGGTTCTCATTCTTTTGGCCATACCAGGAAGAGAAAACACTGGATTAAAAAGGAGTTGGAAGAGATTGAAAATAAGGAAGAGCTCGGGCCCCTAGACCTAAAATCCTATGAGAGGAGAACTACTTTGTGTGCTGAGCTTAATGATAGCTGTCGGTGTCAAAACCTGCGGATCTCGGGTAGGGGGGCCCGAACTATGCGTCTGAGGATCGATGGTAACAGGAGACTAGGGACATGATGTTTACCCAGGCTCAGGCCCTCTCGATCGAGGTAATACCCTACTTCATGCTTGATTGATCTTGATGATATGGGTTACAAGAATTGATCTACCTCAAGATCGTAATGGCTAAACCCTAAAAGTCTAGCCTATGTGATATGATTCCGTTGTTGTTCAGCCTCTACGGACTAAACCCTCTAGTTTATATATGCACTGGATGGCCCTAGGGTTTGTACATGACCATCTTGTAGAGGAAGGAAAGATTACACTCGAACCTAAGACATGCCATTATACGCACACAGGAGTCCTATCCGGATACGAGAGACGATCTTCAGCGATGATCTTCACGGCCCACCAGTCCGTCCCACCATGAGTTATCCGGCCACATGAGGACCCCTCAATCCAAGACTCCCTCGGTAGCCCCTAAACATGTCTTCGACGACGATGAGTTCGGCTTCCGTATTGTCTTCGACATTGCAAGGCGGGTTCCTTGTTCCGAACATATCAAGGCATTATCTTCTGCAAAAAAGTGTATTGTGTCCAGCTCTGCATGGTTAGTACAACCCTTAGCCTTGAGGGCAAGGCATTGAAAGAAAACGAATAGTGTGTCTTTACTGACAACTTTTTGGTGAAGCGTCACGTCCATCCCACTAGCATATCGAACCGTTTCACTTGGTCTGTGTTTCGAGGTATAACCCCACTGACATGTCTTATCAGAACAGAGATCGTGCCCGCTTATTATGGGATCCTTATCAATGTGACGTGAGCATCCAAACCGCGCATTACACATGACCGCTTTGGGACTGGCGAGGTTTATGGCTAAAGTGGCGGCGGGGGGAGGGGGGGACGTTCTGTATTCACAATGTTATAAAAGGATATCAATCCCTTCCATTAGCCCCATGCCTTCCTCAATCCCTAGCTCTCCAATCTTCCTAGCCCCAGCATCCTCATCTCTTGCGCCCACAGCTCTCAGTTCCTCAACCACCACTTCCTTCCCCATCAATGGCTGGATCCGGCGCCAGAGGCAAGTGGGAGGCCTCCACGGTTACTGAGAAGACCATGGGGGATCTCCGGAGCGCGGGCTACCTTGACGCCAACATCACGCACCGAGTCCCCGCCCAGGATCAGGTGATTCCTATCCTAGAGGCGCGTGAGAGAGTCGTGTTCCTCTCACACTTCGTTAGGGGGCTAGGATTCCCCCCTCACCCCTTTGTACGGGGTCTGCTATTTTCCTACGGGCTGGATTTCCATGATCTAGCCCCGAATTCAATCCGTCACATCTTCACTTTCATAATGGTGTGTGAAGCTTTCCTCCGCGTTCTCCCACACTTCGGCCTATGGCTCAAGACCTTCAACGTGAAGCCGAAGGTGGTGGACGGGTAACATGCGGAGTGAGGGGGCGTTATGATAAGTAAGCTCCCGAATGCAACCTGGCCAAATGGGTCGTTCGTGGAGACGAACAAGGTTTGGCAGCATGAGTGGTTCTATATCACCGAGCCCCGCAGCGCCAAATGGGCAGCGGCGCCTGCTTTCAGATCTGGACCCCCGAAAAGGCTAACCTCCTAGACCGATAAGAGTCCGAACTGGGGATCTCAGACTGAAGTGGCGGCACTCCAAGGTCGCGTGTCCGGTATGATTACCAAAGGCTACCAACTCACAATTGTGGTTCAGGCAATGCTGGTCCGAATTGTCCTTCCTTACCAACGTAGGGACTCCTCTCTATGGAAGTTCGATCCGGCTGGAGCCCGGCTCTTGAAGCATCTATACGGCTCCATGCACAAGGAGATCTGGAAACACCTCTTCAAGAGCTAGAAGGAGTGTCCAAAGGAAACTGAGGACTCAGGCTACAGCACCGTGCTAACCGTAGTAGAGGTAATTAAAAATTCCGTCGAACATATATTCCCTCCTTATTGTAATGATAATAGGAATTGGAGTTTTTACGTGATATACATACTGGACGAAGAAGGCAGTTCGGATCAAGTGTCTGTCCCCTTTGCCAGAAGACCCAGCCACACCTCAACTGTTGGCGATGCTGGCTCCGGCGCCATACAAGGCGCCGGACAAGAAGCCCAAGAAGAAGAGCAAGGAGGCCAAGAGCGGCCCCCGCCCCGCGGACGCGAAGTCCTAGGAGATCGACATCCTCTCCTCCGAAGAGGAGGAGGATGATGAAGAAGAAGAATCCCCCGCCCAGGGTAGGGGGAGAAGAGGGCGGCCCCTGCTGACGTAGGCAAGGCCGCACCCCGGAGGAGGCTAAACCTCCCCGCATGTTCGGACTCATCGTCCGAACATAGTTTTGTGGTGAAGCCGAACGTAAGTTTTTCAGATATACTAATTGCCGCACTCTGTTTATTCAACATATTAATGCTTTTTAAGTATTTCTCACCAGCTGACCTACAACCCTTCCCGTGCACAGCCCAATGCCTCCTTATCGGCAGGGAACTCTCTGCCGTCTGGAGAGACGGAGAGCGACTCGCCAGTTCGAGCTCCATCGCCCATGGCTCACGGGACACCGAAGTGTCCTCCCAGTATGTGTCTCCTGCTCAAGAAGATGGGGGCGGGGCAGGTGATAAGGTGACCGAGGGTAACACCTCGGCTGCCGCTGACCATGGGGAAACAGTCCCCATGGAGACCGAATACGGAGGGCCTAAACAATCTGGGGCCCCGCTGAATACTGATCCGGAGCCTAGCGCGACTCCGGGGTCCGAAGATTAGACCCCCAAGGCGGGGGAGGATATGACTGTTCATATGGCGCCCGGTGTCAATCCAAAGGCGCCAGACCCTCCGGAGGGAGCACTACAAAGTTCTTCCGTCATGGAGGAGCACCACACCATAATGGGTGCGGTGATGAAGAAGATTCAGTCCGTCAAAGGCGGACTGAATGAAGCCTTCAACAGCCTACTAACAGGCTTCGAGGTATGCAATGTAATGTTCTTTATGGAACTTTATTTATTTTATATGCACATATATAGCCTGTCGGAGATATTGACTACGGGTGTCTGCATCGACCACCCATGGCGTTTCAAGACAATAAGGCCGCACACCATCCTTTGTCCGCCTGCGCATCGGGCCGCCTCCTAGGGCCGCCAGGCCTTGGAGGCGGCTGCGAGCAGGTGGCAAATCACTAACACGCTGTTGCCTAGTGGCCGGCATCTGGCAGACGGCCCTGTGCCTCCCCCTCGGAGTGTGCGCTGGGGACCCACGACAAGACTAAAGCATGGCTACAGTTGAGGCTGCCCCCCAGAATCCAAAGTAGCGTGGCTACAGTGTGAGTGTACCTCGCAGACACTCCTTGATCAGTGTATCAGTGTAGCCATGTTACCCGTGACCTCGCTTTGGTCAGAGGAGGCCACGATCCCACTACTCGGAGGCGGAGTGGCCTGTAGGCGACAGGCCCCACCCGCCAGCGAGCCACCAAGGTGCGGCCAGCCTTTGGCCGGTGGCGTAGGGAGCGAGCCGCCCTCTAGCAGGTGGCCTGCCATACCCTCGAAGTTTGGATTCCATCAAGAAGACAAGACGGGGCGTGGCAACAGGGTACGACCACTAGACGGCGGTACTGTAGCCACGCTCCCCTCGACAACACCTTCGTCAGTAGAGGGATGTCAACAGTAGAGCACAATCACGCGGGCCCACAGATGGCGGGCCCGCAGGACGGACATGTCTCTGACAACCGGCGGGACCCACCAGGCGGCGGGACCTAGTAGCCGGCGGAGAGGCCGGCGCCCAGAGACGCTGACGGCCGGGGCCCGCACCCAGCCCGATTACCGTTGTAGCCCTGGCGGTAGGCCAATATAAACCCCCCAGGGTCCTCCATGCAGAGGGGTTAGACTTTGAGAGATACACAGAGATAGGGAAGAAACCCTAGCCACCACTCACACTTCCTAGAAGGAGAAGAGAGAGCTAGCCTTGCTCTTCTTCCTCCTCTAGAAGACACAGCTCGAGGAGCAACCTTGTAGCTACCATATTGATGATAGTCATGACGCGGAGTCCCCGCGGAGCAGGACTAGGGGTGTTATCTCCACGGAGAGCCCCAAACCTTGGTAAGATTCGTAGGCGTCCCAAGTTTCGCCTCATCCCGATTCCAGGGCCCGGCGATGTTCTCTTGTCCCCATGCATGATAAGCCATCCTTTGGCATATGTCGCACCAAAACCCCGACATAGCCAGTAGCCCCTGATGCTTTGTGTGATTCCGAACATAATCGGACAAAGTATCCATAATATAGCATATTATAGAGCTAAACTGTATGCTTTTGCATTTGAACATGCTTCACTAGTTGCGGCAACTGCAAATGCTGCAGAAGTTGCCGAACTAAATCGAAAGATTTTGGAGGCCAATGCGGACCTCGAACGCGGACCCTAAGGCCGCTCTCGCCAGCTGCGGGCATGAAGGAATCCGGGTGGTGGGAATCGGACCCACCACCAGAGCGCCTTCGGCCGGCAGTGCGATCGGCCCCTCGGGCCGGCTGTCCGATGCATCGGCAGGCGGCACGGGAGGGGGGGCCTCCGCCTCCATGACAGTGTGGCCGTCACCTTCCCTTTCCCAAACCGGCTGGTCACCACCAGCCGGCGCTTGATCAGACGGCTCCAAAGGAGCCGCATGCTGAGGATCAGCATGGCTCGACGACCGCCGACGGGCCGCCTCCTCCTCCTGCGCCCTGGCTGCGGCATCCGCCTGGGCTTTGGCTGTCGCCTCAGCCTCGGCCTTGGCTACGGCATCAGCCTCTGCCTACGCCGCCTGGGACACCTCCGCCTTCTTGCGAGCCGCGGCTTCCCGCTCCTCCCGCGCCTCTTGCGCATTCCTCTCCGCCGCCTCTCGATGAGCGGCGGATGGGTCCACGCGGCGTGGGGTGGTAAAGGCCTCTACGGTTCCGACAGTCGAGCCGACGGAAGCTCGCGAGAGGTAAAGCGGGGCTCTGTTCGGAAGTACGCAAGAAGGCGGAGGAATCATTTACAGAAGAAGAGAAAGACTAAGGCAGACACAAAAGAAAAAGAAGTGCAGGGCACTTACGCGGTAACGGTTGGCTTTGGCTTAGGGACCCTTCGAAGAAGGGCCGCCTTGGCGGCCGCCTCCTTGCGTTTGGTGGTGGCGGCCGAGGCCTTGGGCTTCTTGGGCCGGCTGCCATATAGCCCGGCGGTAGCCCGGCGCTTTGACCCGCCGGCTACTGCTGGCGGCGCCATCGAAGAACTGCCTCCCATCGGGTCCGCCTCCTGGACACGAGGCGGCGCTTCGTCGTCCTCGTCGTCATCTGGCCAGTCCCCGATGCCACCTCCGGACGAGCCGCCTCGTGGCATGCCTCCGCCGCCTGTGACCTCGTCCTCCTCCATGGCGGCCGCCCCCAGATCGGGGTCGCTCGTATCGCTCTGAGAGAGGTCCGGCATTAGCGGGCAGGCCGAGTTTCCTGAGCCTGGCTCCGCTTGGCCTGGGAAGCGCTGCAACGCGGCATGATGGTCAGGTGGCGGGAACAGGCGGAAGAAGGAAAAGAAAAAAGAAATGAGCTTACTATAGGCGGCGAATTACTGCGACTATACGGCAGCTTGGAAAACGCCCAACCCGACTCCCACATTTTGCAGTTGGAGATAGAATTCACCAGGCGGGCTACCTCCGCGTATGGCATCTACTTGGTGCGCGTCCGGCTCGGATCCCGGGGCCTGCTCATGTCACAGATCAGATGGGGTCGGGACTGCAGCGGCAGCACACGGCGCTCCGCGAAGGCGGCCAGAAAGTCCGCGCCCACAAGGCCCTCCACTTCCGTCATCTCCCGAAGATGGGCCACAGCGATGGAGGCGGCGTGCGTAAGAGATACTGGCCGGAACCTCCAGGAGGTGCGTGGCTCGGCAGGCGGACCGGCGGCATAATCTGGCAAGTTGATGTTGTCCCTCTCCGAGTGGACGTTCGAGACGTAGAAGTACGTCTTCTGCCACAGCTTCGCCGAGTGCACTAGGACGACTTTCGGGAAGTAATTCCTGGCTCCGATGCACTGCACCGCGACGCACGCATCGCACTGTGCCGCCTTGCCCCTGAGGACGGTGTCGAGCTTCAGATAAAAAAGTTCCCCCCACAGCTCGAGTGTGGGGAGCACTCCGAGGTACCCCTCGCAAAGGATGACGAAGGCGGCGAGCAACACCACCATGTTTGGCGTAAGGTGGTGGGCACGCCGTCAAAATCGAGGAATGGGCGGAAGAACCCGCTCGTCGGAAGACCAAACCTGCGGAGAAAATGCGACCGAAAGACGACGCGCTCACCGAGATGTTGTGCCGGCCTGAGCTCAGTCGCCGGCGCGAGGCACACTCCAACATTCCCGGCGGGGGGCAGCCGCCGCGACCGGCGGAGGAAGTCAATGTGGTCCTCATGGATCTCGCTATCGTCCCATTTGCCGGAGCGGTGAACCGGTGCCTCGGCGGCCATGGCTCGAAACAAGGTCGAGCGATGCGGCGAGAGGACAAGAGGGCTGGGCGAGCACGAGCTCCGGCGGGAGCAGCAGGCGCGACGGTGGCGAGTGCGCAATAGAAGCGAGGAAGAAGAAGGAGATGTGGGTGCACGTGCATTACGCCCGCCTCTCCCGCGCCTACTTATAGGCCTAGGACGACGTAGCCGAGGGGACGGGGTGTGGGATTAACTATGCCATGCCTCGCACGACCCGCACTTTTTGCGCCAAAACCGCATGCATTTAATGTGCGTGGGAAGGGCAATCGACCACCTCGACCGCAGTAGATCCGCGCGCGCGCCGAGGCCATGTAGTGGTGGGCCCAATCCTGTCGCAACGTCCCATCGCGCGCGTGGGTTGGCAGGCCGGCTCGGCATGATGACGCCGCGTGGCGTGCAGCCAACGAGCGGCAGGCCCGTCCCGCGGCCTGCCGGGCGTCCGGCCACCTTCCCTCCGAAGATTCAAATCCAGGCGACCGGCTGCTAACAGCCGACCTTTCCAGGAGACGGACGGGAGAAACGATCACTCATCATAAAGAGAGATAATTTGTTGAAACCCCGCAGTCCCGCTCACGATCGCAGAGCTCCACTAGCTTTGGGCACTACTGTCGGAGATATTGACCACGGGAGCCTTCATCGACCACCCATGGCGTTTCAAGACAATAAGGCCGCACGCCATCCTTCGGCAGCCTGTGCATCGGGTCACCTCCTAGGGCCACCAAGCCTAGGAGCCGGCTGCCAGCAGGTGGCAAATCACTAACAGGCGGCTGCCTAGTGGCCGGCAGACGGCCCCGTGCCTCCCCCTCGGAGTGTGCGCTGGGGATCCTCAACAAGACTAAAGTATGGCTACAGTTGAGCCTGCCCCCCAGAATCCAAAGTAGTGTGGCTACAGTGTGAGTGTACCTTGCGGACACTCCTTGATCGACGTATCACTATAGACATGTTACCCGTGACCTCGCTTTGGTCAGAGGAGGCGACAATCCCACTACTCGGAGGCGGAGTGGCTTGCAGGCGGCAGGTCCCACCCGTTAGCGAGCCACCAAGGTGCGGCCGGCCTTTGGCCGGCGGCGTAGGGAGCGGGCCGCCCTCTAGCAGGCGACCTGCCGTACCCTCGAAGTTTGGATTCCATCAAGAAGACGAGACGGGGCGTGGCAATAGTGTACGACCACTAGACGGTGGTACTATAGCCTCGCTCCCCTCGGCGACGCCTTCGTCAGCAGAGGGATGCCAAAAGTAGAGCATAATCACGCGGGCCCACAGATGGCGGGCCCGCAGGACGGACATGTCTCCAACAAGCGGCGGGACCTAGCAGCCGGCGGAGAAGCCGGCGCCCAGAGACGTTGACGGCCGGGGCCCGCACCCAGCCCGATTACCGTTGTAGCCCTGGGGGTAGGCCTATATAAACCCCCCCAGGGTCCTCCATGCAGAGGGGTTAGACTTTTAGAGATACACAGAAATAGGGAAGAAACCCTAGCCATCATTTACATTTCCTAGAAGGAGAAGAGAGAGCTAGCCTTTCTCTTCTTCCTCCTCTAAATGACACAGCTCGAGGAGCAACCTTGTAGCTACTATATTGACTATAGTCATGACGCAGAGTCCCCACAGAGCAGGACTAGGGGTGTTATCTCCACGGAGAGCCCCAATCCTGGGTAAGATTCGTAGGCATCCCAAGTTTCATCTCATCCCGCTTCCAGGGCCCGGCGACGTTCTCTTGTCCCCATGCATGATAAGCCATCCTTTGGCATATGTCACACCAAAACCCCAACATAGCCAGTAGCCCCTCATGCTTTGTGTGATTCTGAACAGAATCGGACGAAGTATCCATAATATAGCATATTATAGAGCTAAACTATATGCTTTTGCATTTGAACATGCTTCACTAGTTGCGGCAACTGCAAAAGGTGCAGAAGTTGCCGAACTAAATCGGAAGCTTTCGGAGGCCAACGCGGACCTCGAATGCGTCAACCAGCGTTTAGATGAGATGCAAGGTATGCGGATTTGAAAAATTGAGATGTCCAGAAGACTAATAATTTTTATTTATTGTGAGTATAAAATCTTTGTGATATGCTATATTAAACAGTTGGCGCCACTGAGCTCGAGGCTCTCAAGGGCGACCTCGCGAAGGCCAAGAAGGAGGCCGAGGCAAGCAAGGCAGCCACTGATAAAGCGGTTGACAATCTAGAGGCTGAAAAGGCCGCGTGCCAAAAGCACGAGGCTCGGGTGGACGAAGTCGAAATTGAGCTCAAAGATGCTATTCGCAAATGCCTTCGGAACAAGCATCCGAGCTCACTATGGCAGTCATGGCTGCCCAGGAGGCGCGAAGCGAGTCGCGCAGCGTTTGCGAGGAAGTCAAGCAGGCGCGGAAGATAGCATCTGGTAAGACTTTTATCTTACAGAGCATCTTCGGAGGGAAGAAGTACCTTGGGCTGACACGGGTATGGAGTTCTCTAGCCTGTTTGCGGATCTCCCGAGGAGCAGTGCTGACGCTGTCGAATACTTCCAAGCCCAGGAAGGGAATGGCACGGAGAAGTTGTTCTGGTCACAGTTCTATGCGCCAAAACATCTCGTTCCCCTCAACGACCAGATGAAGCAGCTGGTCGAGCTGCACAACATGGAGGGTTCGACCATGAAGGACTTGATAGCCCAACTATGGCCTGCTGAGCCAATCCCAAGTAGCTACTTTTGATTGGTGAAGCGGCTCGTCGAAGCGAGTCCGTGGGTCGACGTGTTGAAGCGTAAGGCCTGCATAGAGGGTGCTCGGATGGCCTTCGCCCGTGTGAAATGTTGTGGAACGTAGTATTTCAAAAAAAAAGAAAAATCCTACGATCATGCAAGATCTATCTAGGAGAAGCATAGCAACGAGAGGGGAGAGTGTGTCTACCCACCCTCGTAGACCGAAAGCGGAAGCGTCTAGTGACACGGTTGATGTAGTCGAACGTCTTCGCGATTCAACCGATCCAAGCACTGAACGTACGGCACCTCCGCGTTCAGCACACGTTCAGATCGATGACGTCCCACAAGCTCTTGATCCAGTTGAGCGTCACAGGACAATTTCGTCAGCACGGTGGCGTGGTGACGATGATGATGAAGCTACCGATGCACGGCTTCGCCTAAGCACTGCGACGATATGATCGAGGTGTGTATCTGTGGAGGGAGGCACCACACACGGCTAAAACTGATGTTCAATTGTGTGTTCTAGGGTGCCCCCTGCTCCCGTATATAAAGGAGCAAGGGGGAGGTCGACTGGCCCTAGGGCGCGCAGGAGAGAGAGGAGGAGTCCTCCTCCTAGTAGAAGTAGGACCCCCCCCCCCCTTTCCTACTCCTACTAGGAGGGGGAAAGGAAAGAGGAGAGGGAGAAGGAAAGGGGGCGCCGCCCCCCTTCCTTAGTCCAATTTGGACCAAAGGGGGAGGGGGCGTGTGGCCTGCCCTAGCCGTCTCTCTCTCTCTCTACACTAATGCCCACTAGGCCCATTATCTCTCCCGGGGGTTCCGGTAACCCTCCGGCACTCCGATTTTCTCCGAAACCATTCGGAACATTTCCGATGTCCGAATATAGCCATCCAATATATCAATCTTTATGTGTCAGACATTCCGAGACTCCTCGTCATGTCCGTGATCACATACGGGACTCCGAACTACCTTTGGTACATCAAAACACATAAACTCATAATATCGACCGTCATCGAACGTTAAGCATGCGGACCCTACGGGTTTGAGAACTATGTAGACATGACCGAGACTCATCTCCGGTCAATAACCAATAGTAGAACCTAGATGCTCATATTGGTTCCTACTAATTATACGAAGATCTTTATCGGTCAAACCGCACAACAACATACGTTGTTCCCTTTGTCATCTGTATGTTACTTGTCCGAGATTCGGTCGTCGGTATCATCATACCTAGTTCAATCTCGTTACCGGCAAGTCTCTTTACTCATTCTGTAATACATCATCTTGTGACTAACTCATTAGTCGCTTGCTTGCAAGGCTTATTATGGTGTGTATTACCAAGAGGGCCCAGAGATACCCCTCCGACACTCGGAGTGACAAATCCTATTCTCGATCTATGCCAACACCACAAACACCTTCAGAGACACTTGTAGAACATCTTTAAAATCACCTAGTTACGTTGTGACGTTTGATAGCACACAAGGTGTTCCTCCGGTATTCGGGAGTTGCATAATCTCATAGTCATAGGAACATGTATAAGTCATGAAGAAAGCAATAGCAGTAAAACTAAACGATCAAGTTGCTAAGCTAACGGATGGGTCTTGTCCATCACATCATTCTCCTAATGATGTGATCCCATTGATCAAATGACAACTCATGTCTATGGTTAGGAAACATAACCATCTTTGATCAGTGAGCTAGTCTAGTAGAGGCATACTAGCGACACTCTGTTTTATCTATGTATTCACACATGTACTAAGTTTTCGGTTAATACAATTCTAGCATGAATAATAAATATTTATCATGATATAAGGAAATACAAATAACAACTTTATTATTGCCTCTAAGGCATATTTCCTTCAGGCTCCCACTTGAACTAGAGTCAATAATCTAGATTACATAGTAATGATTCTAACACCCATGGAGTCTTGGTGCTGATCAAGTTTTGCTCGTAGAAGAGGCTTAGTCAACGGGTCTGCAACATTCAGATCCGTATGTATCTTGCAAATTCCTTCGCCAAGGCTATTGCTCCAGTGTTCTCACAAAAGATTTTCATTGGACCCGATGCACTAGGTATTACACCTAGATCGGATATGAACTCCTTCATTTGCTGCTTCCGAAGCAACTATTTACTCCGCTTCACATGTAGATCCACACGACGCTCTGCTTGGAACTGCACCAACTGACAGCTCCACCGTTCAAAAAAAATACATATCCGGTTTGTGACTTAGAGTCATCCGGATCAGTGTCAAAGCTTGAATCGACGTAACCGTTTACGATGAGCTCTTTGTCACCTCCATAAACGAGAAACATATCCTTTGTCCTTTTCAGGCACTTCAGGATGTTCTTGACCGCTGTCCAGTGATCCACTCCTGGATTACTTTGGTACCTCCCTGCTAAACTTATAGCAAGGCACACATCAGGTCTGGTACACAACATTGCATACATGATAGATCCTATGGCTGAGGCATAGGGAATGACTTTCATTTTCTCTCTATCCTCTGCAGTGGTCGGGCATTGAGTCTTACTCAACTTCACACCTTGTAACACAGGCAAGAACCCTTTCTTTGACTGATCCATTTTGAACTTCTTCAAAACTTTATCAAGGTATGTGCTTTGTGAAAGTCCAATTAAGTGTCTTGATCTATCTCTATAGATCTTGATGCCTAATTTATAAGCAGCTTCACTAAGGTCTTTCATTGAAAAATTCTTATTCAAGTATCCTTTTATGCTATCCAGAAATTCTATATCATTTCCAATCAACAATATGTCATCTACATATAATATCAGAAATGCTACAGAGCTCCCACTCACTTTCTTGTAAATACAGGCTTCTCCAAAGGTCTGCATAAACATATGCTTTGATCACCTCATCAAAGCGTATATTCCAACTCCGAGATGCTAGCACTAGTCCATAGATGGATTGCGGAAGCTTGCATACTTTGTTAGCACCTTTAGGATCGACAAAACTTCTGGTTGCATCATATACAACTCTTCTTTGAAGTATCCATTTAGGAATGCAGTTTTGACATCCATATGCCAGATTTCATCATCTTAAAATGCGGCAATCGCTAACATGGTTCGGACAAATTTAAGCATCGCTACGGGTGAGAAAGTCTCATCGTAGTCAACTCCTTGAACTTGTCGAAAACCTTTTGTAACAAGTCGGGCTTTGTAGACAGTAACATTACCATCCGCGTCTGTCTTCCTCCTAAAGATCCATTTATTTTCAATTGTTTGCCGATCATCGGGCAAGTCAACCAAAGTTCATACTTTGTTCTCATACATGGATCCCATCTCTGATTTCATGGCCTCAAGCCATTTTGCCGAATCTGGGCTCATCATCGCTTCCTCATAGTTTGTAGGTTCATCATGGTCTAGTAACATGATTTCCAGAACTGGGTTGCCGTACCACTCTGGTGCGGAATGTACTCTGGTTGACCTACGAGGTTTAGTAGTAACTTGATCGGAAGTATCATGATCATCGTCATTAGCTTCCTCGCTAATTGATGTAGGAATCACTGGTACAAGTTTCTAAGATGTACTACTTTCCAATTCGGGAGAAGGTACAATTATCTCATCAAGTTCTACTTTCCTCCCACTCACTTCTTTCGAGAGAAACTCCTTCTCTAGAAAGGATACATTCTAAGCAACGAATATCTTGCCTTCGGATCTGTGATAGAAGGTGTACCCAACAGTTTCCTTTGGGTATCCTATGAAGACACATTTCTCCGACTTGGGTTCGAGCTTATTAGGTTGAAGCTTTTTTCACATAAGCATCACAGCCCCAAACTTTAAGAAGCGATAACTTTGGTTTCTTGCCAAACCATAGTTCATAAGGCGTCGTCTCAACGGATTTAGATGGTGCCCTATTGAAGGAAATATGCCCTAGAGGCAATAATAAAGTTATTATTTATTTCCTTATATCATGATAAATGTTTATTATTCATGCCAGAATTGTATTAACCGGAAACTTAGTACATGTGTGAATACATAGACAAAACAGAGTGTCCCTAGTATGCCTCCACTAGACTAGCTCATTGATCAAAGATGGTTATGTTTCCTAGCCATAGACATGAGTTGTCATTTGATCAATGGGATCACATCATTAGGAGAATGATGTGATGGACAAGACCCATCCGTTAGCTTAGCACTATGATCGTTTAGTTTTACTGCTATTGCTTTCTTCATGACTTATACATGTTCCTATGACTATGAGATTATGCAACTCCCGAATACCGGAGGAACACCTTGTGTGCTATCAAATGTCACAACATAACTGGGTGATTATAAAGATGATCTACAGGTGTCTCCGAAGGTGTTCGTAGTGTTGGCATAGATCAAGAATAGGATTTGTCACTCCGAGTGTCGGAGAGGTATCTCTGAGCCCTCTCGGTAATACACATCATAATAAGCCTTGCAAGCAAATGACTAATGAGTTAGTCAAGAGATGATGTATTACGAAACGAGTAAAGCGACTTGCCGGTAACGAGATTGAACTAGGTATTGAGATACCGACGATCGAATCTTGGGCAAGTAACATACCGATGACAAAGGGAACAACGTATGTTGTTATGCGGTTTCACCGATAAAGATCTTCGTAGAATATGTAGGAGCCAATATGAGCATCCAGTTTCCGCTATTGGTTATTGACCGGAGATGAGTCTCGATCATGTCTACATAGTTCTCGAACCCGTAGGGTCCGCATGCTTAATGTTTGATGATGATCGGTATTATGAGTTTATGTGTTTTGATGTACTGAAGGTAGTTCGGAGTCCCGGATGAGATCGGGTACATGACGAGGAGTCTCGAAATGGTCAAGACGTAAAGATTGATATATTGGATGACTATATTCGGACATCGGAAAGGTTCCGAGTGATTCGGGTATTTTTCGTTTTTTTAGGGGAATTCGGGTATTTTTCATAGTACCAGGGAGTTACGGGAATTCGTCGGGAAGTATATGGGCCTTATTGGGCTTTAGGGGAAAGAGAGAGAGGAGGCTGCACCCCCACCAAGGCCTAGTCCGAATTGGACTAGGGGGAGGGGCTGCGCCACCTCCTTCCTTCTCTTCTCTTTTCCCTTTCCTTCTCTCCTACTCCTAGTACTTGGAAGGGCTCCTAGTTCTACTAGGAAAGGGGGAATCCTACTCCCGGTGGGAGTAGGACTCCCCTAGGGCGCGCCATAGAGAGGGCCGGCCCTCCCCCTCCTCCACTCCTTTATATACGGGGGTAGAGGCACCCCATAGACACACAAGTTGATCTGTTGATCTCTCCCAACCGTGTGCGGTGTCCCCCTCCACAGAAACACACCTCGATCATATCGTTGCAGCGCTTAGGCGAAGCCCTGCGACGGTAGCTTCATCATCTCCGTCACCACGCCGTCGTGCTGACGAAACTCTCCCACGAGGTTCTATTGGATCAAGAGCTCGTGGGGCGTCATCAAGCGGAACGTGTGCTGAACGCGGAGGCTCTGTACGTTCGGTGCTTGATCGGTTGGATCGCGAAGAAAGTTCGACTACATCAACCACATCACTAGACGCTTCCGCTCCCGGTCTACGAGAGTACATAGACACACTCTTCCCCTCGTTGCTATGCATCTGGTAGATAGATCTTGCGTGATCGTAGGAAATTTTGAAATACTACGTTCCCCAACAGTGGCATCAAGAGTCAGGTCTATGCGTAGATGATATGCACGAGTAGAACACAATGAGTTGTGGGCGATAATAGTCATACAGCTTACCAGCATGTCATACTTTGTTTCGGCGGTATTGTGAGATGAAGCGGCCCGGACCGACATTACGCGTACGCTTACGTGAGACTGGTTTCACCGTTATGAGCACTCGTTTCTTAAAGGTGACTGGCGGGTGTCTATCTCTCTCACTTTAGCTGAATCAAGTGTGGCTACGCCCGGTCCTTGTGAAGGTTAAAACAACACATACTTGACGAAAAATCGTTGTGGTTTTGTATGCGTAGGTAAGAATGGTTCTTGCTAAGCCCGTAGCAGCCACGTAAAACTTGCAACAACAAAGTAGAGGACGTCTAACTTGTTTTTGCAGGGCATGTTGTGATGTGATATGGTCAAGACATGATGAGTTATACGTTATTGTATGAGATGATCATGTTTCGTAAAGTTATCGGCAACTGGCAGGAGCCATATGGTTGTCGCTTTACTGTATGAAATACAATCGCCATGTAATTGCTTTACTTTATCACTAAGCGGTACCGATAGTCATGGAAGCAATAGTTGGCGAGACGACAATGATGCTACGATGGAGATCAAGGTGTCGCGCTGGTGACGATGGTGATCATGACGGTGCCTTGGAGATGGAGATCAAAAGCACAAGATGATGATGGCCATATCATGTCACATATTTTGATTGCATGTGATGTTTATCTTATTATGCTTCTTATCTTGCTTAGTACGACGGTAGCATTATAAGATGACCCCTTACAAAATTTCAAGGTATAAGTGTTCTCCCTGAGTATGCACCATTGCGTAAGTTCGTCGTGCCGAGACACCACGTGGTGATCGGGTGTGATAAGCTCTACGTTCACATACAACGGGTGTAAGCCAGTTTTGCACACGCACAATACTCGGGTTAAACTTGACGAGCCTAGCATATGCAGATATGGCCTCGGAACACTGGAGACCGAAAGGTCGAGCGTGAATTATATAGTAGATATGATCAACATAAGATGTTCACCATTGAAAACAACTCCATCTCACGTGATGATCGGACATGGTTTAGTTGATTTGGATCACGTGATCATTTAGATGACTAGAGGGATGTCTATCTAAGTGGAAGTTCTTTAGTAATTTGATTAATTGAACTTTAATTTATCATGAACTTAGTCCTGGTATTATTAGCATATCTATGTTGTAGATCAATAGCTTGCGTTATAGCTCGCCTATGTTTTTGATATGTTCCTAGAGAAAGCTAAGTTGAAAGATGTTAGTAGCAATAATGCGGACTAGGTCCGTGATCTGAGGATTATCCTCATTGCTGCACAGAAGTATTATGTCCTTGATGCACCGTGTAATGCCCCGGATGTAATACTTTCCCTTTTGGGCAATATATATATCTTTGGCTTCATCAGTTCCATTCCGGGTTCTTCGTCTTTAGGGTTTTCGTCGTTTTGTTGTGTGCGTGTGTGGCATTCATCCATATCATGTAGTCATGTGCATTGCATTGCATTTGTGTTGTCGTTTGCATCCGGTCCCACTCGTTCCTTTCCGTTGTCCGTTTTGAGTTCCGGAGCTCTCTCACGTGTCCGTGGCATCCCCGAGGCCTACTTTGGTGTTTGGCCGTGTGACGTTTCCGTTTTGGTGTGAGACTTGTCGTGCGATGTTGTTTTGGTGTGTGTAACCCGCCTGTCAAATCTCGTCGCGTTTGGAGTTTGTTTGGTACTCCAACAGTTATTCTCGTGGGCTGAAAGTACCTCCTCTTTGAGGCCCAAGACACCCCTCCAACAGCCCACCAAACCAACCCAAACCCCTCCCTTCATCTAGGCCATCCAATTGTGATCGCGTGGCCGAAAACCTCACCTCATTTGGACAACCCTAGCTCCTTGTGCCTATATAAACGTCCACCTCCCCCAAAATTTGCGTCCAGAAACCCTAATGCTTCCACAGTGCGCCGCCGGTGCTTCCACCGTTGACCCGCGGTGCTTCCACCGTTAAGCCGCCGTGCTTCCGACGTCCCAGCGAGCCGTGCTTCCGAAGTTCGTCGCCCGTGCTTCCGAAGACCGCCGCCCGTGCTTCCGTCTGACGAGTGGGTCCGCGCCCGACTCGTCTCCTACCTCCGCGCCGAGCCGCTCATCTCCTTCCTCCAGCCGCCGCCGCCGGAATCCCTCTCCCCGCCGTCGGCCGGCACCTCGTCGACGGGCCGCGCCACCCCTCACGCCGGCCGCCCCGCGCCTCCTCCAGCCGGATCTCCGCCGCCGTTCGCCGCCCCGGCCGGCCAACCGAGCCTCCAGCCGCCGGCCCCCTGCCTCTCCCCACCGGCGTGCTCTCGAGGGAGCTCGAGGCCGCCGCGCCTCGTCCGCTCGGGGGATCGGGAGGATCCCCCCGAGTCAACGCTCGATCCGCGCCAGGTGGGCCGGCCAATCCGCTCCACCGCGGGCCTGAGCCAAGGCCCCAGCCTCCTCCCTCCACCAGGCCCAGTCCGTGGGCCACGGCCCACTTCGGCCGCGCAGTCCCGCCAACTCCCGCAGCCGTTCCAGGCCCAGTCCGCCTCCCTCTTCTTTGGGCCGAGCCCGTGGTGAGCAGCCCCTCTATCCTTCGCCCCTGAGCACTGTTTAACTATATTGCGCCCGTGTGTTTTTTTCCCTAGTCAAAGTCTGCTAAGTCCCTGGAGATTTTAATGTCTGATGTTGTTTTGTTTTGGTGATAACTTTTTGTGTGATTGTCCGATTTGAGAAAATGATATGTCAAAATGATCGTGGAGACATGTACTATGTTTTGTTCCATTGTGCCATGCATGTTTGAGGGCAGCTAGATGTCTTAATCTTCATGAAAAGGGTGCTACTTGTTATAAACTGCTGTTAGTAGTTGTTTTCATGCCATCTTTGCAATGTGATATCTTGGTGCATGTTTATCCAAATGAAGCAAATGATATGTCCACATGTTCGTCTTGAGATACTCTACATGTTGGTTGCTTTAGCTTGCATGATAGATTTCATCTTGCCATGTTTATCTCCTTTGCAAAGTGCTATGTGGCTGTTATGTCGTTAAACTTGTTACGAGATGCCTCGTAGAGGAGCTCGTTGCTATTTATGTGGTTGTCCCCTTGATGCATGCTTAGATGTTTTGGACTCCCCATCATGTGTACTTTGTTGTGGTGCTTACCACTTGCCATGCTTTGCTTTGAGGTGATTTAAACTTGCTCACAAAGATGCCATGATGTTACTACTGTTTTAACACTTAGTGAAATTTCACTAAGTCTGGAATCTGTAATTTCTAGATGCCATGTTTGCTTGTTGTTCTAGGCAAATCCATGCTAGTTTTGGGCTGACTCTTGATGATTCCTTGTTGTATATATTGTTGGCTATCCATTCATGCTCTCACATGCTTATTTGCGTGGCTGTAGCATATTTAACTTTTGCTCCCAAGTTGCTATAAAATACTGCTGTCAGGATTTTGTTGTCAAGTTCAAAATGTCATAGCTTGTTGCTATTGATCCATGCTTCCTTTGGAGACGCTCCAATGGAATTATTTGCTGTAGGAGATGTCTACTTTATGTCCATGCTCATTGCCATGATGTTTGAGTGTTGTAGGCCATTTATCTCTTGCTCCGAAGTTGCTATGTGGCTGTTATTTTCAGCTTGTGCATGTTTATTGTTTCTGGTGTATCTTTTAGCCCGTTGCTCCGTTTTGAGCAAGTCCTATATGTAACTTGTGTGATTTTGCATGTAGATTCATAATATCCTCATGTTATCATGTTTTGAAGAATTCTTGCTTGATGCATATTGTCGTGCTCCTTGTGCTGTAACACTGTGCTTCCTATGTAGACTTTATGTGCTTCCTAAGTGCATCTGTTTTGCTTCCATAGTGCATCAGCCATGCATCCAGTAGTTTTGTGCATTGAATCTTGTTGATTTCGTGCCTTGTGTGTTTGTGTTGAGTAGAGCCGGAAGCTGAGTACGAGTACGAGAACGAGGTTACTACCGAGGTTGAGAACGAGGAGCTCTCTTACGATCCCATCGACAACTCTTCAGGCAAGATGATCGAACCGGGATATCATTACTATCTTTGCCTATTGCTAGAAGTATCGATCTATAGTTTGCCTCGATGCCCATGTTTTCCTGTCAGCCTCCTATTGTAACCATGAACCTGTCTAACCACCCTACCTATGCAAACCTTTGATTGGCTATACGTAGGCTTCGCTCAGCCCCTCTTATAGCATTGTTAGTTGCCGGTGAAGATTGAAGATTCTTGCTTCTTGTTGAAGCTTGTTGGGATATCACACTATATTAATTATTAAATGAAATCATCTATATATTGGTAATGGGTGGAAGGCTAAGCCTTTTGCTTGGTGATTTGTTCCACTCATGCCGCCCTAGGAACCGTATAAACCGGTGTTATGTTCCTTAATTATGCGTTCCTCACACGGTTGGGGTTATGGGACCCCCTCGATAAACCGCTAAGTGCTAAGTCTTTTCCAGCAAGTCCCAACATTGGTACTATTTGCCTAATAACTAAAACTTGCATAGGGTCTTGCAAACCCGAGTTCTTAATCAACAACCCCGGGCCAGTGCTCCACATAAGTGTTGGTCTGAAACAGGGGTCCTGCAGGGCCACCACGAGGAAACTCGAGGATTGGTAAAAACCTGTAGCATCACCCATCCGGTCGTGGCCTGAGAATAGATACGCGCGGCTATTGTCAGGGTGTCGGCACGCCGGGAGGATTTGCTGGATTAGTCTTACCTTAGTCGGAGTATCTTGAGCACGGGATTCCGAGGATACTCGGGCCTTCCCACCTTGGAGTTGCGACTCCGCGGATCGTGGGCTTGTCATGGGCCAAGTTGGAACACCCTTGCAGGGTTTTGAACTTTCGAAAGCCATGCCCGCGGTTATGTGGCAGATGGGAATTTGTTAATATCCAGTTGTAGAAAACTTGACACCATGTCTCAATACACTACCAGCGTGAGTACCGTGACGGTCATTTTCCGAAAAGGGATTCGAGAAGTGAACACGGTGGGGTTATGTTTGACTTGCTAGTTAGGATCACTTCGTGATCATCTCTCGACCAAGGCACTTCTCTTCTCGCTCTCTTTTGTGTAAGTTAGTGCTAGTGCTGCTGCAACCTCTTGTTCTTTCTTCAGCCTTGTTCCACACCCAAGGCTTATATAGTCGTGTTACCCAGGAACGGGATTGCTGAGTCCTCTGTGGCTCACAGTTACTTCACCACACCACATGCAGGTACTATGGTGAGCTACACAGGCGATGGCACTGAGCTAGACTGGGAGTACGACGAGGAGCGTAGCCGTTACTATGTGAACTATCCGGTTGATCAGTAGAGCTTCTACTAGGATTCGATCTAGACCTGTGGTTTAATGTTATGTTTCGTATCTTTCATTTGGATCTTTACCCTTAGATGGGCTGTGATGTTTATTTGAATGATGTTTGGATATGTAATGAAATTGTGAGACGTGGCGAGTGTAAGCCAACTATCTTTTCAGCTTTCATCCCTATTTTTACATGAGATGTGCAAAGGTACCAAACTTGCGATCATTCCAGAATGGGCTTATATCTTTAAGTCGTGCCTCGACACGTAGGAGATATAGTCCCATCCTGGGCATTACATAGGTCTGGACAAGATCAAACAACGGTGTTTTTTCAAAAAAAAAGGTGGTCTTCTCTATATATTTATTTTTTCATGGTAGCCTCAATAAATTATCACTCCGCTACAATTAGAACTGCAATCCCCCCAGCAACATTTGCCAGCTAAGAGTATCTCTAGCAGACCCCGTATAATGCCCCGACCCACAAAATAATTGTTAAAATACGGGTTCATGGAAAAAATACAGCCCGAGCAGACCACGCAAACGTGTCGGACCCGTAAATTTTTTGCGGGGCATGTGTAGGATCAGAAGTATGTCTAGAGGGGGTGATTAGACTACTTGACCAGATAAAAGCTTAGCATTTTCCCAATTTTAAGTTTTGACAGTTTTTAGCAATTTAGCACAAGTCAAGCAATCTTCCTACACATGCAATTCTAGAGTTGTGGCAGCGGAAAGTAAATCATTGCATATGAAGGTAAAGGGAGGGGTTAGAGAGTGCAAACGCAGTTGGAGACACGGATGTTTTTGGAGTGGTTCCGATAGGTGGTGCTATCGTACATCCATGTTGATGGAGACTTCAACCCACGAAGGGTAACGGCTGCGTGAGTCCATAGAGGGCTCCACCCACCAAGGGTCCATGAAGAAGCAACCTTGTCTATCCCACCATGGCCATCGCCCACGAAGGACTTGCCTCACTAGGGTAGATCTTCACGAAGTAGGTGATTTCCTTGCCCTTACAAACTCCTTGGTTCAACTCCACAATCTTGTCGGAGGCTCCCAAGTGACACCTAACCAATCTAGGAGACACCACTCTCCAAAAGGTTATAGATGGTGTGTTGATGATGAACTCCTTGCTCTTGTACATCAAGTGATAGTCTCCCCAACACTAAACTCTCTCTCACAGATTTGGATATGGTGGAAGAAGGTTTGAGTGGAAAGCAACTTGGGGAAGGCTAGAGATCATGATTCATATGGCAGGATTAGAATATCTTGGCCTCAACACATGAGCGGGTGG
Source organism: Secale cereale (assembly GCA_902687465.1). Classification (NCBI taxonomy): domain Eukaryota; kingdom Viridiplantae; phylum Streptophyta; class Magnoliopsida; order Poales; family Poaceae; genus Secale; species Secale cereale. Next base: position 173,243,856 of record LR738712.1, read on the forward strand.
TTCACTCTCAGAAAATGTATAGTGGAAGTGTAGGCACGTTCTGATGGCTCTCTCTCTGATGGAGAGGGGGTGGAGGGGTATATATAGCCTCCGCACAAAATCTAGCCGTTACACACATTTGACCAGACTCGGTCAGACCGAATAGAAAAACTCGATCAGACCGAAGGAGTTCGAAATGTGAATGTTAGACATCTCGGTGGGACCAATACTATCAACTCGGTGAGACTGATAAGTTAGGGTTAGGGAAAAACCTCAACTCGGTTTGACCGATTGCACAAACTCGGTGAGACCGATTCTGGTAATAGGCAAAACAGAGACTTGGCTAGGCAAACTCGGTGAGACCGATCACTCCTTTTGGTGAGACCGAAACATTACAAAAGGTAACCAGAGAGTTTGCATTACCAACTCGCTGGGACCGATCCGCTCATCTCGGTTTGACTAAAACATTACGAAAGGGAAACAAAGAGTTGACAATCCCATTTCGGTGAATACGAAATCCCTATCGGTGAGACCGAACTGATTAGGGTTTTGGCAGTGGCTATGTCGAGTGAACTTGGTGACGCAGGGTAGATCAAGTCGGTGGGGCCGAGTTTGACTTTTAGGTTTAGGACATATGTGGAAATGAGAAAGTGGTTGAGGGATTTGAAGCTTAGCACTGAGCATTTTGAGCAAGTAGACCATTAAGCAACACCTCATCCCCTTTTAATAGTATTGGCTTTTCCTATGGACTCAGTGTGATCTTGGATCACTAAAATGAAAATGTAGAGTCTTGAGTTCTTGCCAATCTTTGTCCTTAGCTTTTTTAGGGGTCCACATCTATAATCCATGCCATGCCAATCATTGAACTTCCTGAAATATTTATCTTGAAAGTATATTAGTTCAATGAGCTATATGTTGTTATTAATTACCAAAACCACCCGAGGAATAGTTGCACTTTAAATCGCCCCCTTTTTAGTAATTGATGACAACATATAGATCAAAGCTTCAATAAAAGATGATAAGAATGAAATATATCGTCGCTTTGAGAAGTATGTGATAAGCAAGAGCTCCCCCTAAATTTGTGCATTATTTAAGATTTGCTTTTGAATGCAAATGCACAATCGATTAGGATCATGGGTTACTCTTCCATGTCACATACATCTTGGTGGAGCGCTCACAATGATAAGATTTAAGCAATAAGCACTCATCACCAAAATGACAAGTGAATGATCATACACAACCAAATAAGCACACACTAAGCATACTATGATATGATCAAGCACAAGTAGTATCTCGCACACATACGCAAATTGTAGCGATAACCAACCAATCAAACGAACTAGCAAGCAAAAACCAACAACAAAAAAGACAAGACACTCTCTCTCAAAGCCTAATGATCTATACACTTTCTCCCCCTTTGGTGACAAGTTACCAAAAAGCTCGAAAATGCATAGTGATATGCGGCACTCTAGGCACGATCTCCGGAAGCTGCAGAAGAAGTCTTATCGTTGGTGTGCGTAGATGCCGTGGAGATGAGAGCATATGCAAACACTTGTCATGAAGTTTGTGGAGCTGGAGGTGTTGAAGCTGGAGGAATAACTGTGGCAATGGCCGCAGGAGCTGAAAGTGTAGTTCTGGACTCATCAATTGGCACAGCTGAAGATCTTGGTCCTCTTGGGACTCTCTAAAAAGCATTTGTCATATCTTTATCCTCAGCCTCTTCCCTGAGCTTCTCCACAGTAGCTTGGATCTTCGTGACCTTCACATCTAGATCATAGAACTTTGTCTCAATGATCCTTTCAAGGCTTGCTTGATTCCGAGTCAAGTTGGCCAAACTCTTCTCAATCCTCAGAGTGGCCTCAAGTAGATAACTGAGTTGATCTTGCTTGGTCTTAGGAGCTCCAGAAGCACTTGCTTGCTTGGCTGCCTTTGCTTGAGCAATCTTCTCTTGGCATTCAACTGAAGTGGGATGGGATGCATACATGACAACTTCATTGTCCTCGAAATCTGGCCTAGGATGAAGATGCCTCTTGTCAAGTAGATATGTCCCTTTCTCCAACCTGGAGTTGATAAGCATCTGAATGTGAGGGGCATATCCACAAGACCCTTTCTGGTCAGCTGTTGTCCTCTTGATTGTCTCCACAATCGGGCTCATGACTTTGAACTTCTCGGGAACATCAAACATGTGGCGCAAGTTGATGGAGTGACCTCGGATCATTCTATGATCTCCTGACCAGGGCAACAAAGTGTGCCTAAGTATAGTGTTGATTGTGGTCAATCCAGACAACAAATGATATATGGAGCCAAACTTGTGAGTTTTCACTTCTCAGTCAGGAATTGTCTTGTACATATTTGCCATAGAGTTAGGATCCTTCCTGGACTTGCCATACACATCAGTGTCATTATCATTCTCCTTGGGGGCATTGACCAGACTTGCCCATTCAGCAATAGTTGATTTGTACCTTGTAGCTTCAGCCATCCATACAATTCTACCATCTGGATAGAAGTGAGTAGTGGAGTGGAATTGCATGATCATCTCATCGTTCCATCTAGTCAGTTTATTTCCCACAAACTTGTTAACTTCATTTTGCCTGAAGCTCTCATGAACATCTGGAAAGAAATCAGCATGTTTGTCGATGTATTTCCAATCAACCCACTTCATGTCACAGACAATGGGCTTCTTGTCCAACAAGACTATCTCATAGAAATCCGGTTGTTCCTTGGTGTGAAACCTATAGTCCACAACAGTCTTTCTCCTTGTAGCATATGGATCAGTCTATCTTTATTTTCTCAGACCTGCATCCTTTCTCAGTTTCATGTTCTCTGCAACAAGATGGGCATCATTATGATCTGGAATCTTTGACTTGAGTATTCTGAGCATCATAGACTCATCATCATCTGAGGATTCTTGCTCTTGATATTCCTCTTCCTCGAGAACATCTGGCACTGGGGCCTTGTTCTTCTCGGCTGCTGGAATGTCTCTAGTGGACCTCTTGGGTGCAGAAGCTTTGGGGGCAGCTTTGGGCTTAGATGGAGCAGCCCTGGCTTTGATGGCATCCCCCATCAACCTCTGAGTCTTTGTAGCAGGTGCAATAGGCTCATCGGCATCATCATCGTCATCACTCATGGATGGTTGCCAACCACTCTGGCTATGGTCTTCCTAGCTCTCTTCTTAGATCCTGCTGGCTCATCATCTCTTATTTCAAGAGTGAACACCATTGTTTCTTGAGTGGAGGCTCTAACTTTTGACATTGGAGCTCTCTTGGCAGGGGCCTTCTTGTTCAGGCCAGGCTTGACAACTCTAGCAGATTCTTCCTTTTTGACAGCCTTCTTCTTTGAAGTGACCTCTTCAGCCACAAAATCTTCATCCTCACTATCAAAAGTTTTCTTATTCCTTGACTTGGTAGCAGCCTTTGGCAGATTGCTTGGAGTGCTTCTACTGCTCTCAGAGTAGCTGCTATTGGAGGGCTAGAGCCCTCACTCAGATGTGCCTGCTCCTCTGACCTGTTCGGACTGTCACTGCCCTCTGACATCTCTAAAACTGCAAGCAGACCCTGTGAATAGATATAGTTGAGGTAGAGTGGATGAGCATCACAAAGTGTAGAGATTTTGCAAAACAATTGAGTCAAAAACTTAGTTTTAGGTTTCTACATAAAGCATTTCGGAGCTACCGATTTGTTAAACTCGGTGACACCGATGTAACTTGGGAGTCTAAACTGGTGAAATCGGTCAGACCGAGACACAGTTCAATGACTCCGAGATTGCTAGGGTTTGAACTCGGTCACACCGATTTGTAAGTTTCGGTCAGACCGAACCTTACATGTGTAATGGCCTAAGCCAAACCGGTGAGAAAGATTTCTACAATTCGGTCGGTCCGAGATGAGTTCGGCGGAAACCTAATTCTAAAACTTTGAATCAAAACTAAACTATACAGAGTTTTTGTTGGACAGGTGATCTCATATGTGGCAAGAATCATGGCATTTACTTTGTGCTTAGAATTAGACTGGGGAAAACACAAAGGGTTGAACTCATACCCTAACTCGGTGATGAGTTTGCTACGGCGACAACGGCGATGAAGAATCGGTCAGACCGAAATGCACTAAGAGGTTTTCGAAGTTTAAGTCCATGACGAATCGGAGACTCCAAGTGCTCCTCACTTAGAGTGGTTCGAATCTGACTTGATCAAACTTTGTGATGTAGCATGAATAGAGTTTGAGACAAGAAAATCATAGATAGCTATAGGGGGTTCTTAGGCATTCTTGTCCATCCATTTGGAAAAAGAAGAAATCCAAACAATTAAAGCAACAAATGGATGTCCTCAAATGAGAAAAATATGCACTCAACATGCTCACACAATAAGATAGCAAATGAAATATGTGGCAAAGCATGCACAACCATTCTAGCATCTATCAAGCAATTGGCGACGACTAGGTCATCTATATATGAGTACATTGACTTAGGAGTCAAATAAGAACATTTGATCATAGGTCACACTCATCGTTTAAGCTCAAGTGGGGTTACCACTTTTACATAAAGTATTGTTGTCTTCACACCATTAGAGTTGCTTTAACTCAATTCTTAGAGTAAAGCTCACCCTAGATGTGATATCCCCCGTGAGAGGGATGAACTAACCTTGGGTTTTGTCGACGATGACTTCATGTAGGTGTTGAAGATGTAGATGATCAATGTTGATGTAGATCATTTTGGAGCAATCCATTGGAGTGAGTTGCACTTTCAATACCTACATGGGTTAGTCCCACAAGGAACATACAAAGATATCCATGGACATAGAGTGAATTGTACACAATATGATGTCCATGAAAGCATTAGGTTACCTTATCCCTTGTCTTACCAACAAGAGGGTTTTTGACTCCTTGAACTAGTGCAAGATGTGAAGGTTGATTGCACTTGTCCTTGCTAATATGAATAAGAGTGAAGTATGTTGGCGGAATCACCCTGAAGAACACTCTAGTTATTATTCTTCGGGACCCATGCCATCTTGATGGGAATCCTTGGAGTTGTAGATGTACTTGATGAAGTAGAACTTGATGTAGTCTTGGGAACCCACTTGACCAAGGCCTTAGGAGCTTCTTCAAATGCATCAATATCTTCTTGAATCTTGTCCTTGCCCTTTAGCTTATGGACTTGTGGTGGAAGATCATCTTGGGCTTGTGTCCCCTTTAAGGAAGTAGGATCACACTTCTCTTGTGGACGAACAAACTTTGTCTTGGGGTATTGATCTTCTTCCCACTCAACTCCATTGGCATTGAACTTTCGTTAAAAACCAACACCTTGATTCTTTCGGTGCCTTCCTTGCTTGCGTACAATTTCCTCGAATTGCTTACTCCTGGCAAGGCTCTTATAAATACCTTTCTCTATAATTCCCTTCAATAAGCTATTTTCTCGCTCAAGTGTAACTTGGCTAAGAGAATCATTAGTGGAATCAAGAGAACTACTAGAGGCAACAACATTTGTTTTATCATGATTATTGTTACCACTAGAGGAAGAATCTTTCTTGTTCTTATTGATAGATTTTACTTGTGGCATGTAGGTGGACAAGAGTAAATGCTTGGCAATGTAGGAAGAACTTTTCTTACGAAGATCATCATTGATTACTTTTAAGAACTCATGTTCTTGCTCTAGATTGAGCTTTTCAAAGCGTAGCTTCTCATGAGTCCTCAAAAGTTCTCGATGGTCCTCTAAGGTAGTTTCATGAGCTAACTTGAGAGTGTTTAATTCTTTAGTTAGACGCTCAATCTTCTCCTTATCATTGTCATTCATTTTATCTTGATTAGCATGATCAACGGCAATTTCATCGCAGTTTTCATCACTATTGCTACCAACAAGTAAATCATTATCTCCTAGCAAATCATCTTCATCACTATTGAAATCAAGATATTCGGGGTGTGATACCTTAGGGTCTTTAGCCATGAAGCATCTTCCAATTCCTACATTTGGTGAGTCAAATATGCCGTAGGAGTTGGATGACACAAGAGCAATTCCAGCAACACCTTCATCTTGAGTATCTTCTGAGTTGGAGCGATAGCTTCTCTCGGAGTAGTTATCGGATTCGGAACCGGATACCCATTCACCAATATGAGCTTGATGTCTTCGTTTTGTATAGCTCCTTGATGATTTGTCCTTCCTTTCCAGATCCTTGCTTCTACGAGAGGGTCTTCATTCATAACAATCAACTCTACTCCTTCTCTCTCTTGGTGGTGAATCTTCTCTTCTACTTCTCCTTTTAGGTGAGTCTTCTCTTCTTTTGTGTGGAACTGTAGCAATTGCGTTCACGGCTAGAAGATCCTTTGTCATTGTAGGACCTTGACTTGGAACTTCTCTCTTTGCTTCTACTCTTGTAGAACTTGTTGAAGTTCTTCACCATTAACCTCAATTCTTTATTGAAGACTTGTTTCTCACTTGATGATGTAGGAGCATTGATACATCTCCAACGTATCTATAATTTTTTATTGTTCCATGCTATTATATTATCAGTTTTGGATGTTTAATGAGATTTAATATGCACTTTTATATTATTTTTGGGACTAACCTACTAACCAAGGGCTAAGTGCAAATTGTTGTTTTTTTTTGCTTATTTCAGTGTTTCGCAGAAAAGGAATATCAAACTGAATCAAAACGGAATGAAACCTTCGCGAGGATTGTTTTTGGAACAAATGCAATCCAGGAGACTTGGAGTACAAGTATAGGAAGCCACGAGGCGGCCACGAGGCAGGAGGGCGCGCCCCCCACACTCGTGGGCCCCTCATAACTCCACCGACATACTTCTTTCACCTATATATACTCATATACCCTGAAAACATCAGACAGCACCACGAAACCCTATTTCCACCGCCGCAACCTTCTATACCCGTGAGATCCCATCTTGGGGCCTTTTCTGGCGCTCCGTCGGAGGGGGAATCGATCACAGAGGGCTTCTACATCAACACCATAGCCTCTCCGATGATGTGTGAGTAGTCTACCATAGACCTTTGGGTCCATAGTTATTAGCTAGATGGCTTTTTCTCTCTCTTTGGATCTCAATACAAAGTTATCCTCGATCTTCTTGGAGATCTATTCGATGTAATACTTTTTGCGGTGTGTTTGTCGAGATCCAATGAATTGTGGGTTTATGATCAAGATTATCTATGAACAATATTTGGTTCTTCTCTGAATTCTTATATGCATGATTTAATATCTTTGCAAGTCTCTTCGAATTATCAGTTTGGTTTGGCCTACTAGATTGATCTTTCTTGCAATGGGAGAAGTTCTTAGCTTTGGGTTCAATCTTGCGGTGTCCTTTCCAAGTGACAGCAGGGGCAGCAAGGCACGTATTGTATTGTTGCCATCGAGGATAAAAAGATGGGGTTTATATCATATAGCTTGAGTTTATCCCTCTACATCATGTCATCTTGCTTAATGCGTTACTCTGTTCTTATGTACTTAATACTCTAGATGCATGTTGGAAAGCGGTTGACGTGTGGAGTAATAGTAGTGATGCAGAATCATTTCGGTCTACTTGTCACGTGACGTGATGCCTATATACATGATCATGCCTAGGTATTCTCATAACTATACGCTTTTCTATCAATTGCTCGACAGTAATTTGTTCACCCATCGTAAAATATGCTATCTTGAGAGAAGCCACTAGTGAAACCTACGGCCCCGGGTCTATTTTCCATCATATTAATCTCTCGTCAACTAGCTATTTTTATTGTAGTTTATTTTGCAATATTTACTTTTCAATCTATACAACAAAAATACCAAAAATATTTATCTTATTATCTTTATCAGATCTCACTCTTGCAAGTGGCCGTGAAGGGATTGACAACCCCATTATCGCGTTGGTTGCAAGGTTCTTAATTGTTTGTGCAGGTAATAGGGATTTGAGTGTAGTCTCCTACTGGATTGATACCTTGGTTCTCAAAAACTGAGGGAAATACTTACACTACTTTGCTGCATCACCCTTTCCTCTTCAAGGGAAAACCAACGCATGCTCAAGAGGTAGCAAGAAGGATTTCTGGCGCCGTTGCCGGGGAGATCTATGCACAAGTCAAGACATACCAAGTACCCATCACAAACTCTTATCCCTCGCATTACATTATTTGCCATTTGCCTCATGTTTCCCTCTCCCCCACTTCACCTTTGTCGTTTTATTCGCCCTTTTTCTGCTCGCCTCTTTTCCGTTCGCTTGCTTCTTGTGTGTTCGTGTGTTAGATCGTTTGTTTCACCGTCATGGCCAGTCCTTCTATCATTGTTAGTACTCCCGAGAATGAAGTTCTTAATTTTAAATAAAGGGAGGGAGAAAACTTAAAAGATGCTTGGTACATAATTTTGCAATGCTCAGAATAGATCCACTAGGAAGCAATCTACTTCTGTTCTTCTTCGCAATTTTTATGTAGGCATCACACCTTGGAAGAGATATATTCTTGACACCATTACCGGAGCGAATTTCTTGGGTAGCCATACTTTTTATTCTTATAATACTATGATAGATTTGTTTGGCCCACCACCTCTTTTGGTTAATGGAACTATTTTAACTTTGGAACACGTAATGCAAATGGTTGAAATTATTGAAAATAAAGTTGCCACTTTGGAGTTGATTGAGATTTTAGATAAAAAGATCCACAACCAAATTACCCAATATGGATCTAAGGTAGGAGTCACTCTGAATTTTTTTGAGGAAAAAGAACCCTTAGTTAATGAAAAGATAGATCAAGACTCCACTAGAATTGATAAACTTGAGGATATTATTACCAACGTAGGGTCTGCTTTTTCTGCCGTGAGAAATGTTTCAAACCCTCCTACTACCAGAGTTGCCAAATTTATGTATGTTCCTAAAAATAAGGGTGAATCTTCTAGTAAGGAAACTGCGGATTTCAAATCAATAAGTGTTCACCCCAACTTTCTCGCTATCATTAAGGAAACTTTTGCTACAAATGAATTTCTTGATTTCTCGCCTAGGAGTTTGATTATTAATGAAAAGAAGGAAACTCCTAAGGGTTATAAGTGTTCAATTGAAGAATTACGAGCCAAAGACAATAATACCTACATCTATTCTTGTTTTTATGCCTAGCTAGGGGCGTTAAACGATAGCGCTTGTTGGGATGCAACCCAATTTTATTTTCTTGGCTTTTTGTTTCTGCTTAGTAATAAATAATTCATATAGCCTATGGTTGGATATGGTTTAGTGTTTTAATTAGTGTTTATGCCAAGTAGAACCATTGGGAAGACTTGGGTGAAATATTTGCGATCTTGCTGTAAAAAACAGAAACTTTCGCACTCACGAGATTAGCTGCCATTTTTTTTACTGGAGAGTGCTTTTAGGTTGATTCTTTTTGAATATGATTAATAGACAAATTCCTCATGTTCAACAATTTATTTTAGAATATTTAGAGTTACAGAAGTATTCGAAAGTTACAGATTGCTAGAGATTGTTCTGTTTTTGATAGATTCTGTTTTTCGTGTGTTGTTTGCTTTGGTGAATCTATGGCTAGTATCGGGGGGTATGAACCATAGAGAAGTTGGAATGCAGTAGGTTTATCACCAATATAAATAAATAATGAGTTCATTACAGTACCTTAAAGTGGTGGTTTGTTTCCTTATACTAACGGAGCTCACAAGATTTTCTGTTAAGTTTTGTTTTGTGAAGTTTTCGTGTTTTTGGGTAAGGATTTGATGGACTATGGAATAAAGAGTGGCAAGAGCATAAGCTTGAGGATTCCCAAGGCACCCCAAGGTAAAATTCAAGGACGACCAAAAGCCTAAGCTTGGGGATGCCCCGCGAAGGCATCCCCTCTTTCGTGTTCGTCTATCGGTAACTTTACTTGAGACTATATTTTTATTCACCACATGACATGTGTTTTGCTTGGAGTGTCTTGTTTTATTTGAGTCTTTGCTTTTTAGTTTACCGCAAACATACTTTCTATACACACCTTTTGGGAGAGACACACATGAATCGGAATTTATTAGAATACTCTATGTACTTCACTTATATCTTTTAGAGCACGGTGGTGGTTTTATTTTACAGAAATTATTGATCCCTCATGCTTCACTTATATTATTTTGAGAGTCCTTTAGAACAGCATGGTAATTTGCTTTGGCTATAAAATTAGTCCTAATATGATAGGCATCCAAGATGGGTATAATAAAAACTTTCATATTAAGTGCATTGAATACTATGAGAAGTTTGATACTTGATGATCATTCTGAGATATGAGGATGGTGATATTAGAGTCATGCTAGTAGAGTAGTTGTGAATTTGAGTAATACTTGTGTTGAGGTTTGCAAGTCCCGTAGCATGCACGTATAGTAACCGTTGTGTGACAAATTTGAAGCATGATGTGCTTCTTTGATTGTCATCCTTTGTTTGGAGGTTGGGATCGCGCGATGGTTAACTCCTACCAGCCCTTCCCCTAGGAGCATGCGTGTAGTACTTTGTTTTGATGACTTGTAGATTTTTGCAATAAGTATGTGAGTTCTTTATGACTACTGTTGAGTCCATGGATTATACGCACTCTCACCCTTACAGCATTGCTAGCCTCTCTAGTGCCGCACAACTTTCGCCGGTACCATAAACCCACCTTATATCTTCCTCAAAACAGCCACCATACCTAACTATTATGGCATTTCCATAGCCATTCCGAGATATATCGCCATGCAACTTTCCACCGCTCCGTTTATTATGACACGCTTCATCATTGTCATATTGTCTTGCATGATCATGTAGTTGACATCGTATTCTTGGCAAGGCCACCATGCATAATTTTTCATACATGTCACTCTTGGTTCATTGCACATCCCGGTACACTGCCGGAGGCACTCATATAAAGTCATATTTTGTTCTAGTATCGAGTTGTAATCCTTGAGTTGTAAATAAATAGAAGTGTGATGATCATCATTATTAGAGAATTGTCCCGATAAAAAAAGAAAGGCAAAAAAAAAGAGAAAGGCTAAAAAAGGAAGGCCCAAAAAAAGAAGAAAAAAGGGACAATGCTACTATCTTTTTTCCACACTTGTGCTTCAAAGTAGCACCATGATCTTTATGATAGAGAGTCTCTTGTTTTGACACTTTCATATACTAGTGGGAGTTTTTCATTATAGAATTTGGCTTTTATATTCCAACAATGGGCTTCCTCAAATGCCCTAGGTCTTCATGAGCAAGCAAGTTGGATGCACACCCACTTAGTTTCTTTTGTTGAGCTTTCATACATTTATAGCTCTAGTGCATCCATTGCATGGCAATCCCTACTCACTCACATTGATATATATTGATGGGCATCTCCATAGCCCATTGATACGCCTAGTTGATGTGAGACCATCTTCCTCCTTTTTGTCTTCTCCGCAACCACCACTCTATTCCACCTATAGTGTTATATCCATGGCTCACGCTCATGTATTGCGTGAAAATTGAAAAAGTTTGAAAAAAAACTAAAGTATGAAACATTGCTTGGCTGAAATCGGGGCTGTGCATGATTTGGGTATTTTGTGTGACAAAGATGGAGCATAGCCAAACTATATGATTTTGTAGGGATGAACTTTCTTTGGCCATGTTATTTTGAGAAGACATAATTGCTTTGTTCGTATGCTTGAAGTATTATTATTCTTATGTTAATATTATACTTTTGTCTTGAATCTTTTGGATCTGAACATTCATGCCACAATAAAGAAAAATACATTGAAAATCATGTTAGGAAGCATTCCACATCTAAAATGATGTTTTTTATCATTTACCTACTCGAGAACGAGCGGGAATTAAGCTTGGGGATGCTTGATACGTCTCCAACGTATCTATGATTTTTGATTGTTCCATGCTATTATATTATCTGTTTTGGATGTTTAATGGGCTTTAATATGCACTTTTATATTATTATTGGGACTAACCTACTAACCAAAGGCCCAGTGCAAATTGCTGTTTTTTGCCTATTTCAGTGTTTTGCAGAAAAGGGATATCAAACGGAATCCAAACGGAATGAAACCTTCGCGAGGATCGTTTTTGGAACAAACGCAATCCAGGAGACTTGGAGTACAAGTCTAGGAAGCCACGAGGCGGCCACGATGCAGGAGGGCGCGCAAAGGGGGGGTAGGCGCACCCCCCACCCTCGTGGGCCCCTTGTAGCTCCACCGACATACTTCTTTCGCATATATATACTCATATACCCTGAAAACATCATAGAGCACCACGAAACCCTATTTCCACCGCCGCAACCTTATGTACCTGTGAGATCCCATCTTGGGGCCTTTACCGACGCTCCGCCGGAGGGGGAATCGATCACGGAGGGCTTCTACATCAACACCATAGCCTCTCTGATGATGTGTGAGTAGTCTACCACAGACCTTCGGGTCCATAGTTATTAGCTAGATGGCTTCTTCTCTCTCTTTGGATCTCAATACAAAGTTCTCCTCAATCTTCTTGGAGATCTATTCGATGTAATACTTTTTGCAGTGTGTTTGTCGAGATCCAATGAATTGTGGGTTGATGATCAAGTTTATCTATGAACAATATTTGGTTCTTCTCTGAATTCTTATATGCATGATTTAATATCTTTGCAAGTCTCTTCGAATTATCAGTTTGGTTTGGCTTACTAGATTGATCTTTCTTGCAATGGGAGAAGTGCTTAGCTTTGGGTTCAATCTTGTGGTCTCCTTTCACAGTGACAGCAGGGGCAGCAAGGCACGTATTGTATTGTTGCCATCAAGGATAAAAAGATAGGGTTTATATCATATTGCTTGAGTTTATCCCTCTACATCATGTCATCTTGCTTAATGCGTTACTCTGTTCTTATGAACTTAATACTCTAGATGCATGCTGGATAGCGGTCGATGTGTGGAGTAATAGTAGTAGATGCAGAATCGTTTCGGTCTACTTGTCACGGATGTGATGCCTGTATACATGATCATGCCTAGATATTCTCATAACTATGCACTTTTCTATCAATTGCTCGACAGTAATTTGTTCACCCACCGTAAAATATGCTATCTTGAGAGAAGCCACTAGTGAAACCTATGGCCCCCGGGTCTATTTTCTATCATATTAATCTCCCTTCAACTAGCTATTTTTATCGCAGTTTATTTTGCAATATTTACTTTTCATTCTATACAAAAAAAATACCAAAAATATTTATCTTATTATATTTATCAGATCTCACTTTTGCAAGTGGCCGTGAAGGGATTGACAACCCCTTTATCACGTTGGCTGCAAGGTTCTTAATTGTTTGTGCAGGTACTAGGGATTTGAGTGTAGTCTCCTTCTGGATTGATACCTTGGTTCTCAAAAACTGAGGGAAATACTTACGCTACTTTTCTGCGTCACCCTTTCCTCTTCAAGGGAAAACCAACGCATACTCAAGAGGTAGAAAGCATCACATGAAGGTTTGTAAGCGCCACTAGACTTGTTGTGAAGCTCTTCTTTATCCTCAAGTGACATCTCATGAGCAACAATTCTACCAATGACTTCCGTTGGCTTGAGATCTTTGTAATTGGGGATCATTTGGATCAATGTGCACACGGTGTCATATTTTCCATCCAAGGCTCTTAGGATTTTCTTGATGATGAATTTATCGGTCATTTCTTCGTTTTTTAAGATGGTAATCTCATTTGTGATGAGAAAGCCTATGTGGGGGAACGTAGTATTTCAAAAAAAATCCTATGATCACGCCAGATCTATCTAGGAGAAGCATAGCAACGAGCGGGGAGAGTGTGTACACGTACCCTCATAGACCGAAAGCGGAAGCGTTTAGTAACGCGGTTGATGTTGTCGAACGTCTTCACGATATTGCCGATCCAAGTACCGGACGTACGTCACCTGCGTGTTCAGCACACGTTCAACACGATGGCGTCCCTCGAGCTCTTGATCCAGTTGAGAAAGAGGATGATTTTCGTAAGCACGCGGTATGGTGACGATGATGATGAAGTTACCAGCGCAGGGCTTCGCCTAAGCACTCCAACGATTTGACCGAGGTGTGTAACCGTGGAGGGGTCACCGCACACGGCTAAAATATTGGCTTGTGTGTCTTTGGGGCTCCTCCCACATATATAAAGGGGGGAGGGAGGAGGATGCCGGCCAAGGTGTGGCGCGCCCAAGGGGGGGAGTCCTACTCCAAGTAGGATCCCCCCTTTCCTATTCCTACAAGGAGAAGGGGGGAAGAGGAGGAGGAGAGAAGGAAAGGGGGCCGCCCACCAACCCTAGTCCAATTCGGTTTGGGCTAGGGGGCGCATGCCTCCACCTGGCTGCTGCCTCATCTCTTCCACGAAGGCCCATTAACCCCCCCCCCCGG
>LR738712.1:173264140-173313147 GCA_902687465.1 Secale cereale
CCCTTTATGTGATGTCGCTCAGACGTCCGACTGTGGCCTTCTTTTTATTTATAAGCCCTTCATGTGATGTCGCTCAGACGTCCGACTGTGGCATTCATTTTTATTTATAAGCCCTTTACGCGATGTCGCTCAGACGTCCGATTGAGGCATTCTTGTTATTTATTTTTGCTATAAGCCCTTTATGTGGTGTCGCTCAGACGCCCGACTGTGGCCTGCCATCATTTATTATTCTACGAGGCGTCACTCAGACACTCGTTTGGTCTTCTTCTATTTATCTTATGGATTTTGGGAGGATTACCGCCCGACTTCCATCGTTGCATACAGCTCATTAATATTTTATTCCGGTCGCATTTTGCTGGAATACTTGTATGCATCATGTTGGCATTTGTTATATCTTAAGTCCGAACAGTCTTGCGAGTACATTCAAAGTACTCACCTGGCTTGTTGATTTAGCCAGATGTGGACGAAGGCGATCTCATGGATGAAGAGTTCGATAGCGAGTCCGACGTCTAGTGGAGTCCCAGTCAGTCCCTTGCGATCCTGGAGTTGATCACTATTCTATAACCGCTTCCGCCTACCACCAAATAAATTCATCGGGTCTCACTCCGACACTCGATGAACTGTAATATATTGGAGTCACATCATCCACTTCACTGTGACATATCCACCACCTTTTATTACGAGTTAGTAGTATGCCACCCTGCATTGTGTCATATCCGCCTTTATGTATTATATTGGCGCGCTTGTAATAAAATTGTTGAGCAACCCCCAGCTCAACCTTGTATAATATTCAGTGTACTAGAATTCTGTATCAAGGATTTGTCTGCCAGCGGGTAATAATATTCCTCGCTGGTTTAATAAAAAGGTCGGTCTTCCGGTAATTATTTTACTGAAGGACCGGTCCTGACAATCTGGGCTCATCATCACTTCCTCATAGTTCGTAGGTTCGTCATGGTCTAGTAACATGACTTCCAAAACAGGGTTACCGTACCACTCTGGTGCGGAACATACTCTGGTTGACCTACGAGGTTCAGTAGTAACTTGATCTGAAGTTTCATGATCATCATCATTAGCTTCCTCACTGATTGGTGTAGGAATCACTTGAACTAATTTCTGTGATGAACTACTTTCCAATTCGGGAGAAGGTACAATTACCTCATCAAGTTCTACTTTCCTCCCACTCACTTCTTTCGAGAGAAACTCCTTCTCTAGAAAGGATCCATTCTTAGCAACGAATATCTTGCCTTCAGATCTATGATAGAAGGTGTACCCAACAGTTTCCTTTGGGTATCCTATGAAGACACATTTCTCAGACTTGGTTTTGAGCTTATCAGGTTGAAGCTTTTTCATATAAGCATCGCAGCCCCACACTTTAAGAAACGACTTGGGTTTCTTGCCAAACCACAGTTCATAAGGTGTCGTCTCAATGGATTTAGATGGTGCCCTATTTAACTTGAATGCAGCAGTCTCTAAAGCATAACCCCAAAACGATAGTGGTAAATCGGTAAGAGACATCATAGATTGCACCATATCTAATAAAGTATGATTACGACATTCAGACACACTATTACGCTATAGTGTTCCAGGTGGCGCGAGGTGCGAAACTATTCCACATTGTTTCAAATGAAGACCAAACTCGTAACTCAAATATTTGCCTCCGCGATCAGATCGTAGAAACTTTATTTTATTGTTACGATGATTCTCTACTTCACTCTGAAATTCTTTGAACTTTTCAAATGTTTCAGACTTGTGTTTCATCAAGTAGATATACCCATATCTGCTCAAATCATCTGTGAAGGTCAGAAAATAACGATACCCGCCGCGAGCCTCAACACTCATTGGACCACATACATCAATATGTACGATTTCCAATAAGTCAGTTGCTCGCTCTATTGTTCCAGAGAATGGTGTTTTAGTCATCTTGCCCATGAGGCATGGTTCGCAATCATCAAGTGATTCCAAAAGCCCATCATCATGGATTTTCTTCATGCGCTTTACACCAATATGACCTAAAGGGCAGTGCCACAAATAAGTTGCACTATCATTATCAACTTTGCATCTTTTGGCTTCAATATTATGAATATGTGTATCACTACGACTGAGATTCAACAAAAATAGACCACTCATCAAGGGTGCATGACCATAAAAGATATTACTCATATAAATAGAACAACCATTATTCTCTGATTTAAATGAATAACCGTCTCGCAACAAACAAGATCCAGAGATAATGTTCATGCTCAACGGTGGCACCAAATAACAATTATTTAGGTCTAAAACTAATCCCGAAGGTAGATGTAGAGGTAGCGTGCCGACGGCGATCACATCGACTTTGGAACCATTTCCCACGCGCATCATCACCTCGTCCTTAGCCAATCTTTGTTTAATCTGTAGCCCATGTTTCGAGTTACAAATATGAGCAACCGAACCAGTATCAAATACCCAGGCGCTACTACGAGCATTAGTAAGGTACACATCAATAACGTTTATATCAAATATACTTTTGTTCACTTTGCCATCCTTCTTATCTGCCAAATACTTGGGGCAGTTCTGCTTCCAATGACCAGTCCCTTTGAAGTAGAAGCACTCAGTTTCAAGCTTGGATCGAGACTTGGATTTCTTCCCGGGAGTAGCAACTGGCTTGCTATTCTTCTTGAAGTTCCCCTTCTTTCCCTTGCCCTTTTTCTTGAAACTAGTGGTCTTGTTAACCATCAACACTTGATGCTCCTTTTTGATTTCTACCTCCGCAGCTTTGAGCATTGCGAAGAGCTCGGGAATTGTCATATTATAGTTCATCACAAAGCCTTTATAGCTTGGTGGCAGTGATTGAAGAACTCTGTCAATAACACTGTCATCATCAACTGTGACTCCAAGATGAGTCATGTGGTTGTGGTACCCAGACATTCCGAGTATGTGTTCACTGACAGAATTGTTGTCCTCCATCTTGCAGCTATAGAACTTGTTGGAGATTTCATATCTTACAACTCGGGCATTTGCTTGAAATATTAATTTCAACTCTTGGAACATCTCATATGCTCCATGACGTTCAAAATGTCTTTGAAGTCCCAATTCTAAGCCGTAAAGCATGGCACACTGAAATATCGAGTAGTCATCAGACCGCGTCTGCCAGACGTTCAAAGCGTCTACATTAGCGGGAGGGGGCTTGTCACCTAGCGGTGCTTCAAGGACATAATTCTTCTGTGCAGCAATGAGGATAATCCTCAAGTTACGTACCCAGTCCGTGTAGTTGCTACCATTGTATTTCAACTTAGCTTTCTCTAGGAACACATTAAAATTCAAGGGAACGGTAGCACGGGCCATCGATCTACAACAACATAGATATGCAAAAAACTATCAGGACTAAGTTCATGATAAATTGAAGTTCAATTAATCATATTACTAAAGAACTCCCACTTAGATAGACATCCCTCAAGTCATCTAAATGATCACGTGATCCAAATCAACTAAACCATGTCCAATCATCACATGAGATGGAGTAGTTTTCAATGGTTAACATCTTATGTTGATCATATCTACTATATGATTCACGCTCGACCTTTCGGTCTCCAGTGTTCCGAGGCCATGTCTGTACATGCTAGTCTTGTCAAGGTTAACCTGAGTATTCTGCATGTGCAAAACTGTCTTACACCCGTTGTATGTGAATGTAGAGCTTATCACACCCGATCATCACGTGGTGTCTCGGCACGACGAACTGTCGCAATTGTGCATACTCAGGAAGAACACTTGTACCTTGAAATTTTAGTAAGGGATCATCTTATAATGCTACTGTCGTTCTAAGCAAAATAAGATGCATAAAAAGGTAAACATCACATGCAATCAAAATATGTGACATGATATGGCCATCATCATGTTGTGCTTTTGATCTCCATCTCCAAAGCATCGTCATGATCTCCATCATCACCGGCTTGACACCATGATCTTCATCGTAGCATCGTGGTCGTCTCACCAACTATTGCTTCTACTACTATCGCTAACTCATAGTGATAAAGTAAAGCAATTACATGTCGTTCGCAATTCATATAATAAAAAGACAACCATAAGGCTCCTGCCGGTTGCCGATAATTTACAAAACATGATCATCTCATACAATATCATATAACTCATCACGTCTTGACCATATCACATCACAACATGCCTTGCAAAAACAAGTTAGACGTACTCTACTTTGTTGTTGCAAGTTTTACGTGGCTGCCACGGGCTTCTAGTAAGAACCGTTCTTACCTACGCATCAAAACCACAACAATTTTTCATCAAGTGTGATGCTTTAACCTTCAACAAGGATCAGCCGTAGTCACACTCAATTCAACTAAAGTTGGAGAAACTGACACCCGCCAGCCACCTATGTGCAAAGCACGTCGGTAGAACCAGTCGCATGAACGCAATCATGTAATGTCGGTCCGGGCCGCTTCATCCAACAATATTGCTGAATCAAAGTATGACGTTGGTGGTAAGCAATATGACTATTATCGCCCACAACTCTTTGTGTTCTACTCGTGCATATCATCTACGCATAGACCTGGCTCATGATGCCACTGTTGGGGAATGTAGTATTTCAAAAAAATCCTACGATCACGCAAGATCTATCTAGGAGAAGCATAGCAATGAGCGGGGAGAGTGTGTCCACGTACCCTCGTAGACCGAAAGCGAAGGCGTTTAGTAACACGGTTGATGTAGTCGAACGTCTTCACGATCCAATCGATCCAAGTATCGAACGTACGGCACCTCCGTGTTCAGCAGATGTTCAGCATGATGACGTCCCTCGAGCTCTTGATCCAGTTAAGAACGAGGGAGAATTTCGTCAGCACGACGGCATGGTGACGATGATAATGAAGTTGCGAGCGCAGGGCTTCGCCTAAGCACTGCAACGATATGACCGAGGTGTGTAACCGTGGAGGGGGGGACCGCATGATACGTCTCCAACGTATCTATAATTTTTTATTGTTCCATGCTATTATTTATGAAGTCTTGGATGTTTAATGGGCTTTACCATTCACTTCCATATCATTTTTGGGACTAACCTACTAACCCAAAGGCCCAGTCCAGATTGTTGTTTTTTGTCTATTTCCGGGTTTTGCAGAAAAGGAATATCAAATGAAGTCCAAACGGAATGAAACCTTCGTGAGAGATGTTTTTGGAGGAAAAAACACACACGAAAAACTTCGGGGCCAAGCGAGGGGACAGTGGGGCCACCCTCGAGGGTGGGGGGCGCGCCCCCCTTCCCAAGGCGCACCCCCTGCCTCGAGGGCAGCCCATGTGGCCCCCGGTGCCCCTCTTCTTGCTATATATACCTACGTACCCCAAAAACTCCATACGCAGAGAGAAAACACTAATTCCACTGCCGTAGCTACTGTTCCCGTGGAGATCCCATCTTGGAGCATGTTCCGAGAGGGGGATCCATCACGGAGGCCTTCATCATCATCATCATCGCCCTCACCATGAGTTGTGACTAGTTTACCACAGACCTTTGGTCCATAGCTAGTATCTAGATGGCTTCTTCTCTCTCTCTCTAGACCTCAATACAAAGTTCTCCTTGGTCTTCGAGGAGATCTATTCGATGTAATCTCTTTTTGCGGTGTGTTTGTCGAGATCCGATGAATTATGAGTTTATGATCAAGGTTATCTATGAAAGATATTTGGTTCTTCTCTGAACTTTTTATGTGTGCTCATAATATCCTTGCAAGTCTCTTCGAATTATTGGTTTGGTTTGGCCTACTAGATCTATAGTTCTTGCAATGGGAGAAGTGCTTAGCTTTGGGTTCAATCTTGCAGTGTCCTTTCCCAGTGACAGTAGGGGCAGCAAGGCATGTATTGTATTGTTGCCATTGAGGATAAAAAGATGGGGTTTTCATCATATTGCTTGAGTTTATCCATCTAAATCATGTCATCTTGCTTAAGGCGTTACTCTATTCGTATGAACTCAATACACTAGATGCATGCTGGATAGCGGTCGATGTGTGGAGTAATAGTAGTAGATGCTGGCAGGAGTCGGTCTACTTGTCTCGGACGTGATGTCTATATACAATGATCATGCCTAGATAGTCTCATAATTATTCGCTTTTCTATCAATTGCTCGACAATGACTGGAGCGTGACCATAAAGAGATTGACAACCCCTTATCGCGTTGGCTGTGAAGTTCTATTTGTTTGTGCAGGTGCGAGGGACTGGCGCGTGGTCTCCTACTGGATTGATACCTTGGTTCTCAAAAACTGAGGGAAATACTTATGCTACTGTGCTGCATCTCCCTTTCCTCTTCGGGGGAATACAACGCAAGCTCAAGAGGTAGAAAGAAGAATTTCTGGCGCCATTGCTGGGGAGACTTACGCAAAAGTCATATACCAAGTACCTATCACAAACCCTTATCCTTCGCATTACATTTATTTGCCTCTCGTTTTCCTCTCCCCCACTTCACCGTTGCCGTTTTATTCGCCCTTCTTCCGGCGTGTGTTTTTTTCGCTAGCCTTTTGTTTGCATGTGTGTTGCTTGCTTGCTCGTCATCATGTCTAGCACACCTATCACTATTACCACTCTCGAGAGTGAGGTCCTCAACTTTAAACAAAGGGAGGGAGAAAATTTAAAAGATGACTGGTATAGAATTTGCAACGCTCAAGATAGGTCTAATAGGAAGCTTTCCACTTCCGTGCTTCTTCGCAATTTTTATGTTGGCATAACTCCGTGGAATAGATTTATCTTAGACACCATTACCGGAGGGAATTTCTTGGGTAGCCACACCGTTGATTCTTACAAAGCTATGACTGAATTATTTGGCTCACCACCTCTTATGGTTAATGGGACCGTTTTAACTTTGGAGCATGTTATGCAAACGTTAGAAATCATTGAAAACAAAGTTGCTACGGTAGAACTGGTGGAGAACTTGGATAGAAAAATTCATAATGAAATCACCCAATATGGATCCAAGGTAGGAGTTGTTCTGAAAAATCTTAAGGAAAAAGAGCCCATAGTTAAAGGAAAGCTAGATCAGGATTCCACAAGAATCAATAAGCTTGAGGATGTTATCACTAATGTGGGTTCTGCTCTTTCCGCTATAAAAACTACTCCAAATACCTCCACTAAATTATCTAAGTTCATGTATGTCCCTAAAGACAAGGGTGAAACATCTAGACTCGCGGATCTCAAATCCATAAGTGTTCACCCTAATTTTCTTACTTTTGCAAGAGACCATTTTGACACTTTAGAATTTCTTGATTTCTTGCCCAAGAGTTTGATTATTCTTAGGGACAAAGAAGTGCCCAAAAATCACAAGTGCTTAATTAAATAATTGCCTTCCAAGGATGGCAATACCTAGATTTATCTTGTATCGTGCCTAGCTAGGGGCGTAAAACGATAGCGCTTGTTGGGAGGCAACCCAATTTTATGTTTTTTTGTTTTTGTTGCTGTTAGGGAATAAATATTGCATCTTGCCTCTGATTAGATGTTTTTTCATGTTTTTTTAGTGTATGTGCCAAGTAGAACCATTCGTAACACTTGTGTGAAATTTATTTGATCTTGCTATAAAAAACACAATCGTTAGCGCTCGCTAAAGTAGTCTTCAAATTTTACTGGAGCGTGCTTTTTAGTTGATTCTTTTTGCTGCTGATTGGTAGATAAATTGCGAAAACTTTCCAATTTAGTTTGAATTTTTTGGAGTTCCATAAGTAGGCTAACCCAGCAGATTACTACAGACTGTTCTGTTTTTGACAGATTCTGTTTTTCGTGTGTTGCTTGCTTATTCCGATGCATCTATGAGTAATATTGGAGGATATGAACCTTAGAGAACTTGGAGTACAGTAGGTTTAACACCAATATAGACAATGAATTAATTCCTTGCTGTACCTTTGAGTGGTGGCTTGCTCTCTCTTACTAACGGAGCTCACGAGAATTTTTGTCTAAGTTTTGTGTTGTGAAGTTTTCAGTTTTGAGTATTGCTTTGATGGACTACGGAACAAGGAGTAGCAAAAGCCCAAGCTTGGGGCTTCCCATGGCACCCCAAGTAAATTCAAGATAATAAAAAAGCCTAAGCTTGGGGATGCCCCGGGAAGGCATCCCCTCTTTCGTCTTCATCCATCGGTAACTATACTTGGAGCTATATTTTTATTCGCAACATGCTATGTGTTTTGCTTGGAACGTCTTGTGTAATTTGAGTCTTTGCTTGTTAGTTTTCCACAATCATCCTTGCTGGATACACCTATTTGAGAGATTTAAATATGGCCTAGAAATTGTTAGAACACTCTATGTGCATCACTTATATCTTTTGAGTTAAATAATTTTTCCTCTAGAGCTTCACTTATATCTTTTAGAGCATGGTGGTGGTAATATTTTGTAGAAATTGTTGAACTCTCATGCTTCACTTAGATCTATTTGAGAGTCTATTAAAACAGCTTGGTAAAGTGTTTAGGCTAAAGAAACTAGTCTTCACATGATAAACATCCAATGTCAATGTAGTAAAAAAATCAAATCAAGTGCATTGAATAGAACGAGATGTTGGATGCTTGATAATTGTTTTGAGACATGAGGATAGTGATATTAGAGTCATGCTAGTGGAGTTGTTATGAAATTTAGAAATACTTGTGTTAAGGTTAGTGATTCCCGTAGCATGCACGTATGGTGAACCGTTGTGTGACTAAGTTAAAGCATGAGGTATTTGTAGAGTGTCAACCTTTGTGTGGAGGTCGGGGGCGCGCGATGGTTAACTCCTACCAACCTCCCCCCTAGGAGCATGCGTTGATTGCTTTGTTTTGATGACTCGTAAATTTTTGCAATAAGTATATGAGTTCTTATGACTAATGTTGAGTCCATGGATTATACGCACTCTCACCCTTCCACCATTGCTAGCCTCTCTTGTACCGTGCAACTTTCGCCGGTGCCATAAACCCACTATATATCCTTCCTCAAAACAGCCACCATATTGTTCCTCAAAACAGCCACCATACCTACCTATCATGGCATTTCCATAGCCATTCCGAGATATATTGCCATGCAACTTTCCACCGTTCCATTTATATGACACGCATCATATTGTCATATTGCCATGCATGATCATGTAGTTGACATCGTATTCGTGGCAAGGCCACCATGAATAATGTTTTCATACATGTGACTCTTGTTTCATTGCACATACCGGTACATCGCCGGAGGCATTCTTATAGAGTCATACTTTGTTGTTGTAGTATCGAGTTGTAATTTCGTGTTGTAATGAAAGTGTGATGATCATCATTATTAGAGCATTGTCCCATGGGAGGAAACGCTGAATCTATAAAGCCCCTCCGCAAAAAAAGGCCAAACAGAAAAAAAAGGCCCAAAAAAAGGGACAATTGCTACTATCTTTTTCCACACTTGTGCTTCAAAGTAGCACCATGTTCTTTATTGTAGAGAGTCTCATGCTTAGTCACTTTCATATACTAGTGGGAAATTTTCGTTATAGAACTTGGCTTGTATATTCCAACGATGGGCTTCCTCAAATGCCCTAGGTCTTCGTGAGCAAGCAAGTTGGATGCACACCCACTAGTTTCTTTTGTTGAGCTTTCATTCATATTTAGCTCTAGTGCATCCCTTGCATGGCAATCCCTACTCACTCACATTGATATCTATTGATGGGCATCTCCATAGCCCGATGATACGCCTAGTCGATCTGAGACTATCTCCCTCTTTTTGTCTTCTCCACAACCACCTCTATTCCATCCATTGTGCTATATCCATGGCTCACGCTCATGTATTGCGTGAAAGTTGAAAGGTTTGAAAAGATAGAGTATGAAAACAAATGCTTGGCTGAAATCGGGGTTGTGCATGATATCAATATTTAGTGTGATAACAAGGGAGCATAGCCAACACTATATGATTTTGTAGGGATAACTTTTTTTATCCATGGTATTTTGAGAAGACATTATTGCTTTGTTAGTATTGCTTGAAGTATTGTTATTTCTTATGTCAATATAGACTTTTGTCTAGAATCTTTCAGATATGAACATTCATGCCACAATTAAGAGAATTACATTGAAAAACTATATTGGTTAGCATTCCACATCAAAAATTCGTTCTTTATCATTTACCTACTCGAGGACGAGCAGGAAGTAAGCTTAGGGATGCTTGATACGTCTCCAACGTATCTATAATTTTTTATTGTTCCATGCTATTATTTATGAAGTCTTGGATGTTTAATGGGATTTATCATTCACTTTTATGTCATTTTTGGGACTAACCTACTAACCCAAAGGCCCAGTCCAGATTGCTGTTTTTTGCCTATTTCAGGGTTTTGCCGAAAAGGAATATCAAACGGAGTCCAAACGGAATGAAACCTTCGCTAGAGATATTTTTGGAGGAAATCACGCACGAAAGACTTCGGGGCCAAGCCAGGGGATAGAGGGGCCACCCTCGAGGGTGGGGGGCGCGCCCCCCTTCCCAGGGCGCGCCCCCTGCCTCAAGGGCAGTCCTTGTGGCCCCCGGTGCTCCTCTTCTTCCTATATATACCTACGTACCCCAGAAACTCCATACGCAGAGAGAAAACCCTAATTCCACCACCGTAGCTGCTGTTCCCGTGGAGATCCCATCTTGGAGCCTGTTCCGGGAGGGGGATCCATCACGGAGGCCTTCATCACCATCATCATCGCCCTCACCATGAGTTGTGAGTAGTTTATGTAATGCCCCGGATGTAATACTTTCCCTTTTGGGCATATAATATATCTCCGGCTTCATCTATTCCATTTCGGGTTCCTTGTCTTTCGGGTTTTCGTCGTTTTGTCGTGTGCGTGTGTGGAATTCATTCATATCATGTAGACATGTGCATCGCATTGCATTTGTGTTGTCGGTTGCATCCGGTTCCACGCGTTCCTTCCCGTTGTCCGTTTCGCGTTCCGGAGCTCCCTCACGTGTCCGTGACGTCCCATAGGCCTACTTTGGTGTTTGGCCGTGTAGCGTTACCTGTGTGGCGCGAGGCTTGTTGTGTGTTGTTGTTTTGTTGTGTGTAACCCGCCTGTCAAATCTCGTCGCGTTTCGAGTCCGTTTGCTACCCCAACAGTTATTCGTGTGGGCTCAAAGTGCCTCCACTTTGTGGCCCAAGACATCCCTCCAACAGCCCACTTACCTCCTCTAGGCCCATCCTAACTCCCCTCGCGATCGGATCCGTCGGATCGCGATCGGAGGGCTCTAAATTCCCCCAAATCCCTCAAACCCTAGGACCTACCCTATATAAACACCCCCCCATGCCATTTTTGGCAGCCTAGTTCCTCTCCACCTACCTCTAGCTCCTCCTCCCATAAATTTCCCGATCTGGCCAGTGCTCCTCGCCACTTGGCAGATCCCTTCCCCGTCGAAGGAATCAGATCGCTCGCCGCCGCCAGTTCTCAGGCTCGAGCCCGAGCCTCCCGCAAGTCAACGAGCCGCCTGGGTGCCTCCTTCGCTCGAGTCGCCTGGGGCCTTCCCCGATTCCTTCGGTAGCGGGCGCCTGGACCACTTCAACCGAGGCGAAACCTCCAGTCACCAGGGCCCAGCGGCCCAGCTCCATCGGGTCACTCCAGCGCCAGGCCCCGAGCCGCGTGGACCACTTCTCCGTCGGCCAGCCGCGCGCAGGCCAGGCCGCCTCTTCACCTCAGCCGGGCCGCCCCGCTGGCTCCAGGCCCGAGCCGCCTGGGCCACCGCATCGTCGGGCCGCCTCCCTCCAGGCCCCGCCTTGGGCCTCCTCCTCCCGGGCTGTCGTCCGCGCCGAGCCGCCCCAAGGCCTCCGCGCCAGTTCGCCGGGTGGGCCGCGTCGCCCGGCTCGACCGAAGCCCCAGCCGCCTCCTTCGCCAGCGCCAGGCTGGGCCTCCTCTTCGCTCGGATCCGGCCCGATCCACACCGCCCCGTTTGCCCGATCCGGCCCGATCCGCCTCCGGAGCCCATTGACTTTCTCAGATCTGAGATCTAGGTTATTTCTAATCCTAAGTCCCCTATTTTGTGTTGTCTGATGCTATATTAGAACTGCTATATCTTTTAGTGTGGTCATCCCTTTTGCGCAAATAGCATGTCCAGACGTTCGTTGTGACTAGCACTACGATTCATTCCATTGTGCCATGCATATTAGAGGTCATCTAGATGCTTGTTTTTCTGTTGCAAGAGTGCATCCCGATATAAACTGTTGTTATGTGATGTTTTTATGCCATCTTTGCTATGTGATATCTTTTAGCTCGTTTGTCCGAATGATGCAAATGGCATGTCCACGTGTTCGTCTTGCCATGATCTACATGTTGTTTGTGTTAGGTTGCATGATAGATTTAGTCTTGCCATGTTTATCTTCGTTGCAAAGTGCCATGTGGCTGTGATGTTGTTTCACTTGTTATGAAATGCCATCTTGTTGAGCTCATTGCTATCGTTGTGTTTATCTCCATGATGCATGCTTGTATGTTTCGGAATCACCATCATGTGTACTTTGATGTGGTGCTTACCACTTGCCATGTTTAGTTTCGAGGTGACTTAAACTTGCTCTTTTAGATGCCATGATGAAACTGTTGTTTTAACACTTAGTGGATTTTCACTAAGTCTGAAATTTGTAACGTTCCGATGCCATGTTTGCTTGCTGCTCTAGGACAAACCATGTTAGTTTTGGGGTGGATCTTGATGGTTCCTTTTAGTATATATTGTTGGCTTTCCATTCATGTTCTCACATGCTTATTTGAGTGGCTGTAGCATGTTTAACTTTTGCTCCAAAGTTTCAATAAGATTCTGCTGACAGAATTTTATTGTGAAGTTCAATATGTCCAAGCTTGTTGTTATTGATCCGTGGCTCCTTTGGGGGTGCACCTTTGGACTTATTTGCTGTAGAATATGTCTAGTTTATGTTCATGCTCTTTGCCATGTTGTTTGAGTGTTGTAGCTTATTTTTCTAGTGCTCCGAAGTTGCTATGTTGCTGTAATTTTCAGCTTTCGCTCGTTTCTTGTTTCGGGCATAACTTTTAGCCCGTAGCTCCGTTTTCAGCGAGTCTTATATGAAACTTGATTGATTTTCCGTGTAGATTCATAATCTCCTGTTGTTATCATGTTTTGAAGTGTTTTGCTTGAGTGCTATTTTCCGTGCTCCGTGTGCTCTCGTAGTGCATCCATCATGCATCCATCATTTTGAGTGCGCATTGCATCTTGTTGATTCGTGCCTTGTGTGATTGTATTGTTTAGAGCCGGAAGCTGAGACCGAGTACGAGTACGAGCACGAGGTTACCAACGAGGTTGAGCACGAGGACCCTTCTTATGATCCGAACGACTACACTTCAGGCAAGATGACCGAACCCCGATAACATTACTATCTTTGCCTATTGCTAGTAGTTCCGCTCTATAGTTTTGCCTCGATGCCCATGTCTTTCATGTCAGCCTTCTACTTGTAACCATTACCATGTTTAACCACCCTACCTATGCAAACCGTTGCTTGGCTAAGTACGCTTCGCTCAGCCCTTCTTATAGCATTGCTAGTTGCAGGTGAAGATCGAAGATGCTTGCTTCATGTTGAAGTTTGTTGGGTTATATCACACTATATAAATGCTTAAAAATGAAATCATCTATATATTGGCAAGGGTGGAAGGCTAAGCCTTTTGCTTGGTGATTTGTTCCACTCATGCCGTTAGGAACCGTTTAAACCGGTGTTATGTTCCTTGATTATGCGTTCCTAACACGGTTGGGTTGTATGGGACCCCCTCGATAAACCGCTAAGTGCTAAGTCTTTTCCAGCAAGTCCCAACATTGGTACTATTTGCCTAATAACTAAATAACTTGCATAGGGGGTAATTAACCCGAGTTCTTAATCGACAACCCCGGGCCAGTGCTCCTCATGAGTGTTGGTCCGAAACGGGGGTCCTGCGGGGTCACCACGAGGAAACTCGAGGATTGATATAAACCCGTAGCATCACCCATCCGGTCGTGTCCTGAGACTTAGATACACGCGGTTACTATCAGGGTGTCAACACGCCGGGAGGATTTGCTGGATTAGCCTTACCTTAGTTCGGATTATCTTGAGCACGGGATTCCGAGAATACTCGGGTCTTCCCACTTTGGAGTTGTGACTCCGCGGATCGTGGGCTTGTAATGGGTCAAGTTGGAACACCCCTGCAGGGTTATGTACTTTCGAAAGCCATGCCCGCGGTTATGTGGCAGATGGGAGCTTGTTAATATCCGGTTGTAGATAACTTGACACAATGTTACAATACACTACCAGCGTGTGTACCGTGACTGTCAATTTCCGAATAGGGATTCGGGAGTTGGACACGGTGGGGTTATGTTTGTTGAGCTTTAGCTAGGATCACTTCGTGATCATCTCTCGACCAAGGCATTTCTCTTCTCGCTCTCATTCACGTAAGCTAGTGCTAGTTGCTGCTGCAGACACTTATTCTTTTCTTCAGCCTTATCCTCTCCCAAGGCTTAAATAGTCTTGTTACCCGGGAACGGGATTGGTGAGTCCTCTGTGGCTCACAGTTACTTCACCACACCAGATGCAGGTCCAGTGGTGAGCTATCCAGGTGATGGCACCGAGCTAGACTGGGAGTACGACGAGGAGCGTAGTCGATACTATGTTCGTTATCCTGATGATCAGTAGTGGAGACTTCTACTAGGATTCGATCCGACCTGTGGAATTATTTATGTTTGGTATCTTGTCATTTGGATTTTACCCTTAGAGGGCTGTGGTGTTTTAAATGTATGATGATTGATACATGTATTGTATTTGTGTGACGTGGCGAGTGTAAGCCAACTATTTTATGTTTTCCATCCCCTTCTTTTACATGAGTTGTGCAAAGATACCAGACTTGCGATCATTCCAGCATGGGGTTAAGTCTCTAAGTCGTGCCTCGACACGTAGGAGATTTAGTCCCATCCTGGGCATTACAAGTTGGTATTTAGAGCCTTCTCCGACCTAGGAGCCCCCACTGATTGATCGAATCGTTGACGGTCGAGTCTAGGCACACACTGAAAACATTTTGAGTCCTATATTATATCGGAGAGTAGGATTTCTTTGCTTCTCATCCCCTTTATCTCTGGTGAGGACTCCTGACGACTATTCTTGTCTCTCCTACTTTCAAAATTGCACCAATTTTTTTTTAGGAATCTCACGAGTATTCTGGGATTGTTTCGATGTTCTTGTGACGAGAATATTGTTCTCGATGCCTCCTGACATTAGGGGTTGTGGCAGTGTCCCGGGGAGTTGAGCTTCGGGGTATTGTCGTCACAAGCATATCGCGGCAGTACTAAATACTTAAGACGGCCGACATCGAAAATCTCTCCTATACGGTTAGTGGCAAGATAACCCCGACATCATCCAGTACTGGGGAGGTAGTTCGGGAGTATTGCCATAGCTTGGTATAGTGGATGCTTTTCGAAGGTCCGAGGTAGACAGTTTCCGAGAAAGACTGGTTATGTGTTGAAGGATGGATACACCTGGATGTAGGTTTAGAGTTGATTGCGCGGTGCTTCCCGTGTATCCCCAACACCTGATTGCATAACTGGAATCTTTCGGAAATTAATAGGTGGGTTTATCCAGTAGATCGTAGGCATTCTTCCAACGAATGCAGGTTAGCGAGTTCGGGGTTCTACATTGAGTGAAGTGGTATTATGACCGATGTTCTGATCGGGAGTTGCATCTTAAAGGGTCCTTGGCTATGCTGATCCGGGGATTGCAAAACCCTTTCGTAACGCGTTCATATGCTTTCAGCACAAAGATGTTAGAACGAAGCTCCTATCTTGTGTTTGTTTCTATCCGTACCTTGTTGTTTTTCTTATTTTAACCTTTTGTCCCCTATGTGGCTTCTCGTGAAGATTGATGTTATCATTTAACTGAGAATTTCATTCGTTCCTCTTGTTCGAATGATTTCATTCGTTCCTATTGTTCGAATGATTATTGTGAAGACTTGTTGCAATTCATTCCATTGATTCAGCTTATACCTTCTGTCAATCAATTGCTGATTCGTGGTCATCTCTTTCAGGATGGCTTCGAAAAGGGTTCCCAACGCTAACCCAGAGGGTGAAGAGGTCCCAGATCGTCCTCCTTCCCCTCCTCCTCCGTCTGAGGCTTGGAGAGCGATTATGCATACTACAGCTCAGAACACCCAGTTGTTGATGCAGATGATGCAACAGATGCAAGCTAATCAAGCCAATCAGGGTGTTCCAGGGAATCAAGGCAACTTCTTCAACCAGCAGCACCATGCTACTCTCAACCAGTTCTTGGCCAATAATCCAAAAGCTTTCAGTTATTGTGTCGACCCTCTTGATGTTGAAGATTGGTAACCGACATAAAGAAGCATTTTGAGTGCAGTAACGTGAAGGAAGAGGATTATGTGAAGTTTGCAGCCTTCCAACTCAAAGACAAAGCAGCTGACTGGTGGCAGCAGTACAAAGACTCCAGGCCAGGTCGTGTGATCTCTTGGGAGGATTTCTGCAAGGACTCGCTCTCACCACATTCCTACAAGTGTCATCGAGGGTATGCGTGAGCAATTCCGCAACCTGAAGCAGGGCTCTATGACAGTCTATCAGTATAATGTCAAGTTCCAAAACCTCGCCCGCTATGCTAAGCAAGTCATTCCTGACGCCAAGAACAAAATCTACCAGTTCCGTGGAGGTCTCAAAGACGAACTTCAACTTGCTCTCACCTTGTTCGAGCCCGATGAATTCGACAAATTCTATAACATGGCTTTGAAACAAGAGGCAGCTCAGCTCAAGATGGAGGCTTCTAAAAAGAGAATTCGAGATGCCGTTCACTCTTCCTCATCGTCTCAGTTGTCTGCGAAACAACAAAAATTTTGGCTTTCTCCTCCTCCAGTGATTCGAGCTCCTTACAACAACTCCAACAACAAGAACTCTAGTGGACGTGGTTTCTCCCACCCACCCAACCCGAGCAACCAGTCGAGGAATCAGTTTCAGTCTCAAGGCTCCAAGTCAAGTGGTTCTCATTTCCGTCCTCTCTCAGAAGTGACTTGCAACAAATGCACTCAGAAAGGTCACTATGCCAACAGATGTCCGAACCCGAAGCGTCTTCCACCTCCTCCACCTGTGAGTTCAGCTATTGTCAAGCATAACCCCAAGCAAGCAAGGGTCAATCTGATGAATGCAGCACAAGCGGAGAATTCTTCTGATGTCATTTTGGGTAACCTTCCAGTTAACTCTATACCTGTTAAAGTGTTATTTGATTCGGGTGCTTCACATTCCTTCATGTCATTCCCATTTGCATCCAAGTACAATGTGGGCACAGTGCCTTTGCCAAATATGTTGCAAGTTGTTTCTCCGGGCAAGTGCATGACTTCAAGATTATATGCTCCGAATGTTTCTATTCGCTTGGGTGATTATCGCTTTCTGACCAATCCGGTTGTTCTTGGTAATTCCGACATCGACCTCATCCTCGGAATGGATTGGCTTTCTCAGCATGATGCTCACATTGATTGTGCACAGAAGGAAGTCAAGATGACTCATCCTGATGAAGATGTGATTATCTTTGCCTCCAGGGATAACACTATCAGGCTTTTCTCTCTCAATGATAAGGGCGAAATTAATGCCATATCTCAAATTCCGGTGGTGAACGAATATCAAGACGTCTTTCCTGAAGAACTTCCAGGCATGCCTCCACACCGTCAGGTGGAATTCGTCATTGAACTCGAGCCGGGTACTGAGCCAGCATGCCGGCGTCCGTACAAGCTCTCTCCGGATGAATTGAAGGAATTGAAGAAGCAGCTTGATAAACAGGAGAGTATGGGTCTCATCAGGCCTAGTACGTCTCCTTGGGGCTGTGGTGTCTTATTTGTCAAGAAGAAAGATGGCACGGAGCGTCTCTGCGTTGATTACCGGCCATTGAACAAGAAGACAATAAAGAACAAGTATCCGCTCCCCAACATCAACGAACTCTTCGAGCAGCTCAAAGGAGCTAAAGTGTTCTCTAAGCTCGATCTCCGAATGGGCTATCATCAAATTCGCATTCGCGAGGAAGACATTCCCAAGACGGCCTTCAGAACGAGCTACGGCTCATACGAGTATACCGTCATGTCCTTTGGTCTCGCCAATGCTCCTCCTACCTTTTCGAGGATGATGCACTACATCTTCAACCCCTATACTGGCGAGTTTGTGCTTGTGTATCTGGATGATATCCTGGTGTTTTCCAAGAATGAAGAAGATCACGAAAAACACTTACGTCTGGTTCTTGATCGACTCCGAGAGCATAAGTTCTATGCCAAGTTCTCAAAGTGCGAGTTTTGGCTCGATAAGGTTTTGTACCTGGGCCATATCATCTCAGCTGACGGTATTGCGGTAAATCCCGAGAAAGTTGAAGCAATTGTCAACTGGGAAGCTCCTCAGAACGTCAAGCAACTCCGCAGTTTTCTGGGTCTTGCCAGCTATTGCAGAAGGTTCGTTGAGAACTTCTCCAAGATTGCCAAGCCTCTTTCCAACTTGCTTCAGAAGAATGTCAAATACTTTTGGTCTCCAGAGTGTGAAGTGGCATTCAAAACTCTCAAAGAAAAGCTTGTCTCTGCTCCAGTTCTGACTCCTCCAGATGAGTCCAAGCCCTATGAAGTATTCTGTGATGCTTCTCTTCAAGGCCTTGGTGGTGTGCTTATGCAAGATAAGAGAATTGTGGCTTACACTTCTCGTCAGCTGAAGCCAAGTGAGAAGAACTATCCCACACATGATCTCGAGCTAGCAGCTGTGGTACATGCTCTGATTACGTGGAGACATCTGTTGTTGGGCAGAAAGGTCGACATCTTCATTGATCACAAGAGCTTGAAGTACATCTTCACACAGCCGCATCTGAACCTCTGCCAGACTCGTTGGGTTGAAATGATCCAAGAGTATGATCCCAGCATTGAATACACTCCTGGCAAGGCGAATGTGATTGCAGATGCTTTGAGCAGAAAGGCATATTGCAACAGCCTTCTTATCAAGCCGTACCAGCCTGAGCTTTGTGAAGCATTCAGGAAACTCAACCTCCAAGTTGTTCCGCAGGGTTTTCTTGCAAATCTTCAAATTGCTCCTACCTTGGAAGATCAGGTCCGTGAGGCCCAACTCAGGGATACCATGGTGAAGAAGGTGAAACATGGTATTGCAAAGGGCACTCCAAAATACAAGTGCTTTCGTGTTGATGAGAGAGATACCTTGTTCTTCGAGGACAGACTCGTTGTTCCCAAAGGTGATCTCAGGAAGCTCATAATGGAAGAAGCACATGATTCTCTCCTTTCCATTCATCCTGGCAGTTCCAAGATGTACCAAGATCTCAAGCAATCTTACTAGTGGACACGCATGAAAAGGGAAATTGCCCAATTCGTGAATGAATGTGATGTTTGCAGAAGAGTGAAAGCAGAACATCAACGTCCAGCCGGTCTTCTCCAACCTCTTCCTATTCCCGAGTGGAAGTTCGACCACATTGAAATGGACTTCGTCACTGGCTTTCCTAAATCCAAGCAAGGAAATGATTCTATCTTCGTGGTGATTGACAAGCTTACCAAAGTCGCTCACTTCCTTCCAGTCAAAGAATCAATCAATGCAGCTCAATTGGCAGAGCTGTACACTTCCAAAATTGTGTCTTTACATGGCATTCCTCAAGTTATCTCCTCAGACCGTGGAAGTTTGTTCACATCCAGGCTCTGGGACTCCTTTCAGTCCGCCATGGGCACTAAGATCAGGTTCAGCCCTGCTTTTCACCCTCAGACTAGTGGTCAACTCGAGCGAGTGAATCAGATTCTAGAAGACATGCTCAGAGCCTGTGTCATATCTTTTGGCATGAAATGGGAAGACTGCCTTCCATTTGCCGAGTTCTCTTACAACAACAGCTTTCAAGCAAGTGCAGACAAAGCTCCGTTTGAAATCCTCTATGGCAGAAAGTGTCGTACCCCTCTCAACTGGTCTGAAACAGGCGAACGTCAACTTCTTGGCAATGACTTGATCTCAGAAGCCGAAGAAATGTGCAAAGTCATACGTGAGAATCTCAAGGCCGCTCAGTCTCGTCAGAAGAGTTACTATGACGGCAAGCACCATGATTTGGCTTTCAACATTGATGACCACGTTTATCTCCGTGTTTCTCCGATGAAAGGCACCCAAAGATTCGGTATCAAAGGAAAGCTTGCTCCTAGATACGTCAGGCCTTTCAAGATCCTTGGCAAAAGAGGCGATCTAGCCTATCAACTTGAGCTCCCTTCCAACTTCGCCAATGTTCATGATGTGTTCCATGTGTCTCAACTCCGCAAATGCTTCAAGGCACCTGAGTGCATGATTCCGTTTGAGGAGATTGATCTTCAACAAGACCTGTCCTACCGAGAGCATCCCGTTGCTATTCTCGAAGAAACCGAACGCAAGACCCGCAACAAGTCCATCAAATTCTTGAAAGTCAAGTGGTCACATCACACCGACCGAGAAGCTACGTGGGAACGAGAAGATCATCTTCGTTCCGAGTACCCTTCCTTTTTCCAGTCCTAGATCTCGGGACGAGATATTTTTGTAGTAGAGGAGAGTTTGTAATGCCCCGGATGTAATACTTTCCCTTTTGGGCATATAATATATCTCCGGCTTCATCTATTCCATTTCGGGTTCCTTGTCTTTTGGGTTTTCGTCGTTTTGTCGTGTGCGTGTGTGGCATTCATTCATATCATGTAGACATGTGCATCACATTGCATTTGTGTTGTCGGTTGCATCCGGTTCCACGCGTTCCTTCCCGTTGTCCGTTTCGCGTTCCGGAGCTCCCTCACGTGTCCGTGGCGTCCCGTAGGCCTACTTTGGTGTTTGGCCGTGTAGCGTTACCGGTGTGGCGCGAGGCTTGTTGTGTGTTGTTGTTTTGTTGTGTGTAACCCGCCTGTCAAATCTCGTCGCATTTCGAGTCCGTTTGCTACCCCAACAGTTATTCGTGTGGGCTCAAAGTGCCTCCACTTTGTGGCCCAAGACATCCCTCCAACAGCCCACTTACCTCCTCTATGCCCATCCTAACTCCCCTCGTGATCGGATCCGTCGGATCGCGATCGGAGGGCTCTAAATTCCCCCAAATCCCTCAAACCCTAGCACCTGCCCTATATAAACACCCCCCATGCCATTTTTGGCAGCCTAGTTCCTCTCCACCTACCTCTAGCTCCTCCTCCCCTAAATTTCCCGATCTGGCCAGTGCTCCTCGCCACTTGGCAGATCCCTTCCCCGTCGAAGGAATCAGATCGCTCGCCGCCGCCAGTTCTCAGGCTCGAGCCCGAGCCTCCCGCAAGTCAACGAGCCGCCTGGGTGCCTCCTTCGCTCGAGTCGCCTGGGGCCTTCCCCGATTCCTTCGGTAGCGGGCGCCTGGACCACTTCGACCGAGGCGAAACCTCCAGTCACCAGGGCCCAGCGGCCCAGCTCCATCGGGTCACTCCAGCGCCAGGCCCCGAGCCGCGTGGACCACTTCTCCGTCGGCCAGCCACGCGCAGGCCAGGCCGCCTCTTCGCCTCAGTCGGGCCGCCCCGCTGGCTCCAGGCCCGAGCCGCCTGGGCCACCGCATCGCCGGGCCGCCTCCCTCCAGGCCCCGCCTTGGGCCTCCTCCTCCCGGGTCGTCGTCCGCGCCGAGCCGCCCCAAGGCCTCCGCGCCAGTTCGCCGGGTGGGCCGCGTCGCCCGGCTCGACCGAAGCCCCAGCCGCCTCCTTCGCCAGCGCCAGGCTGGGCCTCCTCTTCGCTCGGATCCGGCCCGATCCACACCGCCCCGTTTGCCCGATCCGGCCCGATCCGCCTCCGGAGCCCGTTGACTTTCTCAGATCTGAGATCTAGGTTATTTCTAATCCTAAGTCCCCTGTTTTGTGTTGTCTGATGCTATATTAGAACTGCTATATCTTTTAGTGTGGTGATCCGTTTTGCGCAAATAGCATGTCCAGACGTTCGTTGTGACTAGCACTACGATTCATTTCATTGTGCCATGCATATTAGAGGTCATCTAGATGCTTGTTTTTCTGTTGCAAGAGTGCATCCTGATATAAACTGCTGTTATGTGATGTTTTTATGCCATCTTTGCTATGTGATATCTTTTAGCTCGTTTGTCCGAATGATGCAAATGACATGTCCACGTGTTCGTCTTGTCATGCTCTACATGTTGTTTGTGTTAGGTTGCATGATAGATTTATTCTTGCCATGTTTATATTCGTTGCAAAGTGCCATGTGGCTGTGATGTTGTTTCACTTGTTATGAAATGCCATCTTGTTGAGCTCATTGCTATCGTTGTGTTTATCTCCATGATGCATGCTTGTATGTTTCGAAATCACCATCATGTGTACTTTGATGTGGTGCTTACCACTTGCCATGTTTAGTTTCGGGGTGACTTAAACTTGCTCTTTTAGATGCCATGATGAAACTGCTGTTTTAACACTTAGTGGATTTTCACTAAGTCTGAAATCTGTAACGTTCCGATGCCATGTTTGCTTGCTGCTCTAGGACAAACCATGTTAGTTTTGGGGTGGATCTTGATGGTTCCTTGTAGTATATATTGTTGGCTTTCCATTCATGTTCTCACATGCTTATTTGAGTGGCTGTAGCATGTTTAACTTTTGCTCCAAAGTTTCAATAAAATTCTGCTGACAGAATTTTATTGTCAAGTTCAATATGTCCAAGCTTGTTGTTATTGATCCGTGGCTCCTTTAGGGGTGCACCTTTAGACTTATTTGCTGTAGGATATGTCTAGTTTATGTTCATGCTCTTTGCCATGTTGTTTGAGTGATGTAGCTTATTTTTCTAGTGCTCCGAAGTTGCTATGTTGCTGTAATTTTCAGCTTTCGCTCGTTTCTTGTTTCGGGCATAACTTGTAGCCCGTAGCTCCGTTTTCAGCGAGTCTTATATGAAACTTGATTGATTTTCCGTGTAGATTCATAATCTCCTGTTGTTATCATGTTTTGAAGTGTTTTGCTTGAGTGCAATTTTCCGTGCTCCGTGTGCTCTCGTAGTGCATCCATCATGCATCCATCATTTTGAGTGCGCATTGCATCTTGTTGATTCGTGCCTTGTGTGATTGTATTGTTTAGAGCCGGAAGCTGAGACCGAGTACGAGTACGAGCACGAGGTTACCAACGAGGTTGAGCACGAGGACCCTTCTTACGATCCGAACGATTACACTTCACGCAAGATGACCGAACCCCGATAACATTACTATCTTTGCCTATTGCTAGTAGTTCCGCTCTATAGTTTTGCCTCGATGCCTATGCCTTTCATGTCAGCCTCCTACTTGTAACCATTACCATGTTTAACCACCCTACCTATGCAAACCGTTGCTTGGCTAAGTACGCTTCGCTCAGCCCTTCTTATAGCATTGCTAGTTGCAGGTGAAGATCGAAGATGCTTGCTTCATGTTGAAGTTTGTTGGGTTATATCACACTATATAAATGCTTAAAAATGAAATCATCTATATATTGGCAAGGGTGGAAGGCTAAGCCTTTTGCTTGGTGATTTGTTCCACTCATGCCGTTAGGAACCGTTTAAACCGGTGTTATGTTCCTTGATTATGCGTTCCTAACACGGTTGGGGTGTATGGGACCCCCTCGATAAACCGCTAAGTGCTAAGTCTTTTCCAGCAAGTCCCAACATTGGTACTATTTGCCTAATAACTAAATAACTTGCATAGGGAGTAATTAACCCGAGTTCTTAATCAACAACCCCGGGCCAGTGCTCCTCATGAGTGTTGGTCCGAAACGGGGGTCCTGCGGGGTCACCACGAGGAAACTCGAGGATTGATATAAACCCGTAGCATCACCCATTCAGTCGTGTCCTGAGACTTAGATAGGCGCGGCTACTATCAGGGTGTCGACACGCCGGGAGGATTTGCTGGATTAGCCTTACCTTAGTTCGGATTATCTTGAGCACGGGATTCCGAGAATACTCGGGTCTTCCCACTTTGGAGTTGCGACTCCGCGGATCGTGGGCTTGTAATGGGTCAAGTTGGAACACCCCTGCAGGGTTATGAACTTTCGAAAGCCGTGCCCGCGGCTATGTGGCAGATGGGAGCTTGTTAATATCCGGTTGTAGATAACTTTACACAATGTTACAATACACTACCAGCGTGTGTACCGTGACTGTCAATTTCCGAATAGGGATTCAGGAGTTGGACACGGTGGGGTTATGTTTGTTGAGCTTTAGCTAGGATTACTTCGTGATCATCTCTCGACCGAGGCATTTCTCTTCTCGCTCTCATTCACGTATGCTAGTGCTAGTTGCTGCTGCAGACACTTATTCTTTTCTTCAGCCTTATCCTCTCCCAAGGCTTAAATAGTCTTGTTACCCGGGAACGGGATTGCTGAGTCCTCTGTGGCTCACAGTTACTTCACCACACCAGATGCAGGTCCAGTGGTGAGCTATCCAGGTGATGGCACCGAGCTAGACTGGGAGTACGACGAGGAGCGTAGTCGATACTATGTTCGTTATCCTGATGATCAGTAGTGGAGACTTCTACTAGGATTCGATCCGACCTGTGGAATTATTTATGTTTGGTATCTTGTCATTTGGATTTTACCCTTAGAGGGCTGTGATGTTTTAAATGTATGATGATTGAGACATGTATTGTATTTGTGTGACTTGGCGAGTGTAAGCCAACTATTTTGTGTTTTCCATCCCCTTCTTTTACATGAGTTGTGCAAAGATACCAGACTTGCGATCATTCCAGCATGGGGTTAAGTCTCTAAGTCGTGCCTCGACACGTAGGAGATTTAGTCCCATCCTGGGCATTACAGTTTACCACAGACCTTCGGGTCCATAGCTAGTATCTAGATGGCTTCTTCTCTCTCTCTCTCTCTCTCTCTCTCTCTCTCTCTCTCTCTCTCTCTCTCTCTCTCTCTCTCTCTGGACCTCAATACAAAGTTCTCCTCGGTCTTCAAGGAGATCTATTCGATGTAATCTCTTTTTGCGGTGTGTTTGTCGAGATCCGATGAATTGTGAGTTTATGATCAAGGTTATCTATGAAAGATATTTGGTTCTTCTCTGAACTTTTTATGTGTGCTCATAATAACCTTGCAAGTCTCTTTGAATTATTGGTTTGGTTTGGCCTACTAGATCTATAGTTCTTGCAATGGGAGAAGTGTTTGGCTTTGGGTTCAATCTTGCGGTGTCCTTTCCCAGTGACAGTAGGGGCAGCAAGGCACGTATTGCATTGTTTCCATCGAGGATAAAAAGATGGGGTTTTCATCATATTGCTTGAGTTTATCCCTCTACATCATGTCATCTTGCTTAAGGCGTTACTCTGTTCGTATGAACTCAATACACTAGATGCATGCTGGATAGCGATCGATGTGTGGAGTAATAGTAGTAGATGAAGGCAGGAGTCGGTCTACTTGTCTTGGACGTGATGCCTATATACAATGATCATGCCTAGATAGTCTCATAATTATTCGCTTTTGTATCAATTGCTCGACAGTAATTTGTTTACCCACCGTAGAATATCGCTATCATGAGAGAAGCCACTAGAGAAAACTATGGCCTCCTGGTCTATCTTTATCATATTACTTTCCCGTCAACTAGCCAATTTATGCCGCCATTGTTTATTTGCTTTCTTTACTTTCTGTTTCTATACCAAAAATACCAAAAATATAATTATCATCTCTATCAGATCTCACTCTCGTAAGTGACCGTAAAGAGATTGACAACCCCTTATCGCGTTGGCTGTGAAGTTCTTATTTGTTTGTGCAGGTGCGAGGGACTGGGGCGTGGTCTCCTACTGGATTTATACCATGGTTCTCAAAAACTGAGGGAAATACTTACGCTATTGTGCTGCATCTCCCTTTCCTCTTCGAGGGAATACAACGCAAGCTCAAGAGGTAGCACCTCACACGGCTAAAAGATTAGCTTGTGTGTCTTTGGGGTGCCCTCCTCCCACGTATATAAAGGGGGGAGGGAGGAGGAGGCCGGCCAAGTTGTGGCGCGCCCAAGGGGGGTAGTCCTACTCCAAATACGATTCACCCCCCCCCCCTTTCCTATTCCTACAAGGAGAAGGGGGGGAAGAGGAGGAGGAGAGAAGGAAAGGGGGTT
This sequence comes from Secale cereale, assembly GCA_902687465.1. NCBI lineage: Eukaryota > Viridiplantae > Streptophyta > Magnoliopsida > Poales > Poaceae > Secale > Secale cereale. Next base: position 173,290,085 of record LR738712.1, read on the forward strand.
GTCGTGGTACTAAGCCTGACAGTGAGAGCAGAGGGTACGAAGGAGGAGGCAAGGTCCTAGCTACGGTGAGATTGTACACAAGGGTTTTACGAGTTCAGGCCCCTCTCGGAGGAGGTAAAAACCCTACGTCTCGGTGCCCGGAGGCTGTCGACTGGAATATGGGTTTGTGTTTGTGTTACAGGGGGTGCAATCCCTTGTATTAGAGGAGGGGTGGCTTATATAGAGTGCGCGAGGACCCCAGCCATCCCACGTTACAGAGGGTTCGATGTACATAAAGACAGGATGTTACTGATGACGCATGTAATAAAGAGTTATAAATGGCCTTTAAGACTGCGGAGTGAATGCACGACCGTTGTCGTCTCGAGTGACCTTAGAACTTCTATGCTTCAAGTGGTTTCTTGTGTGGTCGAGTGACTTCATCCTGGTCGAATGGGATTGGGGTATCCGAGGGAAATACATGGTCGAGTGGATTGCACTCTCTGGTTACTTCAGTTGGTATCTTTTGTCATCCTTTGAATGCCCCTGACTTTAGGGTAGTAACCTTGGGTAGGGTGTCTAGGTCAGGCCTATGACCCTATCCTAGGTCTATTGTATCGTTAGTAGCCCCCGAATGGATTGAGGTCCGAGTGAAAAAGAGAGTAGAAGTTGATTCTGACCTCATTCTTACGCTTCGGAGGCATTTTTCTTGAACCTGGGAATCAGGTTGATCCTTCAACCTTATTTTAGTCGCCTTGATCGATTCAGACATCGTCGAGTGAACTATGCGGATAATCTTCGAGCGTAGATGAGGCGCGAGATCTTCAACGCGATTGGTTGTTCTGCGGTTCCCAGATTTCGCGGGATTCGAATTTTCAGGGAAGCGCGCGCGAGTGAGTGCGCCGCAGTAAACGGACTGGATAGACCAGGGCGCCTCGATTCTCACGCCACCTTTTTTGCCACGTACCGGGTGTGTGACTGTTGCGGGATTTGACAGGATTGCTCGGGCCCACAAGTCAGCCACTCGGTAGCAGGCCCATAAAAGGGCGTCAAGGCGGATGCGTCGGTATTGTGCGCTTTGTTCTTCGTCTTCTTCATCTGCTTCTCCACCGCATCCTTAGCCACTCTCGACGCCGTTGTACCGCCCGTGCGCAATCCGCCGCCATGGGAAAAGACAGGACGGCAGCTCTGCGCGCGAAGAAGGCGCCGGCGACGGGAAAGGGCAAGAAGATGAGTCGGGGTCGACGTCGAGATCTGGTCTGCCGCTTGGTTGGATCTAGGGGGACTGGATTTGGTCTGCGATGCGGCAAGAAGACATGGAGGAGCTGGTTGATGGGGGCTTGATTGCCCACGAGTCCTGGAGGCTGCCGGGGAACGAGACCGAGCCTCAGCCGTAGAAGGGTGAGTGCGTCCTCCTCGCAACTCAAGTGGACCGTGGTTTCTCCCTGCCTCTGCATCCTTTTTTTCGAGCTTTTTTGAACTTCTATCACCACTTCTCTCCCAACACAATCACATAACTCGTTGCATTTATCTCCCTGTGTGAGAACTTCTTGGGTTGCCGACCGCACTGGGGCCTGTTCAAGCACATTTTTACTTGCCGCTCTCAAGCCATGAAGAAGGCGAATCCAACTGACGAGAAGACACACGTGATCCAAATGTGCGGGGGTTTAGGGATTCAGACGAGGGGTCGGAGCACTTTTCCCACTATGACCCTTCATGAGTCGGTCAGAGGGTGGCAGTCGACCTAGTTCTACTACAAAGACATTCCGACTCCGGGTCAGTCAACCGGTCTTCCTCCCTTCACCTTAGATCGGGTCAGCCAGCCTCCTTTGTTGATCGTGACTCCGGCAGAGAAAGTAGAGGTGGACATGTTAGTCGAGCGGGTAGTTGATACGTCCAAAACGTATCTATAATTTCTGCTTGCTCCATGCCTCTTTTGGGTGATATTGCTATGATATTTATACACTTCCATACACTTTTGATCATATTTGGACTAACCTATTAACTCAGTGCACCCCAGTGCCAGTTTCTGTTTTCGGCTGTTTTTGTATTTCAGGTTTTCACATTACGAGAACTGCCAGGAAAAATCCAGAAAAAATATATAAAAAATCAGCATTCCAGAAACTACCGTGCGCCCGAAGGAGCGCCGGGGGGGCCACCAGGGCTCCAGGCGCCCTGGCGGCGCCCCCCGGGCCGCGCCGGGGGGGCGCCTGGGCCCCCCGAGGCTCCCCCGATGCCCCCCTTTGGCATATATTTAAAGCGTCTCCCGAAACCCTCGAGGGAGGAACTCTTTTCGCGATCTCATCTCTGTTCCGCCGCCGCCGCCGCTTCCAAGATCGGGAGCACCAGGAGTACTCTTCCCGGCACCCTGCCGGAGGGGAGGATCACCACCGGGAGCCTCTCCACCACCATGGACGCCTCCCGGATGAGTTGTGAGTAGTCTCCCTTGGACCATGAGTCCATGACCAGTAGCTATGTGATGTTCTCCTCCCGTTCTTGTGCTTCACTAATTAGTCCTCGTGAGCTGCCCTACATGATCGAGGCACATATGTAATCCTTATGCTGTTGCTATGATGAGTTTGCTGGGATCCGATGGATTATGAGATTATGTTCAGATTGTGCTTGAGTAATATATTTGATCTACCTCTTTTATATTTATGTTCGTAAGTAATTCTTGCATGTTCTCCGTTGTTATTTATTGCTTTGGCCAAGTAGTAGGTAGTGACTCCAAGAGGGAACGTTATGCTTGATTGTGGGTTCATGCCCCTCGATGACTAGCTTGAGTGACAGAAACATGAGTCTAGGGGATGTGCTGTTGCCACAAGGGGGAAAACAACGGTGCTTGTGCCCGCGGGTGCAAGGATTGTTTACGTTACGCAAAGTTCTTTTAATGCAGTTGTATGTTGCTTTGAGTTTACACTATGGGTGGGACTCGCAACTTAATACCAGCGAGATGTTCTGGATAGATATCTCAAGGTGGATGATTAGTAGTAGATATTGATGGATTTCGGTCTACTTACTTTGGCGTACCGCCCATGCTTTGAACCTCAACCTTTCTTGCAATGTAATCAGCATTGGTTTGCGCACATGGTCCTGTCAATTGCCCAGCTGTAATTCGTTTACCTCACATAGCTGTTTTATCGTCTTTTGGGAGAGAGACATCACTAGTGAACATCATGAGACTCCGGTCCATATTACCATCATTGATCAGATCCGCTATTTACTTTTCGCTTTTATTTACTATTGCAATTATATCTATCACTACTATCACTTGCGTTTAATCCTTTGTGAACTACAAGGCCGGAGGGATTGACAACCTCTCTGTACTCGTTGGGAGCAAAGTTATTTGTATCTGTGTGCAGGTCCACGTTGATTGCTAATATCTGGCGCCGTAGCAGTTGACACCTTCTTGTTGAACCTAGGAGTCTCTGGGGATTCGATCCTTGGTATCTTTGCCAAGGGAAAAACTTCCGCAACACTACATCTCACACCTTCCACTTGGGGTAACCAACGAGGGGCGAGAAGCCTAGCAAGAGTTTTTCTGGCACCGTTGCCGGGGACTCCACTCTTCAAGATAGGGGAGTTGCATGCTATCTTTTACCTTTGCTTTTAGTCTTGTTAGTTTACCTTTCAGTTTTTGCTTTAGTACCTTTTTATCGAAAATCACAAAAATAGTTATCTCGTTCTTTAGTTGTCATTATGTCGGGTCCTTTTGTCTTTGACGAGGCAGAAGTTCTCACCTTTAAACAAAGAGGTGGGGAAAGTTTGAAAGATGCTTGGTATAGAATTAATGATTCACAAAAAAGAGCCACCAAGAAGCAACCTACTACTATCCTGCTTAGAAATTTTTATGTTGGAATTACTTCTTGGAATAGGTTTATTCTAGATACTGCTATCAATGGGAATTTCCTAGAGGCCCCAGTTTGGGAGTCCCTTAGTATTATTGAAAATCTTGTTGGGAATCTCCCTGTTGTTAGCATTCGAGAGGACATCACCCTAGCTCACATTATGAAAAAACTTGAAAAGATAGAGCTAGAGATGCCAAGCATTAATAAGATAAATGAGTTGGATCGTAAGATCCAAGGGAATTTGAATAGACTTGATAGCTCCATGCATAAAATTTTCAAAATTTTGGAGACCGTCAAATTCCATGACTTGGACTCTTCTAGGATAGACAAGATTGAGGATATCTTTGATACTCTAGGAACCACCTTCTCCTCAATCAAAACCAAAAAGGTAGAAACTCCGGCAAAGAAGGAGCCTAAGTTCGTTCACGTTCCAAAGGCTCCCCGCTCTAAAAGTAATTCTCCTATTGCCAAAGGGGTTGAAACTGTAAAGACTTTGGAAGAAACACCTGTCTTTGATGAATTTATAAATGAATCTTCCCTTGACTTTTATCCTTTTGGTCTTCTACCTAGAAGTATCTCTATGAGGCCTTTATTTGAAAGTCCTCTTAAGACTAGTTGTATTATTGAAGAGCTTTTTGATGATCTTGATGATGGTTCAATTGATACAGCTTGATCTATATGCATTATGCCTAGCTTAAAGGCATAAAAGAAAGCGCTTTTGGGAGGCAGCCCACATGAATAAATTTATTTTGCTTTTGTTGTGTCTTGATGTTGTTACTACTGTAGCATCATCATTGTATCTTTGCTTTTCAATTTTGTGCCAAGTGTAGCCTCTGATTGCTAGAAAGTTCAAAAGTTGTGAGGTGCTGTCCAGGAAACAGATTCTGTCCTTGGATAGAAAAATTCGTATAAAATCACCAGATCATCCTTTTGGTCTGAATTTTTCCGACAGACTGCTCTATATAATTTTCTTTCGTGCGTCTGTTCTGAGTTTTTTTATTAGAGTTGCAGAAGTGCCCCGAACAAATCAATTACTACCTGCTGTTCTGTTTTTCACAGATTCTGTCCTGTTTTGCTTTTCCTTCATTTTGCAAACCAAGAGCTTGCTTTTTCTTTGCAAAAACCTTTTGGCAATCTTGAGAAACAGTAGACCTTCAAGAATATATTTATTTCCAGCAAGGTATAATTATTTTATTATGGGTACTAACCTCGCTAATCAGATTATGATGAGTTATGTATGAAGGGAGTTTTCAAGTGTGCGAGGGAAGATGATAAAAAAGATTCAGGAGTGTCAAGCGCTCAAGCTTGGGGATGCCCCCATGCACCCCCAATAAATATTCAAGGAGACTCAAGCGTCTAAGCTTGGGGATGCCCCCGTGCATCCCCTTCTCCATCAACATTATCAGTTCGTCTTTCGTTCCACTATATTTTAATCACTTCATGTGTTATGTGCTATGCTTGGAGCGTCTTGCTTTTAGTTTTCTTTAGTTTTTCATAACGAGTCGGAACTCAGCTTTCTTTATGTGGGAGAAAAACACGCTCCACTTCTACCTAGAACATAACATAGAATTTTCATGTATATCCTTGTTGTGTGTGTTCTTTGTCTTTTAATAGCTACTATCATGTTCAGCTCTTAGCTTTCATGCTTATCTTTTCAAAGAGCTTTTGTTTAGTTGGTTGCTTGAACTCTCTTTAATTACCATGCTCACCTTATTAAGAGAGTTTGCTTCCGTTGCATTGGTTGATATGTCTGTGATAAAGATGCTACGTGCATGATGGCGCTTAGTAGTTCATGTTTTCTTATGGTTAGTCTCAAATAACTGGGGGGTTCCCAATGTGTTACTGGAGTACCAACATGATTTGTTTGCCTATGATGTGGTATGGTTTAGTAATATCTTCCTTCGAGAATTTATTTTGATTGACTTGGCGTATGCTCACGCATATTTAAGACTGTAAAGAAAGTCTGTCAAGCCTTGATGATCTTTTGTTTCTGAGTAGCGATATAACTACCATGACTGATTCAATGTTGCTTTGTCGCTCTGCATGATTATGACCGTCATTGCTCTCTTAGTTGGTCGCTCCCAGTCTTTTGCTAACCTTCGCCTGTACTAAGCGGACTGACTGCTTGTGCATCCACATCCTTTAATCCAGTTATGCCATATGAGTCCACCATACCTTCCTACATGGTATTTACATGCCATTCCTAACGGAGACTTGCATGTGCCATCTCGAAATTATTCAAAGAAAAAGCATTCTTATTTTGTGCCTCTGTTGTAAGTTCATGAGGAAGTAGTGGTTAATTCATGACATTTTTAAGTTGGACAAGCTTCACCCCGGGATTGCATGTATAATGTGCAAACCCATAATACGAGAAGGAACTGGCATTGAGTGCGCACGGCTCAAAAAGATAATATAACAAACAAACCCTCATTCACGCTTTGTTCATGAGAAATCAGAAAACTTTGGCAGTGATAAACAAAGGAGATTAAGAGGATGTGATCGTCCTCATTCGGGAGCCGTTCCTCGAAACTTGTCCATCTCGAAAAGTGATTGAGTTGTCTGCTAGCATTCGTTGACGAAACATGCATGATCTAAAATAAATTATTACCTCTGTTTTAAAGCCAAGAGCTCTGGTACATGTTTTGTCTTTGTTTCCGACTACGGGTTTTCAACCTTGCAAACAAAAGCCACGGTTCGGGAGTCTCCACCTTCTTTTAAAAGCACCAACTACTGAGAGCATGATTGTCATTCTGAGTGTAATGTGCATTGTCCCAAAGTAGCATTGTCTTTTGCATGATTGTGATATAGTTTATTCTGAAATCATTGTATCTAGTCATCACTTAAACCTTGGAGGTGCCCCTGCATTTATGTTTTGCTTCACTAAAGGGGGCAAGCTAGATATCACTTTATCATATTTGCACATCATGTTCATTGCAAATCTATTTGATGTTTCAGTATCATATTGTAAAACTTTCAGTCCTTTTTGATTTTCTCATGAGGCAACTTAATTACTATAGACTCATTGTCTCAGTAAGATTTTGTCATATGACTATGAAAAAGTCATATATGGTTAATAGCATGTCACCACAGAAATTATTCTTGTTATCATTTACCTACTTGAGGACGAGCAGGAATTAAGCTTGGGGGTTGATACGTCCAAAACGTATCTATAATTTCTGCTTGCTCCATGCCTCTTTTGGGTGATATTGCTATGATATTTATACACTTCCATACACTTTTTATCATATTTGGACTAACCTATTAACTCAGTGCACCCCAGTGCCAGTTTCTGTTTTCGGCTGTTTTTGTATTTCAGGTTTTCACATTACGAGAACTGCCAGGAAAAATCCAGAAAAATTATATAAAAAATCAGCGTTCCAGAAACTACCGTGCGCCCGAAGGACAGTCGAGGGGGCCACCAGGGCTCCAGGCGCCCTGGCGGCGCCCCCCCCCCCCCCCTGGGCCGCGCCGGGGGGGCGCCTGGGCCCCCCGAGGCTCCCCCGATGCCCCCCTTTGGCATATATTTAAAGCGTCTCCCGAAACCCTCGAGGGAGGAACTCTTTTCGCGATCTCATCTCTGTTCCGCCGCCGCCGCCGCTTCCAAGATCGGGAGCACCAGGAGTACTCTTCCCTGCACCCTGTCGGAGGGGAGGGTCACCACCGGGAGCCTCTCCACCACCATGGACGCCTCCCGGATGAGTTGTGAGTAGTCTCCCTTGGACCATGAGTCCATGACCAGTAGCTATGTGATGTTCTCCTCCCGTTCTTGTGCTTCACTAATTAGTCCTCGTGAGCTGCCCTACATGATCGAGGCACATATATAATCCTTATGATGTTGCTATGATGAGTTTGCTGGGATCCAATGGATTATGAGATTATGTTCAGATTGTGCTTGAGTAATATATTTGATCTACCTTATTTATATTTATGTTCGTAAATAATTCTTGCATGTTCTCCGTTGTTATTTATTGCTTTGGCCAAGTAATAGGTAGTGACTCCAAGAGGGAACGTTATGCTTGATTGTGGGTTCATGCCCCTCGATGACTAGTTTGAGTGACAGAAACATGAGTCTAGGGGATGTGTTGTTGCCACAAGGAGGAAAACAACGGTGCTTGTGCCCGCGGGTGCAAGGATTGTTTACTTTACGCAAAGTTCTTTTAATGCAGTTGTCTGTTGCATTGAGTTTACACTATGGGTGGGACTCGCAACTTAATACCAGCGAGATGTTCTGGATAGATATCTTAAGGTGGATGATTAGTAGTAGATATTGATGGATTTCGGTCTACTTACTTTGGCGTACCGCCCATGCTTTGAACCTCAACCTTTCTTGCAATGTAATCAGCATTGGTTTACGCACATGGTCCTGTCAATTTCCCAGCTGTAATTCGTTTACCTCACATAGCTGTTTTATCGTCTTTTGGGAGAGAGACATCACTAGTGAACATCATGAGATTCCGGTCCATATTACCATCATTGATCACATCCGCTATTTACTTTTCGCTTTTATTTACTATTGCAATTATATCTATCACTACTATCACTTGCGTTTAATCCTTTGTGAACTACAAGGCCGGAGGGATTGACAACCTCTCTGTACTCGTTGGGAGCAAAGTTATTTGTATCTGTGTGCAGGTCCACGTTGATTGCTAATATCTAGCGCCGTAGCAGTTGACACCTTCTTGTTGAACCTAGGAGTCTCTGGGAATTCGATCCTTGGTATCTTTGCCAAGGGAAAAACTTCCGCAACACTACATCTCACACCTTCCACTTGGGGTAACCAACGAGGGGCGAGAAGCCTAGCAGTAGTCCAACTAGTCCGCAATGGTGTGACTGGCTTGGATTTGCTGGAGGTATTTCTCAGTCGGCGGATCCAGCCTCTCCAAGCCCGTGATCATCCAATGTGGGTGTACTCGGGCACCAACGACACTGCCTGGGTCCACCTAGAGGAGGCCACGGAGAAGATGGTGGAACAGTGGTTGCGGAGCATCACCGGCAACAAGGACAACCCCAGGGGGACGAGAAGTGTTCATCCATTCGACGCAGCCAATGAGCCAGACAAGGTTTGACCTTCGTTGCTGAGTGGTTTTTCTGTTCTGATTTGTAGCTGTCTTTGAATCCGATTGATGTTTGTTCAACTCTTTGCCTTGCAGATTTATACTGAGATGTACTCAGTGCCCAATGGAGAGCAAGTCCGGGAAGGAGTGGAGGGTGGAGGCGAGGTTACCGACTGGAAATCTGATGATGAAAGCGAGGAAGAAAGCGAGGACTCGAACAGTGCCGAGGAGGTCGAATCACCACCTCGCATCAAGAGGCGTTCCAAGCTGACTCATGGTCCAGAAGGTCCACGCGGCAGAACGGCTCTGTCAAGCACGCAGGTGTCGAAATGCACTCGAACATCTTCACCTGATCCGACTGAGAAGGCCCCTAAGCAGCATAGGGTTGCACCCTTAAAACCTCAGAAGGCCCAGCCTAAGATCAAGGTGGATGTTCCGATTGCCTCCGCTCGAGTGTTACTCTTTTTTGCTCCTCTCCTTGTTTGAGAAATCCTATGCATCTTGTCGATTCATCTGCCTGTTTGACTGAGTGAGTTCCGAAACTTCTAGTGTCGCTGCTTCTTGGACCTCTATGGAGATTGACAAGGCCCACAACGATGAGGAGACTGCAGACTCGGCCACTTCTAGCGCAGGTATAGCTCTACAGCCATGTCCCCACTTTGTTGATCGCTCTGTCAGTCGACTGAATGTTCTTCTGGTCGAATGTTTTGTAGCACCACCCAACGGCATCGAACTGTCGGATGATGATGATGAGTATGAAGAAGTGCCTCGGAGGAGCATAGGAAGGAGGGGCAGGAAGGTGTCCGCTGCTTTAGACGCTTAGCAACAGGGTGACACAATTCGGGCTGCTGTTTCTTTTGTTGTTCATGTGTCGACTGGTCATCCTTCGGTGTCGACTGCTCAAGTCCTTGCCCCGTTCATGCAACTCCATGCTTTAGATCCTCTGGCTGCTTTGACTGTTCCATCAACTTCGCTCCTCGCCACTCACCATGTCCCAGAGGACCCGATGAGTGCGGCTAAGGAGGCTATACGCCAAGCAGGTCTGGTGATGAACGAGATGAAGGTGGCGCATGAGGCTAGTATGGCTGCCTACAATACCAGCTCGGCCCTTCGAATCAGTGTCCAGGTGAGTTCTTTTCCGACTGGTCGTTGCTCTGATAGGATATTCTTCCTAAAAATTGCTGCTTTGTTCGTAAGATGATGTCCGTGGATGAGCATTTGAAACCTTTACTAAGCATCTGTCATAAGTCCGCTCTTCCATTCAACCATTAGGTGTTCTAGCTTTTGCTGTATAGTTCTTGTATTTCAATCGACCAGGTCGTGTCGAATAAATCAGTGGGGGCACGCAGAGTGCACCCACTGGGTGTAGTCCGCGAGACCATGGTCGACTGCAGGCAGTCGGCCGTGGTCTAAGAGCGAATGCTATTGTTTTTTTTTTTTGCTCCTTCCACTCGTACGGGACGGATCACGTCGAGTGGGAACTAGTGGGGGCACGCCAAGTGCACCCACTGGGTGTAGTCCCCAAGACTATTGTTGAATGTTTGATTCGGCAGTAGTCTTAGAACTCTTTTTGCCATAAGAATTCGAACCCTGCACCTTATCACTCAGAAGCAACTGTCTCTTCTTCTTGTCGACTGACTTGTCTTATTTCTTGACTTCAGAAATCTTGTGAGTTCGGAGCTCAGTTTGCTGAACTTGAGAAGAAGCAGATCCAACTCAACCTCGACTTGGAGCTGGCCAAGGAGAATTTTCAGAAGGCTAAGGATGAAGCATCTGGTATGAAAGGTATGAAACTTGTAGACTGTCTTTGCATAGTGAAAACCGACAATTCCAAGCTCGTCTGAAGAGCGCTATTTCTTGTAGATCAAATGAAGCAAGCTCTGCAGCAGAAGGACCTCGACTTGGCGGCGGCGCAACAGAAGGCGCAAGAGAAAATAGAACTTGTTAGCTTCAGTCGGCAAGTTGGAAGAAGATAATGCTAATCTGAAGACTGCCCTTGATGAGGCTAACAAAGAGGTGACGCGGCTGAAGAAGGACATGCTGACTCTGGATGACAAAGTTGGAGATCTCACCCAAAAGAGGGACGAGCTGGAGGCTTATCTGGGAGGACTCGCCAAGAAGATGTTCCTTATGCTTGAAGGTATTTTCCTCTATCCAACCGATTCGTAACTGTCGACCCGCCATCGAACTGTCGACTCACTATATCTCCGTATGTGCAGAATTCGGTCAAAACTTCGAAGACGGGACTGGACGGATCGAGACGGGTCTGGATCCCATCAATTCCCCTATCAAGGAGGAGGTCACGATGAACATGGTGCAACTGGAATCTCGCCTCACCAGTGTCACGAGCTATCTTGCACAACTGAAGGTGGCGGTGTCGCGGATCAACACGACGCTCTGGAGGGGAGTGGTGCTCTAGAATGACCTCGACTCCCTAATGACTCGACTTAATGAGATCCCTGGTCGAGTGCAGGAATGGAAGAAGTCGTCTGCTCGGTGCGGTGCTGACGTGGCTCTGTCTCTGGTCTGTGTACATTGCAAGGAGACTAAGGAAGAGAAGCTGGCAGCTCTCAAGGTTTCCAACACTAAGAAGCTTCAATTCCAATCATTCATGAAGACCTTCATCGACACTGCCACCCGAATTGCTGACGGAATCGACCTGGACAAATTTATTGAGCCTACAAGCCCTCCTCCCGCGGAGTGAAAAAACTTTTGTGCCTTGATTCAATTTGCCTCGGAATGCCGATTGATTTTGTAACTGTTAAACTCTTTCGGGCCTGCTGCCCAAGTACTTTCACCCGAACCTTGCGGGATTTATCTAAAGTTGGTTTCCTTTGGAATATGATTACTTTGTTTTCACCATTTTCAAAACTTTTAATCCCGAGTGAACCTTGGTATTTCACTCGAAACAGACGTTGGACTTATGGCACAGCTCAGACTGCAACCATACGTTGTACTTATGGCGTAGCTCGGAGTACAACCATACGTTGTACTTGTGGTGCAGCTCGGAGTGCAAATGTACGTTGTACTTATGGCACAGCTCGGAGTGCGACCATACGTTGTACTTGTGGTGCAGCTCGGAGTGCAACTGTATGTTGTACTTATGGCGCAGCTCGGAGTGCAACCATACGTTGTACTTGTGGTGCAGCTCGGAGTGCAACCGTATGTTGTACTTATGGCACAGCTCGGAGTGCAAGCAATCCCTGAGTGGGAGGGTTGCTCTTCACTCGGAATGTTTTTGAAACTTAGGCGAGTACGGGGTCGCAGCTAAGCCCCCGAGTGAGAGGGTTGCTCTTCACTCGGAGTGTTTTTGAAACTTAGGCGAGTACGGGGTCGCAGCTAAGCCCTCGAGTGAGAGGGTTGCTCTTCACTCAGAGTGTTTTTGAAACTTAGGCGAGTATGGGGTCACATCTAAGCCTCCGAGTGAGAGGGTTTCTCTTCACTCAGAGTGTTTTTCTAAACTTAGGCGAGTACGGGGTCGCGCTAAGCCCCCGAGTGAGAGGGTTGCTCTTCACTCGGAGTGTTTTTTAAACTTAGGCAAGTACAGGGTTGCAACTAAGCCCCCGAGTGAGAGGGTTGCTCTTCACTCGGAGTGTTTTTGAAACTTAGGCGAGTACGGGGTCGCAACTAAGCCCCCAAGTGAGAGGTTTTCTCTTCACTCTGAGTGTTTTTGAAACTTAAGTGAATCGGATTCGCAGCTAAGCCACGCACTGGGGGATTTGAACACATGTGTTTTTGGAACAACAATCATTACGATACTGCCAAAAACTTGTCTTTGATAAGCAAACTGAAGGATTCTTATTACAACTCGTTCGTTCGAGTGTTTTAGGTATAGAAATGGCGGAGCAGATACGCATTCCACGAGCGTGGCTCGTCTATTTTCTTGGCCACGTTCTAGAGGTGATACGTCCCATTGTGGAGCACTTTGGTGATGATGAAGGGGCCTTCCCAGGCCGGAGCGAACTTGCGAGGTCGTTTCTGATGCACTCGGAGTACAAGGTCTCCCTCTTGGAATGCTCGACCTCTAACATTACGGGCATGGAATCGACGCAGGTCTTGTTGATAGATGGTCGACCGGATCAAAGCCATCTCGCGTTCTTCCTCCAAGAGATCAACTGCATCTTGGCATGCATGTTCTGCCTCAGCTTCTGAGAAGAGTTCCACCCGGGGAGCGTTGTGTAGTCACTCGGAATCACAGCCTCAGCACCATACACAGTGAAGAAAGGAGTTCGGTCAGTCGACCGGTTTGGAGTTGTTCTCAGTCCCCACAAGACAGATGGCAACTCAGTCACCCAGGCTCCAGCAGCGTGCTTGAGGTCGCGCATCAGTCGTGGCTTTAGTCCTTGAAGGACTAAGCCATTCGCCCTTTCTGCATGTCCATTCGACTGCAGATGTGCGACGGATGCGTAGTCGACTCGAGTGCCCTGGGAAGCGCAGAATGCCTTGAACTCATCAGAATCAAAGTTGGAGCCATTATCTGTGATAATACTGTGAGGGACTCCATATCTGAATATCAGTTCTCTAATGAAACTTATGGCAATGCTTGAATCAAGATTTTTTATAGGCTTGGCTTCGATCCACTTGGTGAACTTGTCGACTACCACAAGCAAATAAGTGAAACCGCTTCTGCCAGTCCTAAAGGCCCCAACCATGTCCAACCCCCAAACAGCAAACGGCCAGACCAGCGGAATAGTCTTCAAGGCAGACTCAGGCTTGTGAGACATGTTTGAATAGAACTGACAACCTTCGCAGTTGTCGACTATATCTTTCGCCATCTCATTCACTCGTGGCCAGTAGAATCCGGCTCGGTATGCTTTGGCAAGAATGGTCTGAGGGGACGCATGATGACCATAGGTCCCCAAGTGGATTTCATTCAAAATCATTCGACCTTCCTCCGGGGAAATGCAATGATGGGCGACTCCTATGACACTTTCTCTGTAAAGTTGCCCTCTTATCACGGTGAAGGCTTTGGATCGACAGACAATTTGGTGGGCCTCATCTTCGTCCTCTGGGAGTTTCTGCCTGTGCAGGTATGTGATATATGGCACTGTCCAGTCGGGGATGATCACTAAAACCTCCGTGACCAAGTCGACTACAACTGGGACTTCAATCTAAGTCGGATTGGTTGAACTTATCAGTTGCGGGGGCTCTTCCGTGAAGAGATCTTCCTTGACTGGCGGGGTGTGGAGATGCTCCAAGAACACATTACTGGGGATATGCTTCCGAGTGGAACCTATCTTCGCCAGATCATCAGCAAGTTGATTCTTGATTCTAGGTACGTGGTGGAGCTCCAACCCTTCAAACTTCTTCTCTAACTTCCTCAATGTGTTGCAATAACCGGTCATTGCTGGGCTCCTGACATCCCACTCCTTCATTACTTGATTGACCACTAAGTCTGAGTCGCCGTATACCATCAAGCGACGGACGCCAAGTGAGATGGCCATACGCAACCCGTACAAAAGTGCCTCATAGTCAGCTTCATTGTTTGAAGAATCAAAGTGAATTTGGAGGACATAGCTGAGCTTGTCGCCTCTGGGGGACACCAAAACCACACCTGCACCAGATCCATTTAGCATCCTGGATCCATTAAAAACCATAGTCCAATGATCCGACTAAACTTGGGTCGGTTGCTCTTGTTCAATCCACTCGGCAACGAAATCCGCTATTGCCTGAGACTTGATTGCTTTCTTTGCCTCGAACTTGATATCCAAAGGAAGGACTTCAATCGCCCACTTAGCCACTCGACCGGTTGCGTCTTGGTTGTTCAGAATTTCAGAGAGCGGAGCATCGCTGACGACTGAAATTGAGTGGTCTAAAAAGTAATGCGCAACTTTCTTCGTTGTCAAGTAAATTCCATACACAAGCTTCTGATAATGTGGGTATCTCTGCTTGGATGGAGTCAAGACTTCAGAAATGTAGTAGACTGGGCGTTGAACTTTGTAGGCCTTGCCTTCTTCTTCCCGCTCGACCGTGAGCACTGTGCTGACAACTTGTCCAGTGGCTGCGATATATAATAACAGAGGCTCTTTGCTGACTGGGGCAGCAAGCACTGGCTGGGTGGAAAGCAGGGCTTTGAGCTCCTAAAACACTGCTTCAGGTTCAGAATTCCACTCGAACTTGACAGACTTCTTCATCAGTCGGTAAAGAGGTAATGCCTTTTCACCGAGACGCGAGATGAATCGACGCAACGCAACCAAACAACCAGTAAGCTTCTGAACACCATGCACACACACGGGGCGTTTCATTCGGAGGATTGTGCTGACCTTTTCAGGGTTTGCGTCGATTCCTTGTTCGGAAATGAGAAAACCGAGCAGCTTTCCACCTGGGGCTCTGAATGTGCACTTCGATGGGTTGAGCCTGATATCATAACTTCTCAAGTTTGCAAATGTTTCAGCGAGTCAGCCAATAGGTCGGAACCTTTACGTGACTTAACCACTATGTCATCCATGTATGCTTCCATATTCTGACTGATCTGTTTGAGCAGACATTTCTGAATCATGCTCATGAATGTGGCGCCAACATTCTTGAGGCCAAAAGGCATGGTAACATAACAAAAACACCCCAATGGGGTGATGAAGGCTATTTTTATTTCGTCAGGACCATATAGTCGGATCTGATGGTACCCGGAATATGCATTCAGAAAGCATAAACGCTCACACCCCGCGATCGAGTCGACGATTTGATCGATGCGGGGGAGAGGAAAGTGATCTTTCGGGCAGGCCCGATTGATATGTTTGGAATCAATGCACATGTTGAGTGACTTGTCCTTCTTGGGGACCATGGCAACATTGGCGAGCCACTCGTAGTGGTATATCTCGCGGATGAACTCGGCTGCCATGAGCCGAGCCACCTCCTCGCCAATCGCTTTTCTCTTCTCTGCGGTGGACCGACAGAGATGCTCTTTGATGGGTTTTTCTTTAGGGTCGACTCGCAAACGATGCTCAGCCAGTCCCCTGGATACACCCGGCATGTCAGATGGTTTCCATGCAAAGATGTCCCAGTTCTCACGGAGGAACTGGATGAGCGCTTCTTCCTATTTACTATTGAGTGTTGCTGATATGTGAGTCGGAGCAGCATTGGGATCGGTCGGATGAATATGCACGGGCTTCGTCTCTCCGGCCGACTGAAACACAGACTCAGAAGGAGATTTCTTGGCTCGCAACAAATCACTCAGATCTGCGTTCTTATGATATTCTTCCATTTCCACTGCTACCATCTGTTCGTCAGCAATCTTTGAGCCCTCTGGAAGCACTCCTTTGCTTTTTGCCGATGTCCAGTGACCGTGATCACGCCTTTGGGACCAGGCATCTTTAGCTTGAGGTATACGTAACACGGTCGAGCCATAAAACGGGCATATGCGGGCCTCCCCAGAATCGCATGGTAAGCACTGTGGAAATCCACGACCTCAAATGTCTTCCTTGCGGTAATTGTCTGAATCACCGAAAACCACATCAAGAGTGATCTGACCGAGTGAGTCGGCTTTCTTCCCGGGGATGACACCGTGGAATCGCATGTTGCTCTCACTCAGCTTGGACATCAGAATGCCCATCCCACAGAGGGTCTCAGCATACAAGATGTTCAAACCACTGCCACCATCCATCAAAACCCTGGTCAGTCGAGTACCCTCAACAACTGGGTCGACCACCAGCGCTTGCCGCCCTACGGTAGCGATGCGCGCTGGATGATCGGATTGGTCGAATGTAATGGGAGTCTTTGACCATTTCAAGTACGTCGTTGTTGCCGGAGCAACCATGTTCACTTCTCTGTTGATGACTTTCAGTCGACTCTTGCCCTCGATGTCAGCAAGAATCATCAAAGTGGAATTGATATTGGGGTAACCACCATCCTCCTCTTTGTCTTCATCCTTATCAGATTCATTTTCTTTCTCATTGGTATGACCCTCTCGGAAGCTCTGAATCAGGAGTCGACACTGTCGAGTGGTATGCTTGGGGTAAATGAAGTTCCCCTCTTCATCCTTCTTGGTGTGTATATGACACGGCAAATCAAGCACATCATTTCCTGCTTGATCCTTCACTTTCTTGGGGGTCCATGGACCCTTAGTTTTCCCTTTATTCTTCCCCTGGTTCACAGCTATGGCCTCTCCAGGAGCCGCGGGTTCGGCTTTGCGCTCCGGCTTCCGATTGGAATTTCCTCCTCCATCGTCTTGGGCGACTAGTTTGTTTTTGCCATCGTGAAGTCGGTCCGCTTCCTCGCCGTTAGCGTACTGACCGGCTATTTCCATCATCCGAGCCAGAGACATGTCTCCTGTCCGACCGAATTTCAGGTTAAGCTCTTGGTACCGAACGCCCTCCTTGAAGGCGCAGACTGCCTGATGTTCTGATACATTCTGTACGGTGTGATGAAGGGTGGTCCACCTCTGGATATAGTCTCTCAAAGTTTCATTCGGCTTTTGGACGCAATGCTGCAATTCAACTAGCCCGGCGGGTCGTTTGCAAGTGCCTTCAAAGGTCCTGACAAACACTCGGGTCAATTCTTCCCAGCTGAATATGCTACCGGGAGACAACATATTTCAACCAAGCTATTGCTGAGCCTTCCAGCATCAGAGGGAGGTGCTTCATGGCTACATCATCATTGCCGCCACCAATCTGCACAGCCACTCGGTAATCCTCTAGCCAAGTACCTGGCTTCGACTCACTAGTGAACTTGCTCATCCCAGCTACCAACCTGAAGTTGGGAGGGATCTCAGCAGCCTTGATGGCTCTGTTGAAACATTCGGGCCCAAAAACATGTACTCTGCCGCCACTCGGACAATCTCTGTCCTGCCCTTCTCTGTGTGCCAGGTTTCTGTCAACCAGACCTTGCACAAGAATCGATCTTGCATCAAAGTCGGGCACTCTAGGATCTACTAGGATCCTTCGCTCATCACCATGCAGGCGCCTGCCATCGTACTGCCGGGGCGCGTACGATCCGCTCGCCGGAGGTGGAGTAGGCACTCGACGGCGGTCATCACGGCCGAGTCGACGGTCATACTGATCATAGTTTTGACCCAGATGTTGCTCTTGGCAGTTTCCACAACCCTCACGCTGCAGGGGCGATCTTGGGCTGTGAGCCGGTGGGACTGTGTCCGCCGCCACGGACCTCTTGTGAATTCTGTTGCGCGACTAGGAAACGGCCGAATTTTGCTCACCCGCTGCGTGGAGCAGCGTTCGGATCTGCAGCAAACCTCTTCCAGCTTCCGATTGGGATGGTTGAATCGATTCTGCTATACGAGCTGTAGCTGTAAGATATTGAATGAGAGTGCGGTATACCTGGGGCTCAGGAGGAAACAACTGTCGCTGCCGTCGACTGGACTCGGGAATCAATCGGCGGGCATGCTCATCGAGTGAACGCTGAGGGTTCTCTAGACACGCACGCTCGGCCACGGTGGCTAGGCATGCGGCCTCCAGGGCCCGAGCCTCAGAATTCTCTCCCAAGATGGGAGTCTGAAGCTCTTCGATGTTACGGCGACGCAACTCTTCCCTTTGCTCCGCAGTGAGGGCCTGAGGCACGTACTCATCGTGATCATACAACTGACCATCCTCGCTGCCACCGCCACCATCGCGAGGGTACCCATGCGGACTGCGACGGGAGCCGACCATGAGGACCTCTGTCGCGGGGTCACAGCTCCCGCACTCGGAAAGTGTATCTACGGAACCAGTCGACAGACTGACCGGTCCGTAGTGGTACTCGTCGGGCTCAATTGTCGCAACTTGGGGGGTGGCCGACTGGCGAGCCACCACATGCTTCACCCACCACTGGAGCCGCAATCGACCAGACCGCTTGCGACGGCGTGGATCGGGGAGAGCGGAATACGAGGGAGCCGATCAATACTGGGTCGACGGCTGCCGGAGAAGGACGCCTCAAGCACTCGCGCGAAAGTGCGCCGCCTCGCAGACGGGAAGTGCCTCAACGTCGAGGGGGGCTTCTTCGAGCCAAGCGGAGTCATCGGCGATGAAGACGAGCGTGTCGAGTCGGATCTCGTGGCCCAGAGCCAGACCAGTGCCGGAAACCATGTTGATGAAGATCGGAAAAAACTTGCAACCTCACCGGAAAGTCGCTAAGACACCTGCCCCACGGTGGGCGCCAACTGTCGTGGTACTAAGCCTGACAGTGAGAGTAGGGGGTACGTAGGAGGAGGCAAGGTCCTAGCTACGGCAGATTGTACACAAGGGTTTTACAAGTTCAGGAGCCTCTCGGAGGAGGTAAAAGCCCTACATCTCGATGCCCGGAGGTTGTCGACTGGAATATGGGTGTGTGTGTTACACGGGGTGCGAACCCTTGTACCGGAGGAGGGGGTGGCTTATATAGAGTGCGCCAGGACCCCAGCCATCCCACGTTACACGGGGTTTAATGTACATAAAGACAGGACGTTACTGATAACGCCTGTAATAAAGAGTTATAAATGGCCTTTAAGACTACGGAGTGAATGCCCAACCGTTGCCGTCTCGAGTGACCTTAGAACTTCTATGCTTCAAGTAGTTTCTTGTACGGTCGAGTGACTTCATCCTGGTCAAATGGGATTGAGGTATACGAGTGAGATACATGGTCGAGTGGATTGCACTCTTTGGTTACTTCAGTCGGTATCTTTTGTCATCCTTTGAATGCCCCTGACTTTAGGGTAGTGACCTTGGGTAGGGTGTCTAGGTGAGGCCTATGACCCTATCCTGGGTCTATGGTATCGTCACGCCCCCCCCCCCAAACCCTAGTTCAATTTGGTTTGGGCTAGGTGGGGTGCGCGCCTCCACCTGGGTGCTGCCTCCTCTCTTCCACTAGGGCCCATGAAGGCCCATTAACCCCCCGGGGGGTTCCGGTAACCCCCTGGTACTCCAGAAAATACCTGATACAATTCGGAACCATTCCTGTGTCCGAATACAACCTTCCAATATATCGGTATTTATGTCTCGACCATTTTGAGACTCCTCGTCACATCCTGATCTCATGCGGGACTCCGAACAATCTTCGGTCATCAAAATCACATAACTCATAATACTAATCGTCATCGAACGTTAAGCGTGCGGACCCTACGGGTTCGAGAACTATGTAGACATGACCGAGACACATCCCCAATCAATAACCAATAGCGGAACCTGGATGCTAATATTGACTCCTACATATTCTACGAAGATCTTTATCGGTCAAACCGCATAACAACATATGGTGTTCCCTTTGTTCTCGGTATGTTACTTGCCCGAGATTCGATCGTCGGTATCATCATACCTAGTTCAATCTCATTACCGGCAAGTCTCTTTACGCGTTCCATAATACATCATCTCGTGACTAACTCATTAGTCATTTGCTTGCAAGGCTTATTATGATGTGTATTACCGAGAGGGCCCAGAGATACCTCTCCTACATTCGGAGTGACAAATCCTATTCTCGATATATGCCAACATCACAAACACCTTCAGAAACACCTATAGAGCATCTTTATAATCACCCAGTTACGTTGCAACACTTGATAGCACACAAGGTGTTCCTCTGGTATTCGGGAGTTGCATAATCTCATAGTCAGAGGAACATGTATAAGTCATGAAGAAAGCAATAGCAATAATACTAAACGATCATAGTGCTAAGCTAACGGATGGGTCTTTTCCATCACATCATTCTCCTAATGATGTGATCTCGTTGATTAAATGACAAAACATGTCTATGGTTAGGAAACTCAACCATCTTTGATTAACGAGCTAGTCAAGTAGAGCCATACTAGGGACCCTCTGTTTTGTCTATGTATTCACACATGTATCAAGTTTCCGGTTAATAAAATTCTAGCATGAATAAAATACTTTTATCATGATATATAAGGAAATATAAATAACAACTTTATTATTGCCTCTAGGGCATATTTCCTTCAGCCTAGAGTACATTTCAGCGACACCTTCACCATCCTTCATCTTGAACTTGTCAAGTTGACTTTGAAGCACATCCAACTTGGATTCCTTGAAGGAGTCGGTACCTTCGTGCATATCAATCAAAGTATCAAAACTTTCCTTTGCATTCTCAAGACGGTTGATTTTGTTGAATTCTTCGGGACACAATCCATTGTAGAGGATATCGCAAGCTTGAGCATTGTATTGCAACATCTTCAATTCTTCAGCGTAGGCTTCACGATTTGGTTCCTTCCCATCAAAGAATTCTCCTTGCAAACCAATACACACAATAGCCCAAACGGCGGGGTTATGTCCAAGAATATGCATTTTCATCTTATGCTTCCATCTAGCAAAAATTGTACCATCAAAGTAAGGACCTCTACGATGGTAACTTCCCTCGCTAGACGCCATACTCTCCTAGATTGTGAAACCAATGCTATGATCACCAATGCTATGGACAACAAGGCAAATGGAGACCAAAGCTCTGATACCACTTGTAGGATCGAAAGTATATCTAGAGGGGGTGATTAGACTACTTGACCAGATAAAAGCTTAGCCTTTTCCCAATTTTAAGTTTTGATAGTTTTTAGTAATTTAGCACAAGTCAAGCAATCTTCCTACACATGCAATTCTAGAGTTGTGGCAGCGGAAAGTAAATCATTGCATATGAAGGTAAAGGGAGGGGTTCGAGAGTGCAAACACAGTTGGAGACACGGATGTTCTTGGCGTGGTTTTGATAGGTGGTGCTATCGTACATCCACGTTGATGGAGACTTTAACCCACGAAGGGTAACGACTGCGCGAGTCCACGGAGGGCTCCACCCACAAAGGGTCCACGAAGAAGCAACCTTGTCTATCCCACCATGGTCATCACCCACGAAGGACTTGCCTCACTAGGGTAGATCTTCACGAAGTAGGCGATCTCCTTGCCCTTACAAACTCCTTGGTTCAACTCCACAATCTTGTCGAAGGCTCCCAAGTGACACCTAACCAATCTAGGAGACATCACTCTCCAAAAGGTAATAGATGGTGTGTTGATGATGAAATCCTTTCTCTTGTGCTTCAAGTGATAGTTTCCCCAACACTCAACTCTCTCTCACAGATTTGGATATGGTGGAAAGAAGATTTGAGTGGAAAGCAACTTGGGGAAGGCTAGAGATCAAGATTCATATGGTGGGATTGGAATATCTTGGCCTCAACACATGAGCAGGTGGTTATCTCTCAGAAAATGAATAGTGGAAGTGTAGGCACGTTCTGATGGCTCTCTCTCTCTCTCTCTGATGGAGAGGGGGTGGAGGGGTATATATAGCCTCCACAAAAAATCTAGACGTTACACACATTTGACCAAACTCGGTCAGACTGAATAGAAAAACTCGGTCAGACCGAAGCAGTTCAAAATGTGAACGTTAGACATCTCGGTGGGACCGATACTATCAACTCGGTGAGACCGATAAGTTAGGGTTAGGGCAAAACCTCAACTCGGTTTGACCGATTACACAAACTCGGTGAGACCGATTCTGGTAATAGGCAAAACGGAGACTTGGCCAGGCAAACTCGGTGAGACCGATCGCTCCTTTCGGTGAGACCGAAACGTTACAAAAGGTAATCAGAGAGTTTGCATTACCAACTCGGTGGGACCGATCCGCTCATCTCGGTTAGACCAAAACGTTACGAAGGGGAAACATAGAGTTGGCAGTCCCATTTCAGTGAGACCAAAATCCCTATTGGTGAGACCGAACTGATTAGGGTTTGGAAGTGGCTATGTCAAGTGAACTCGGTGGCGCCGGGTAGATCAAGTCGGTGGGGCCGAGTTTGACTTTTAGGTTTAGGACATATGTGGAAATGAGAAAGTGGTTGAGGGATTTGAAGCTTAGCACTGAGCATTTTGAGCAAGTGGACCATTAAGCAACACCTCATCCCCTTTTAATAGTATTGGCTTTTTCTATGGACTCAATGTGATCTTGGATAACTAAAATGAAAATATAGAGTCTTGAGATTTTGCCAATCTTTGTCCTTAGCTTTTTGAGGGGTCCACATCTCTAATCCATGCCATGCCAATCATTGAACTTCCTGAAATATTTATCTTGAAAGGATATTAGTTCAATGAGCTATATGTTGTTATTAATTACCAAAACCACCCGGGGAATAGTTGCACTTTCAGCGTGGCAAAATTCCCACCTGAACCCGCGGAAATGCAGGTTCTCCCCCTCCCGTCGGTGCCCTATATATAGTGGTGGCGGTTGGCGGGGAGTCATTTCAGCCCACACTTTTCCCCACCCACCGCCGCCCGGCCGCCGCTTAGATTCCGGCCATACCAGT
>LR738712.1:173318831-173345606 GCA_902687465.1 Secale cereale
CCCCTATATATATGTGAGGTTTGGGGCTGCCCATAACACGTTTTGACCTCTGTCGCTTGGCGCAGCCCTACCTCTCTCCCTCCTCGTCTCCCGCAGCGCTTGGCGAAGCCCTGCTGGAGTCCCGCGCTCCTCCACCACCACCACGCCATCGTGCTGTTGTTGGATGGAGTCTTCCCCAACCTCCCCCTCTCTCCTTGCTGGATCAAGGCGTGGGAGACGTCATCGGGCTGCACGTGTGTTGAACGCGGAGGCGCCGTTGTTCGGCGCTTAGATCGGAATCAACCGCGATCTGAATCGCAGCGAGTACGACTCCTTCATTCGCGTTCTTGCAACGCTTCCGCATCGCGATCTACAAGGGTATGTAGATCCACTCTCCTTTATGCTCGTTGCTAGATTACTCCATAGATAGATCTTGGTGACGCGTAGGAAAATTTTTGATTTTCTGCTACGATCCCCAACAGTGGCATCATGAGCTAGGTCTATGCGTAGTATCTTGCACGAGTAGAACACAAAGTAGTTGTGGGCGTAGATCATGTCAATTTACTTGCCGTTACTAGTCTTATCTTGATTCGGCGGCATCGTGGGATGAAGCGGCCCGGACCGACCTTACACGTACTCTTACGTGAGACAGGTTCCACCGACTGACATGCACTAGTTGCATAAGGTGGCTAGCGGGTGTCTGTCTCTCCCACTTTAGTCGGATCGGATTCGATGAAAAGGGTCCTTATGAAGGGTAAATAGAAATTGGCATATCACGTTGTGGTTTTGACGTAGGTAAGAAATGTTCTTGCTAGAAACCTATAGCAGCCACGTAAAAATTTGCAACAACAATTAGAGGACGTCTAACTTGTTCTTGCAGCATGTGCCGTGTGATGTGATATGGCCAAAAGGATGTGATGAATGATATATGTGTGATGTATGAGATTGATCATGTTCTTGTAATAGGAATCACGACTTGCATGTCGATGAGAATGACAACCGGCAGGAGCCATAGGAGTTGTCTTATTTATTGTATGACCTGCGTGTCACTGAATAACGCCATGTAATTACTTTACTTTATTGCTAAACGTTAGCCATAGTAGTAGAAGTAATGTTTGGCGAGACGACTTCATGAAGACACGATGATGGAGATCATGATGATGGAGATCATGGTGTCATGCCGGTGACAATGATTATCATGGAGCCCCGAAGATGAAGATCAAAGGAGCAAGATGATATTGGCCATATCATGTCACTATTTGATTGCATGTGATGTTTATCATGTTTTACATCTTATTTGCTTAGAACGACGGTAGTGAATAAGATGATCTCTCACTAAAATTTCAAGAATTGTGTTCCCCCTAACTGTGCACCGTTGCTAAGGTTCGTTGTTCCGAAGCACCACGTGATGATCGGGTGTGATAAGTTCTAACGTTCGCATACAACGGGTGTAAGCCAGATTTACACACGCGATACACTTAGGGTTGACTTGACGAGCCTAGCATGTACAGACATGGCCTCGGAACACGGAAGACCGAAAGGTCGAACATGAGTCGTATAGAAGATACGATCAACATGAAGATGTTCACCGTTGATGACTAGTCCGTCTCACGTGATGATCGGACACGGCCTAGTCGATTCGGATCGTGTGTCACTTAGATGACTAGAGAGATGTCTATCTGAGTGGGAGTTCATTAGATAAACTTCATTGTCATGAACAATAGTCTAAGTTGTCTTTGCAAATTATGTAGTAGACCAATAACTGCGTTGTAGCTCCCTGTTTAATACGATCCTAGAGAAAGACTAAGTTGAAAGATATTGTAAGCAATGATGCGGACTGGGTCCGTAGTCCGAGGAGTGTCCTCACTGCTACACAGAAAGCTTACGTCTTTGATGCACCGCTCGATGTGCAAACCCCTACAACGTTGTCTGTGGATGTTGTGAACACCTGACAGACACGTCCTGATGACTACTTGATAGTTCAGTGCACCATACTTTACGGCTTAGAATCGGGATTCCAATGACGTTTTGAACGCCATAGAACATATGAGATGTTCTAAGAGCTGAAATTGGGATTTCAGGCTCATGCCCGTGTTGAGAGGTATGAGACCTCTGACAAGTTCTTTTGCCAAAAAGATGGAGGAGAATGGCTCAACTAGTGAGCATGTGCTCAGAATGTCTGGGTGCTAAAATCACTTGAACCAAGTGGGAGTTAATCTTCCAAGTGAGATAGTGGTTGACAGAATTCTCTAGACACTATCACCAAGCTACTAGAACTTCGTGATGAACTATGACATACAAAGGATGGAGATGATCCCGGAGCTATTAGCGGTTCTTAAGACCGCGAAAGTAGAAATCAAGAAGGAGCATCAAGTGTTGATGGTTTAACAAGACCACTGGTTTCAAAAGGGGCAAGGGCTAGAAGGGAAACTTCATGAATGGCAAACCAGTTGTCGCTCTAATGAGGGAACCCAAGGTTGCACCCAAACCTCGAGACTAAGTGCTTCGATTGTAAGGGGAACGGTCACATGGTAGCAGAACTACCCCAAATACATGGTAGATAAGAAAAGCTAGCAACTTCAACAAAGTATATTTGATATACGTGTTATTGATGTGTACCTTACTAGTACTCCTTGTAGCACATGGGTATTGGATACCGGTTCAGTTGCTATTATTAGTGACTTGAAGCAAAAGCTACGGACTGAACGGAGACTAGCTAAGGGCGAGGTGACGATGAGTGTTGGAAGTGTTTCCAAGGTTGATAAGATCACCATCGCACACTCCCTCTATTTTCGAGATTAGAGTTGAACCTAGATAAATGTTATCGGGTGTCTACGTTGAGCATGAATATGATTAGATCATGTTCATTGCAATACGGTTATTCATTTAAGTTAGAGAATAATGGTTATTCTGTTTACATGAATAATACCTTTATGGTCATGCACCCAATGGTTCATTGAATCTCGATCATAGTAATACACATGATGATAATATTAATGCCAAAAAGATGTAGAGTTAATGATGATAGTACCACTTTCTTGTGGCACTGCCGCTTAGGTCATTTTTGGCATAAAATGCATGAAGAAACTCCATGCTGATGGACGTTTGGAGTCACTTGGTTTTGAATCGCTTGACACATGCGAGCCATGCCTCATGGGCAGGATGACTGAGATCCCGTTTTCAGGTACAATGAAACGGGCAAGTGACTTGTTGGAAATCATACATACTGATGTATGTGATCCAATGAGAATTAAGGCGTGTGGTGGATATCGTTATTTTCTCATCTTCACTGACGATTTGAGTAGATATGGTATATTTACTTAATGAAGCAAAAAGTCTGAAACATTTGAAAGGTTCAAACAATTTCAGAGTGAAGATTAAGAATCATCATAACAAGAAGATCATGTTCCTACGATCTGATCAAGGGGATATTATCTGAATTATGAGTTTGGCAATCACTTAAGACATTGTGGAATTGTTTCGCAGTTGAAGCCCCCTGGAACACCACAGCGTAATGGTGTGTCCGGACATCGTAATCGAACCTTATGAGATATGGCGCGATCTATGATGTATCTTACCGATCTACCGCTATTATTTTAAGGTTATGCATTAGAGACAGCTGCATTCACTTTATATAGGGCACCATCTAAGTCCTTTGAGACAACGCCGTATGAACTAAGGTTTGGCAAGAAACCAAAGTTGTCATTTCTCAATGTTTGGGGCTGCGATGCTTACGGCTTCAGCCGAAAAAAGCTCGAACCCAAAGCGGACAAATACATCTTCATGGGATACCCACTGGTAACGGTTGGGTATACCTTCTATCTCAGATCCAAGGACAAAAATGTTTGTCGCTTAGAACGGGTCCTTTCTCGAGAAGGAGTTTCTCTCGAAAGATTTGAGTGGGAGGAAGATATAACTTGATGAGGTTGTCGAACCCTCACTTCAACCGGAGAGTAGTGCAACACAGAAAGATGTTTCTATGGAACCTACGACTGTTGAAGAGGAAACTAATGATAGTGATCATGAAGTTTCGGATCAAGTTGCTATCAAACCTCGTAGGTCGACAAGGATAAGTACTACTCCTGAGTGGTACGGTGATCCTGTCTTAGATGTCATGTTGTTGGACAACAATGAACCTACGAACTATGGAGAAGCGATGGTGGGCCCATATTCCGACAAATGGTTAGAAGCCGATAAATCCGAGATAGGATCCATGTATCAAAACAAAGTATGGACTTTGGTGGACTTGCCCTATGATCGGCAAGCCATTGAGACAAATGGATCTTTAAGACTAAGACGGACGTGGACGGTAATGTCACCGTCTATGAAGCTCGACTTGTGGCGAAGAGTTTTCCACAAGTTCAAGGAGTTGACTACGATGAGATTTTCTCACCCGTAGCAATGCTTAAGTCCGTCGGAATCATGTTAGCATTAGCTGCATTTATGAAATCTGGCAGATGGATGACAAAACAAGTTTCCTTACCAGTTTTCGTAAGGAAAGGTTGTATATGATACAATCAGAAAGGTTTTGTCGATCCTAAGGATGCTAAAAGATATGCTAGCTCCAGCGATCCTTCTATGGACTAGAGCAAGCATCTCGGAGTCGGAATATATGCTTTGATGGAGTGATCAAAGTTTTTGGGTATACAAAGTTTGTTAGAAACTTGTATTTACAATAAAGTGAGTGGGAGCATCACAACATTTCTGATAAGTATATGTGAATGACATATTGTTGATCCGAAATGATGTAGAATTTCTGGAAAGCATAAAGGGTTATTTGAAATGAGTTTTTCAAAGGAAGACCTGGATAAAGCTGCTTACATATTGAGCATCAAGATCTATACAGATAGATCAAGACGCCTGATGATACTTTCAAAAGAACACACACC
The DNA here is from genome assembly GCA_902687465.1 of Secale cereale. Classification (NCBI taxonomy): domain Eukaryota; kingdom Viridiplantae; phylum Streptophyta; class Magnoliopsida; order Poales; family Poaceae; genus Secale; species Secale cereale. The sequence continues at coordinate 173,323,700 of LR738712.1, forward strand.
TTTGACATGATTTTGAAGGAGTTCAAAATAGATCAGTCAAAGAAGGAGTTCTTACCTGAGTTGTAAGGTGTGAAGTTGAGTAAGACTCAAAACTTGACCACGGCAGAAGGAAGAGAAAGGACGAAGGTCGTCCCCTATGCTTTTGTCATAGGCTCTATATGGTATGCCATGATGAGTACCGCACCTGATGTGTGCCTTGCCACTTGTCTGGCAAGAGGGTACAAAGGTGATCCAGGAGTGGATCACTAGATAGTGGTCAAAATTATCCTTAGAGGAATAAGGAAATGTTTCTCGGTTATGGAGGTGATAAAGAGTTCGACGTAAAGAGTCACGTCGATACAAGCTTTACACCTATCCGGATAACTCGGGGTAGAGATACCGGATACGTATAATGGAGCAACAGTTTGGAATAGCTCCAAGTGGAACGTGGTAGCAGCATCTACGATATGACATAAAGTTTTTGCGAAGTACATAGGGATCTGAATGTTGCAGACCCGTTGACTACAACCTCTCTCACAAGCATAACATGATCAAACCCAGAACTCATTGAGTGTTAATCACATATTGATGTGAACTAGATTACTGACTCTAGTGAACTCTTTGGATGTTAGTCACATGGCGATGTGACCTATGAGTGTTAATCACATGGCGATGTGAACTAGATTATTGACTCTAGTGCAAGTGGGAGACTGTTGGAAATATGCCCTAGAGGCAATAATAAATTGGTTATTATTATATTTCCTTGTTCATGATAATTGTTTATTATCCATGCTAGAATTGTATTAATAGGAAACTCAGATACATGTGTGGATACATAGACAAACACCATGTCCCTAGTAAGCCTTTAGATGACTAGCTCGTTGATCAATAGATGGTTACGGTTTCCTGACCATGGAGATTGGATGTCGTTGATAACGGGATCACATCATTAGGAGAATGATGTGATGGACAAGACCCAATCCTAAGCCTAGCACAGATCGTGTAGTTCGTATGCTAAAGCTTTTCTATATGTCAAGTATATTTTCCTTAGACCATGAGATTGTGCAACTCCCGGATACCGTAGGAATGCTTTGGGTGTACCAAACGTCACAACGTAACTGGGTGGCTATAAAGGTGCACTACAGGTATCTCCGAAAGTGTCTGTTGGGTTGGCACGAATCGAGACTGGGATTTGTCACTCCGTATGACGGAGAGGTATCTCTGGGCCCACTCGGTAGGACATCATAATAATGTGCACAATATGTGATCAAGGAGTTGATCACGGGATGATGTGTTACGGAACGAGTAAAGAGACTTGCCGGTAACGAGATTGAGCAAGGTATCGGTATACCGACGATCGAATCTTGGGCAAGTGCTATACCGATAGACAAAGGGAATCGTATACGGGATTGATTGAATCCTTGACATCGTGGTTCATCCGATGAGATCATCGTGGAACATGTGGGAGCCAACACGGGTATCCAGATCCCGCTGTTGGTTATTGGCCGGAGAGTTGTCTCGGTCATGTCTACATGGTTCCCGAGCCCGTAGGGTCTACACACTTAAGGTTCGATGACGCTAGGGTTATAGGGAAAGTATGTACGCGGTTACCGAATGTTGTTCGGAGTCCCGGATGAGATCCCGGACGTCACGAGGAGTTCCGGAATGGTCCGGAGGTAAAGATTCATATATGGGAAGTCCCGTTTTGGTCACCTGAAAAGTTTCGGGCGCTATCGGTAGCGTACCGGGACCACCGGGTGGGGCCACCGGCCCCAGAAGGCTGCGTGGGCCAAGTGTGGGAGGGGACCAGCCCCAGGTGGGCTGGTGCGCCCCCCTAACCAGGCCCAAGGCAAAGAGAGAAGGAAAAGGGGAGAAACCCTAGGCTCAGATGGGCCTAAGGCCCACTTAGTGGTGCGCCTCCCCCTCTCTCCCCCTTGGCCGCCCCCCTAGATGGGATCTAGGGCTGGCCGCACCCCTAGGGGTGGGAAACCCTAAAGGGGGCGCAGCCCCCCCCCCTTCCCCCTATATATATGTGAGGTTTGGGGCTGCCCATAACACGTTTTGACCTCTGTCGCTTGGCGCAACCCTACCTCTCTCCCTCCTCGTCTCCCGCAGCGCTTGGCGAAGCCCTGCTGGAGTCCCGCGCTCCTCCACCACCACCACGCCGTCGTGCTGCTGTTGGATGGAGTCTTCCCCAACCTCTCCCTCTCTCCTTGCTGGATCAAGGCGTGGGAGACGTCATCGGGCTGCACGTGTGTTGAACGCGGAGGCGCCGTTGTTCGACGCTTAGATCGGAATCAACCGCGATCTGAATCGCAGCGAGTACGACTCCTTCATCCGCGTTCTTGCAACGCTTCCGCATCGCGATCTACAAGGGTATGTAGATCCACTCTCCTTTATGCTCGTTGCTAGATTACTCCATAGATAAATCTTGGTGACGCGTAGGAAAAATTTTGATTTTCTGCTACGATCCCCAACAGTAGGAATCTACGCAGTCGTGTTCGGAATGCGGGACAAGAAGCCCAAGAAATCAACAGATGTGGGTCCCATGCATTGATTTTTAAATGTACTGCATGCTACTTCCTCCGTTCCAAAATAGATGACCCAACTTTGTACTACTACTTAGCTGTGTGGCCTCGATTTGTACAGATGAATTATTTTTATAGCCGACGTGGGTCCCAGGATGCATGGTTGGGTGCCCTTTTCCTTCCACTGCCTCGGGCCTCCGCGAAAAAATTGGCCAGGACCAGATGTTTGCTTTCCTGTGAAAACACTGGCTAAGAAAACTTTCCTACGGATTTGTAACAAAAGATTCCTTTGTTCCGAACGATAGAAAAGGGAACAGTTCCTTGGGAATAGCTTTCCTTTAGTTTTCCTATGCTTTTCCTCTGTCCCGAACAGGCCCTAAGGTTTGTTGCGTCATAATGTCGGCATTTCCTATTTCTGGCATAGCGCGGGGTTACCGACCAAAGGTGCACCCGCCATGCGTATTTGGGCCAGCCCACTTTCAGCTTCCATGTCATTTTTGGCTGTTTTCAGCATGCGGTACAAAGTTTTATTGGTTGTATTCTTCTTTTTATATTGTATTTATTCTCACTTTTATTTTTTTCTTGTATTTCATTTTCTTTTGTCCGTTCGAAATTCGGTGAACTTATTTGAAATCAGGAATATTTTTTGAAATTATAAATACTTTAAAATTCATAAACATATTTTAAATTCAGGAATATTTTTAAAATTCAGAAACATTTAAAATATTCATAATTATTTTATAACCTAGGGTTATTTTTGTTATTTATTTGAAATTACAACAATTATACATTTCAAGAATATATTTTTAAAATTATGATTTTATTTTTACGATTTACCAGATGATAAAAAGACCAAAAATAACTGCTGGAAACTATATTGTACATGGACGAGTAGGTGCCAAAGAATAAAGCGTTATATGAGCCTGCCCATTTTAGCGCCCTGAGAGCGCTACATCACAACCTACTAGGCCCAGTACCTATACTTAGTTTTGAGTAACAGGCACATTACCTATATGGCGTTTAAGGCGCCGCTTAAAGGCCATTTGTTACAGGGCCCACACCCACCATGTACAAGGTCTAGTAGCGGGCCGGCCCATTTATTATTTCGTTCGTTTTTTTCAGCGTTACCACCTGGGTTTTCAATGTTTTCCTTTTGTCCTTTCCGTAATTATTTTCCATTTTTTTTGTATCAAATTCATGAGCTTTTCAGATTTGATAAACTTTTTTTCAAAATTGATGACTTTTTTCAATTTGTAATAAATGAAATTATTTTTCAAAATTAGTGCATTGTTTCGTGCACTTTTATTCAAAATGATGATTCATTTCAATTTGATGAAGTTAACAAATTCTGATTTTTTTAAAATTTGATGCACTTCAAAAATCGATGAACATTTCTTATTTTTGTGTTTTTTTCAAAATATATGATTTATAAAGTAATAAATGAACTTTTTTTCTAATTCTCTTTTTTTCTAATTTCCACCTGGGTTTTCTATGTTTTCCTGTTTTTTCTTTCCGTAATTATTTTCCATTTTTTTGTATCAATTTCATGAGCTTTTTCTATTTTTTAATTGATGAGTTTTTTAATTTTCTGATTATTACTTTTCAAAATCAATGTTTTTTAAAAAATAGCGCATTTTTTCATGCATTTTTATTCACAATGATGATTTGTTTCAATTTGATGAACTTCACAAATTCTGAAGTTTTTTTTTAATTTGATGAACTTTCAAAATCGATGAACATTTCTGATTTTCATGAACTTTTTTTCAAAATAGATGATTTATAAAGTAATTAATGACTCTTTTTTTTCTTATTCTCTTTTTGTAATTTTTTAAAGCCAATAGTCTATCGGGCAATGGTGGACTGGTCAACCCATGACCCGCAAAATGCTTTTTTTAGGAAACGAGCAAACTGAAGATAGCGCTTCCTGTTTCTACCAGCCCATGAGGGATACAGCGTGGGCACCCTTTCTCGTAACCGGCGTTGGAGGCACAGTTCCAGGAGGGTTTCTTGTGCCGTCGCCACTGTCATCTGAGAAATTTAGGTTCCCTTGCATAAAAGGTGGGGGCCTGAGATCTTCAATACCTCTAGATAAACCACATGAGTACCAGGAAAGGATGGTTCTTGTAGGGTGGAGCCCTAGGGTTGGATCTTTTCACACTTGGAGGGGAAAAAAGGAGTAAGAACACAAGAACACAAGGGAAATCACTCAAACAAACCACAATCACACATCCACTAGAGTAGCATACATGAGATCCACAAGCATACAAGATCAATCCAAGGAAACAAGCAATAGGTAAAAGATCTTCCCACTCCTAAGAGATGAGGTCTTGATGGTAGCCTTATCCTTGAGGAGGTCTTGAAATGCACAAGGATTCTTTCCAAGAGGGGTCTTGATCTCCAAGAGGAGGGGATACAAGGAGCACCTCAATGTCTATCAAATACTTTGCTAACCTCTAGATTCTTCCCAAGAGGGCTCTCAATGTCTATCAAATACTTTGCTAACCTCTAGAACAAGCCAGGTAGGGGTACTTATAGTCTAGGGACGAAATTTTGGAAAAGGAGGGGTACAAGGGTCAAAGACCCATAGTGCACGCAGGCACTCTCGAAGGGGTTCGGGCACCCGGGGTAAAGGGGTCCGGGCACCTGGACCGAGCCGAGGCAGGCGCTCAGGTGCGGCCGGGCACCCGGAGCGAAGAAGGTCGGGCACCCGGACCGGAGGAAGGGCCGGCTTTAGGGGGACCGAGCACCCGGGGTGGCGGCCGGCGTCTAAATAAGGTCCCGGGCACCCGCGGCTCCAAGGTCGGGCACCCGCGGCTGGCTTGGGGCAGCGCCCAATGGGCGGCCCGACACGCGTGACCCACATGGCCGGGCACCCGGAGTGTCCAGGGCCTCTCCTCTTTCTTTCTTGTCGCTCCTTTCTTCCTTCTCCTCCTTCGTAGGTGCTTGGGTCTTCGTGTTAGCCTCTTCACGATCATCTCGTTGGTACCTAAGGATGCATAACAGCTCCGTTTGAGGTAGCACCCAATTCATATGTGAATCCGAGCGAAACTCAGAGAGGAAAGAATTGACCTCTCACCTTTTGTGTTAGGACCGGAGGGTCCCAGTTCTGGCAGTCCGTCATTCAGCTTCTCCCGGTCCTCCGCATTGGGACCTCCATCTCGATCGAAACTGGGACATCCATGCTGTTTTGGCTCGACCGCTAGGCTGGGGACCTCCCCTTCGCTGCAGGGTTCCCAGACCTCTTCTCCATCGTCGTGGACCCTAGGATTTCCATTGAGAAGGCCCTTATTGACTTAGGGCATCTCGCGTTCCGACGGCCTTTTGGGCCCCCGGAAGTTGCCGCATGGCACGTTCTCCTTGATGGCGTGGATCTCCATGAGCTTTACCTGACACAGCCCCACGACCGGATGTCCTGGTGCCTAGAGCCCTCCGGCCGCTTCTCCACGAAGTCCCTGTACCGAGCCATTATCCCCTCTCCTAGCCCGGCAGTCCTCGAGTATATTTGGACCGTCCACTTGCCACTCAAGATCAGAATTTTCATGTGGCAATGGATCCGTGGCCGGCTTCCCTCTGGCGTGGAGGTGATTAAACGCCACGGTCCGGGTGACGGTATCTGCCCCCTATGTGGGACGGAAGAAACCTCGAATCACATCTTCTTCTCGTGCGTGTCCGCCCAGTTCCTCTGGGGCTGCATTCGTGAGGCGGTCGGTGGCGTTTGGTGTAACACCAACTTCCATGATCTCCTCACCGAGGTTCAGGCCTCCCCCATGACGGGCCGCCACAATAGGTGGCTGCTCATTGGGGTGCTCGCGTGGACGCTCTGAATTGTGCGTAATAAGCTTGCCATTCAGCGAGTTACTCTCCGACGTGCTACTGATGTTGTGTTCAAGTTATGTGCTTACTTGCAGCTCTGGCGGCCGCTTAGCCGTCACCAGGACCGAGACGCCATCACCGCCATCATCTCCGACCTTCGCTCGATGGCTCTTCGCTTGGCGTCGTCGCTCCCTCCTCCACCACCCGAGCCGGATTAGCTCCTTCCATGCTGCTGCGGTTGACCCGCCTTCATTTTTTTGTTTTTCATGGCTTGTTGAACTGTGCCCTCAGCAGAACCTATTTATACTCTATGTTCGTGTGACTGCGTGTGTGTGGGTGAACTTATGTTGTACCGTTTGGCTGTGGTGATTTGCTTTATTTATAAAGCGGGGCAAAAGCCTTTTTGGGTAAAGAATTGACCTCGTCCCCGATAGCGCGTGCACAAGCTCTTGTCATTCGTCCCCTTGGTGCTTGTGGGGCGACGGAGTGTCCATGGGATGATGGAGGGATGCTCCACATCAATGGTCATCAAGAATAAATAGAAACTTAAATTCGTCTCCCTGATGATTTGAACTGAGATGATGGGTTTGTACATCCACTCCCTCAACCACTTGAGCTAGGCTCACTTCCCAAGAAAAATGTATAGATGTATGGCTAGGGTTTAAACCTTCCAAAAAATTTTCCACGAAAAAGATAAACCTTCCATGCATTTTCAGATGCAACCAATAACTTGTCATTATCGGTGAAATGCCCATGTGCCAAACAATCCCTATTCAATCGATGGCTAGAATTTAATACTCGCCTTATCTCCTCCCAACTCTTGCAATAGGTAAGTTGGATATGCAGGATATCAATTAATTCGAACCTCGCAATCCATTCAGAAGAGATTCAGTGCCCTTTATTTAGAGGCAAATTAGAAGAGAAGGGATGCCCGGCTACGAACGTTCTTTGGCAAGCTACATATGTCTCGGCATATATAGTCCGCCGTGTTTTGGTGTCTGGGCGAGCATCTTTGTGTGGCCGCCGGCGCAACGAACTCGTACGTCCGTCGGCGTCGACTCCGGCGCGGCGCCTTTATTAAAAGCGGCGGATCCATCGCCGCGCGCAGCGAACCCGCGGCCAGCTAGCTTGCTTCGCCTTAAACTATCCCTCCGTAACAAACAGCGGAGCAGCGGGAGCAGGAGCAGCTGCCTCGATCACGTACATATAATAGAAGCCACGCAGCTGTGCGGCTGCTACTAGCTAGTGTTGCTCCATCGGATCCGGCATATCGACGACGTGCTCTGGGTATATAGCTAGGCGACGGCACCGATGGCGGCGGTTCTGATCCTCCTGCTCGCCGCCGTGGCGGGCGTGGCCGCGACGGTGGCGCCGGCGCCGGTGGCACGCGGCGCTGGCGTTACGCTGCATGTGGAGCACCACCAGGTACGTACGCGCTCTGGCAGCCGGCCGGTCCTTGACTACTCCTCTTCTTGGTGCTGCATATAATGGCGTCGGTCGATCTTGGTGTCTCTTACGTACGTTTTCTTTACTTAATTATTACGTACGTTATGGTTTCGCGTATCACCGCGCGCGTTATAGAATTGTCGAGATAGCTTTCCGGGTCAAACATTTTTGTTAAGCCTTGGCATGGACATTTTGGTTTGGTTTTGTTTGATATACGTACGCGTACGTGCCTGCATGCATGCATATGCATGGTGACGGTGGTGCAGGTTGTGGTGGACAACGGCGTGGTGCAGGTGACTGTGTCCAAGCCGCAGGGCCAGATCACCGGCGTACGCTACGCCGGCGAGCGCAACCTTCTCCACTTCACCAACGACGAAAACTCTGGCGGGTAATTAACCATGCATGTGTATATATATATACGGTTTCTTGTACCTGTATGTATATGTATTGTATATATGTTTCTGATCAGTTGATCGTCATATCTGTATGTATGCAGGTACTGGGACGTGGTTTGGAACTTTCCAGGGTCCGGTCATCCAAGAGGCATGATCGACATGTACGTACAATCTTACTGCAACTGGCATGTATTATATGTCTTGACTGCATATTATACAATTCCGAAGGGTGAATTCTGTTCTCTGTTGCAACTTTGTGTGGGCTTTCCATGCAGTTAAAAGTCTTAGTTTAACTAGCTAATTCAGAGTATCATATGCATCGAGTGTAGTATTTTGCATAGCCACAATGGTTCAACTTCGACCATAATAAGCAGTAATCCTACTTTAGCATGGATTAGTGTGGAGAGTGTTTCTTAACCAACGTCGTATTATTTGCAAGTACGAATTAAATGCAAATATGCAAGACAGGAGGTTAGTAATATCCTGCCTAACAGAAGTAGTAATACACACTGTAAGATTACCCATAGTGGGGAGTAACTTAAACTAGTACTCTAGTATTTTACTATCTCTACATAATAAGGAGTAACATATATGTGGTGTCATACAACATTTCATTTATTAGGTTATAAATTCATCTTGTTTGATTGTGTGATGTTACCCATAATACTACCTAGCAATGTTATTTAATTCATCTTTATTGAGTTGATCCTATATTACTGCTGAAGTTACTCCCAAACTACCTAGCCAAATAGTTTCCTTTTTCGAGGAAAGGGGTCACGCGGCGCTCGTTTTCATTGCGACAAAGGAGTAGTCCCAGAACACACACACAAACCGTATCATGGAATGTCAGAAAAACGCAGTCACAAAGGTTTTAACAAACATAGAGTCAAAGAGTCGTTGCCATATTTACGAGTTTCTTTTTCAAGTGCCTACTTTGTCCTGTGCCATACAGCTCAACCAACATTTAAATGTGATCAGCTAACCCACTACTCCACTTCATTTCACTCAAAAAAAAAAAAACTAACCCACTTTATTAATTAACAGCTAGCTACTTGGATTTGAAGCCACTTTAGACTAGTCATAGTGGGGAGTAACTTACACTAGTAACATACACGTATTACTAGACTATGTTACTACCTCCATAGTGGGTAGAAACATAGATGCGGTGTCATGCAAGAGTTCATTTATTAGTCTATAGACTCAATTTGCATTGGTATGTGTGATGTTACAGTAACATAGCTAGTTACCACAAGCACTTCTCTCCTCATTAATTACATGCCACATAAGCAAAACTGTGTTGGGATGTGTGATGTTACTAGCTATGTTACTCCCACTATGGCCAGCCTTACCTGATCGACCGTAGGCAGTAATAAAGGTCAGTTAATTTGGTTGAAAGTTGAAATCGCCAAGAACAAATCTGAACGTTGCACGGAAATGGTGCGTAGCAGCTATTGTTCAACAAACTAGACTGTGAACTGTTTAAAATGTAAAGTGTTGCTCCTTCAGTACAATCTGGAAAAAGAAAAAAAAATCAGTTATTGCTGAGTAAACAGAGCATGCACGTACACATGTTCTGATAGTTGCTCAAATTTAGCCGAAAAAGAATCGAAAGAAGGAAAAATAATTGCTCAACCAAATTTAGCCGTGCGTCTTTGAATTCATTCCCCCAGGCTGGACAGCACAGAGTTCAGGGTCGTATCGGCCAGCGAAGAGCAAGTGGAGCTCTCCTTCAGGAGCACCTACGACCCATCACGCCTCAACAGCGTCCGGCTCGCCGTCGACAAAAGGTGAGCCGTCGAACGTTCATCTTCTCCTCAGACAAGCGCATGCAGCGAGACAATTAATTGATTAACTGGTGTTTGATGATCAGGCTGGTGATGCTGAGGGGCAGCTCCGGGTTCTACTGCTACGCCGTCCTGGAGCACGCCGGCAGCTGGCCGGCCCTCAACATCACGGAGGCCCGCCTCGCCTTCAAGCTCAACACGGCGAGGTTCACCTACATGGCGGTCTCGGACGAGATCCAGAGGTACATGCCCAGGGCGGCGGACCGGGACGCGCCCCGCGCCATGCCCCTGGCGTACAAGGAGGCCGTGCTCCTCCTCAACCCCGCCGAGCCGCAGTTCAAGGGCGAGGTGGACGACAAGTACCAGTACTCGCTGGACAACAAGGATAACGCGGTCCATGGCTGGATCGCCGGCGCTCCCGGCCCCGACGTGGGGTTCTGGGTCGTCACCCCCAGCAACGAGTTCAAGACCGGCGGCCCGCTCAAGCGCGAGCTCACCTCCCACGTCGGCCCCACCTCCCTCACCGTAAGCCACGCATTTTGTAACTTGAATCTTTGCTATGAAATGGAATGAAATTCCCGCGTTACACAGTACACTGTCGTCGATCTGATTTGCAGATGTTTATGGGAACACATTACGTCGGGAACGACATCGTGGCCAAGATCAAGGAGGGCGAGCAGTGGAAGAAGGTCATGGGCCCCGTGTTCATCTACCTCAACTCCAACCCCGAGAGGGGAAACTTCCGCGCTCTGTGGGAGGACGCCAAGGCGCAGGCCCAGGCCGAGGCCAGCAAATGGCCCTACACCTTCCCGGAGTCGCCTGACTTCCACAAGGCCAGCCAGAGGGGCTCGGTCACCGGCCGATTGCTGGTCAGGGACAGGTACATGAGCAGCAAGGACATGCCCGCCCGCCGTGCCTACGTCGGCCTCGCCGCGCCGGGGCAGCCCGGCTCCTGGGCGACAGACAGCAAGGGCTACCAGTTCTGGGCGAGGGCATCGGCCACCTGCGGCAGCTTCGCCATCGGCAACGTCCGAGCAGGGGTGTACAACCTCTACGCCTGGGTGCCCGGGATCCTCGGCGACTATATGCACACGGCTACCGTGACGGTGGAGGCCGGCGACGCCGTTGCCCTCGGCGACCTCGTCTTCGAGCCGCCGCGGTCGGGTCCGACGCTGTGGGAGATCGGCGTGCCTGACCGGAGCGCCGCCGAGTTCTTCGTTCCGGAACCCAACCCCAAGTACGTCAACAAGCTCTTCCTCAGCAAGGACAAGTACAGACAGTACGGCCTGTGGGACAGGTACGCTGAGCTGTACCCCGCCGGCGACCCCGTCTTCACCGTCGGCGAGAGCCACTACTCCAAGGACTGGTTCTTCGCGCACGTCACGAGGTAGTAAATTAGACACAAAACTCTCCGGCCACGTCGACGATCTCTATCCCTAAGAGACACAGCGCAGGTAATAAAAGAAAGAAAAAAACTGACTTGCTTTTGGTGTGCAGGAAGATGAGCAACGGCGAAGACGCGCCGACGACGCGACGGATCCGGTTCGGGCTGTCCCGCGTCGTCGCCGACGGCACCTACACGCTGCGGGTCGCCCTCGCGGCGGCCCACATGTCGAGGCTGCAGCTGCGGGTGAACGGGGCGCCGGTGACGAGGAGGGGATCGTCGGCCGACGCCGGAGTGTTCGTGACGCCGGACTTCGGCGACGGCAACGCGATCGCGAGGCACGGCGACCACGGCACGTGGTGGAGCTTCGAGTTCGGGATCAAGGGGTACCTGCTCATGGAAGGGGAGAACACCATCAGCATCACGCAGGTCAGGGCCTTGAGCGAGTTCATGGGGGTCATGTACGACTACATCCGCCTGGAAGGGCCTCCCGGTTCTTGGCGAGATCCCACACAACTTCCGTGAATCAATTTAGAAGGTTGTGCCATATGTTTATGCAATTTTGTACACAAGTTGTAGAACATAGGTAGTTCAGTGAGGATTGCTTTTTGACCCCCGAGCTCACATCATCGGGTAAACATTAAATTGGAATGTAAAAGAGTAGAAAAATCTGGATATTTTAGCAACAAGCATGTTTGAGTGTTATATCTCTGTTCAAAATTTTGTGAAGAAATGACATTTGTGGATTGTGGTGGCCTGGAAAAAAAAAAATCATCACTCACTCAACAAGTATTTTTTCTTGATAAAAAGGGTCAAAATCAAACAACACAATACTATAACCAGCTAAGATACCCACAGTCACCAAAATGTTAACACATTAGCTACTTGTAAGTTGCCAGAATTTTAAATTTGAGTCAGTCAATTTTTTGGCCGTCGATTTTTTGTCTAAGATTCGTTCTGCGTTTTTTTTTGGGCCAGTCGATTAGCTACTGGGCCATAGCCAAAAAAACTATGTGATCTAGCCCTCCTCTCCCCCTCTCTGTTTATTTCATGCTCCTTTTCTGTTTTCTTTTGTTTTCTTCCTTTTTTAGTTGGTTTTCCTTTTTCTTATTGTGGGTATTTTTTGGATGTAAAGTGAGTGTAAAGTATACACATAAATACTCTGCAATAAGCACGAAAGTTACACTATTATTTGATTATTGTTTGCATACTACAAAAAAAAATGCAATTTTAGAGCGAAGTTGTGTGCAAGTTTTTTAAAACTTTCTTTGTTATCTTTCTTCTTTAACTGGTAATACTATTGTGCTACTAATTCATTGTTTCTTATTTTGAATTTTTAGTTATTACTTCATTTTCTTTCTCTTCAATGGTAAAACCAATGGCACTAATTTATTTCTTAATGGGAATTATTTTTTCAAAACATTCACTATTATATGTTTATTCTTGCATACTTTTGAAAAGCATTTTGTGAATATTTTGTCACTATTTATTTTGATTTATATTTTTCTTTCTTTTTAAAAGGTAATACCAATGCCACCAATTTATTCTTCCGTACAAAACTTCATTATTTTGATTTTTTTTAGTTTTTATTTCCTTTTTAGGTTAATATCAATGCGACTAATTAATTCCTTCTTAGGATTCTTTTTCTGGAATTTCACTATTATATGCTTATTCTTGCATATTTATTAAAAACACAGTTTTCTATTCAAAAAAGTATGTGCAAATTTTGTCATTATTTGTTTTGTTCTTTTCTTTCTTCTTAAAGGGCAATATCAACGCCACTAATTCATTTCTTTTTAGAAAAAAAATATTGGTCCCTCTGTTTATAAATATAAGTCATTTTAGAGTTTTCACTAGGGACTACATACGGATGTATATAGACATATTTTAGAGCGTAGATTCACTCATTTTGCTTGTATGTAGTCCATATTGAAATCTCTAAAAGGACTTATATTTAGGAGCGGAGGGGGTATTATGATTATGTTTTAGTTTCTATTTAATTTCCTTTCTTCTCAAAGGGCAATACCAAAGCCAATAATTCATTCTTTCTTAGAAATACTTCATTATTTTTGACTTTTTTTGGTTTTTGATTCATTTTCTTTCTTAGAAAACTTCATTATATGACATTGTTTTAGTTTATCATTTTCTTTCTTCTCAAAGGGCAATACCAAAGCCACTAATTCATTCCTTTTTTTAGAAAAAGTATATTTTGATTTTGATTTCGTTTTTGTTTCTTTAATGGTAATACCGATGTCACTAATACATTCCTTCTTAGGAAACTTCCTTTTTGTGAAAAAATCCACTATTATATGCCTGTTCTTGCATATTATAAAAAGTGCAATTTCCATGTAAATTGTGTGTAAATTTTGTAATTGTTTCTTTTAGAGTTTTTTTCTCGAAGAGTATTACCAATGCCACTATTTCATTCTTCTCTATAGAACTTCATTTCTTTTGACTATTTTATTTTATTATCTTTCTTCTTTAAGGGTAATATAAATGCTAAATATTATTTCCACTCTGTCCCGGGGAATGAAAACATGGCATGTATCATCACATCCATTGAGTAGTACGCAACCGTTCTTGTCTAGTCAGCTACATGCATCATCTGGTTAGACAAACTTTTTAAAAATTTGTTTGGTTTATAGAAATTGACAAGTTTTGTCATAGGCTTGGTCAATTTTAATGAATTTTGACTTACAAAAATCCTTTAACTTCAAATATTTTGAAACGAAGGGAGTATGTAGAAGCAAACAATGACATGGAGCAACGAGAATCACTCCTCAACTATTTCCCTTCGTAACACATGGACTACAAGAAAGCTTCTTCGAAAGCGGCACTCTAGATAGTTTCGTTAATGAAGGTTGTCGACACGACAACTGAAAGAACGTGGATGTCGCCTAGAGGGGGGGGTGAATAGGCGCTTTTAAAATAATTACGGTTTAGGCTTGAGCAAACGCGGAATAAACCTAGCGGTTAATCTGTCAAGCACAAAACCTACAACAACTAGGCTCACCTATGTGAACCAACAACTTATGCTAAGCAAGAAACAATATGGCTATCACAAAGTAAAGTGCATAAGTAAAGGGTTCGGTGAAAGGACATGTGGTGCCCCCCATGTGTGATTTTGGTAATTGATGACATTCTCTATGGACTAATGGTTGCATTGAGTTATATTTGAAGGATTTGTCCATAGGCATTTCTATAAGTCCATGTGTTGGTTTCAAGGAGTTTATGAGTTGACCAAGGTGATATTAAGGAATTATCCAAAGATTGGTCATGTGAGTATTGAGCTTATTGCAAGCATGTCTTGAATAAGAAGATTGTGTGACCATTCATGTTTAACTTCAAGACATCATCCAAATTAAGAGAGTTGGAAAGAGTCAAGGTTGATCAAGACTAAGTACAGAGAGTGATTCAAGTTGATCTTCACACAAAGCATAGAAGATACACCCAGTGAAATCAAGTGATCTTACGGTTTGGTAAGCATTGTCCATTGCGCTTTGTGTACTAACCCATGGTCTTTGTGAGATTTCTATGTGGGGTTAGGTTTGCTTCCATGGGCTTGCGTCAAAAGGAAGATCACATACAACCTATGGAGGATGACAACAAATCAAGGTTGTGGTGTGCAAGTTCAAGTGATGCATCACGAAGAGATCAATTGCTTGAAGCTTGGCATCCATTGTGGTGACAATGGATTTGTGAAGATGTGCCAAAGAGTGGCTCACCCATAGTGGAGTATGGGGGGATCAATCTACTAGTCTTCACCGAGCCAACGCAAGCACGAAAGATGGTCCAACTTGAGGGAGTCAAGATTGTCATCATCTAGCTCAAGTGGACTTCGTGCAAGGCAAAGGTTTGCCCTTGATAGGTTTTCTATTTTACCGGTCTCATGGTGATAGTTTGGAGACCTGGTTATAGGATCGATAGCCGTACTATAAAGGGGGGCTCTCAAGTGAATAGCTTGATCGTATCGTTCGTCGAGAGCTCAAACCATTGCATCCTTGCATCTTCTTTCTTGTTTATTATTTGTGTTTTATCTTGTTGAGGTTTTAGAGCTTGTGGTTATCTTCGCGACAAGCTCTAGTACATCGAAAACGGATTTCATATGCTTCTTCTTTTGCATTTTCGGTGTTGGAGGTTTTACCGGTCTCTTTTGAGGAAGGGTTCTCACCATTTTCTTATGGGCCTTTTCTCATTCGCTTCTTATTGTTATTTCTATCAAGATTGTGTTAGGCCATGTCGTTAGTTTTCCAAACAAACTTGGTTTCGTTGAATTCGGAGTCCGTTTGCAGAAGTTGTGTCAGTTTTGGTGTCCACAAAAAGGCTGTTGGAGGGGATGTATTTTTTTTACTATCGCGGCTATTTCCGCTCTGGATCAAAATCTCGTGATAAGTCCATCGGTGGAGTAGGCACGGATGCATTTTGTTAGTACCGCTCGCAAGCAGTAGTACCGCTACCCTTAGTGGCAGTACCTTTACCCCTAGCGGTAGTACCGTGAGGACAAGCGGTACTACCGCTCCGACGGTTCTACTGGCCTTTTGCCTCCTCGCTGTTGTTTTTCAAAGGGCTTCCTCCCCCTAGCGGTAGTACCGCTCTCATGAGGGTAGTACCACTCTATGCGGTCTGTGAGCATAACGGTTGGATTTTTCCCCACTTATAAAAGAGGGTCTTCTTCCCCAATTAACCTTATCTCTTGAGCTCGTGTTCTCCCCCCATTGGTGACCTTCTTCGAGCTTGCTATCTCTCAATCCCTCCATAGATTCTTGCTAGTTTTTTTTGGGGGGGGAGAAGATCTAGATCTATGTTTCCACCAATCACTTTCTCCTCTATGTGAGGGGAACCCTTTGGATCTAGATCTTGGAGTTCTTTGTGTTCTCTTCTTCGTTCTTCCTCTCATTTTCCTCCCTAGCATTTGTTGCTTTGTTGGGATTTGGGAGAGAAGGACTTGGGCACTCCGTGTGCCCTTGCCATTGCATTTGGTGCATCAGTTTGAGTTCTCCACGGTGATACGTGGAAGTTACAAGTTGAGAAGCTTATTACTCTTGGGTGCTTGGTACCCTTGAGCTTGTTCCTCTTAGGTGCTTGGGCGCCCTAGACGGTTGTGGTCACCTCGGAGCCATATTCCATTGTGGTGAAGCTTCGTGGTGTCGTTGGGAGCCTCCAATTAAGTTGTGGAGATAGCCCCAGCCTTGGTGGTGTTCGGAGCTCAATCATTGTGGTGTAAAGCTCCGGGCAAGCGTCGGGGTCTCCAATTAGGTTGTAGAGATCGCCCCGAGCAATTTGTACGGGTTCGGTGACCGCCCTCAAGGGTCCCTTAGTGGAATCACGACATCTTGCATTGTTGTTACGCCCCCGAGTTGACCATACACTAATCACGCACGCAAATGTGTACGACCAAGATCAGGGACTCACGGGAAGATATCACAACACAACTCTAGACACAAATTAAAATAATACAAGCTTCATATTACAAGCCAGGGGCCTCGAGGGCTCGAATACAGAAGCTCGAGAGCAACAGAGTTAGCGGAAGCAACAATATCTGAGTACAGACATAAGTTAAACAAGTTTTGCCTTAAGAAGGCTAGCACAAACATCAACGATCGAAGAGGTAAGGCCTCCTGCCTGGGACCTCCTAACTACTCCTGGTCGTCAGCTGTCTCCACGTAGTAGTAGGCTCCGTCGGGGTAGTAGTAGTAGTCGACTGGGGTGGCATCTGGCTCCTGGGATCCGCCATCTGGTTGCAACAACTAGAAAGAAGAAAGAAGGGAGAAAGGGGGAGCAAAGCAACCGTGAGTACTCATCCAAAGTACTCGCAAGCATCAGATCTATACTAAGTATGCATCAGTATCAAAGGAATAAGCTGTATATGTGGACTGAACTGCAGAATGCGAGAAGAGGAGGGGAAAAGCCTAGCCTATCGAATACTAGCATCTTCAAGCATCTTCTCGAAATCATCATCTTGCAGCAGTAGAAGGGAGTAAAGAATAGCAGTTTATTTTAACAAGCATGTTGTAGCATTAACGGCCTAGAGATCCTTCCTCGACTCCCTGCGAGAAAGTAATCTCGCAGCCACATATCCATCACATATCTCAAGTATCCATTTCTAGTTATAATAGATCAGGATATAAGATTGAACGTCCGTTACCGTGGACACGGCTATTCGAATAGTTAACTTCCCCGCAGGGGTGCACCACGTTACCCTCACGCTCGATCATCTTTGGCCGGACACACCTTTCTGGGTCAATGTCTGGCCTTGGAAGATCAACACGCCGCAGCCCTACCTAGGCTCAGCAGAGAGGTCCCCACCGGTCTACATCCTAAGAGCTCCGGGGTCATGGGCCATCGCCCGTTGCACTCCGGGTCGTTGCGAGCAGGGCGGACCAGACACCACCTCTATACTGGATGGCGCCGGCCCAGCCATGCCGCAATGCTGAACTGGACGTCTAACAAAGCTTCGACTGATACCACGACGCCGAGGCCCATAACTATTCTCGCGTGGCGGTTAGTGCGTAAAGGCCAGAGGCCAACTCAGAACAAATACCCAAATCTGTTAGTGTGTTATTGTCAGAAGTGACGGCTGTTGGGACAAGTCCGGAGCTATCACCCCTCCTGTGTGATACCGCTAAACAGCCAGTCGCCACCGTAAGAACTTCCGCGGGTGCTTTCCGGGCCCGCACGCCTTTCACAAAGGTCTCAAGTAAAGTCCATGTAACCGTGTGTCCAATCATCAAGGGGAAAACCCGAGGAATCACCCCCGACGAATTCCACTCGATGTGTCCATCAAGGCGAACTATGAGGAATCACCCCCGAGGTTCACACTTGAGGGGTTGCACGACAGAGTCGTATCGGGAATGGAGAAAGAGGAATCACCCTCGATGACCACGACCGAATAGCTACACTACAGAGTTATCATCATGAGTGCGTTACGAGGTTTCACCCTCGGCACCCGATAGTTCCTCTACAGAGTCGAGCAACAAAGGGGGTGTGATGTGATGTGAAGTGTCGGGCTCCGGTCTTCGATCACGTTGCTCGAATCGTCGATGATGAAGCAGGGGAAACAAGGACAAGGTGGGGGTCACTGTTGGATCACTATCCAACCTATACTAAGCAGTTTAGCATAAGGCCAGCGCTAGGTACCGGCGGACTGGCCCAATTTTCCACCGGTCATGCCCTAGCCACTGGATTTGCACCCCTCAAGCCGTCACATCTTACTTGGCCTCCTCCTCTTGCCTTCTTTTTTTCTGCCCGCAAAACGCATCGATGCACATGGAACCGGAACACCGAGCGAGGCCAAAACAGCCGCACCACTGACTCACCTCGAGGCACCGCCGCACGATCCGGCTCGCCGTCTCTTGCCGCCATACGCTCACCGTCTCCCTGAGGCAAGAAGTCGTGGTCTGTTTGGTCGTTGCAGCATCCGACGGCGCGGTTCCAGCTCGCGTCGTTGCCACTGCAGCTCCCCTGGGTGCCCCGCCGTCGCCATTGCATCTCCCTAGGGTGGTCCACCATCGCCATTGCAGCTCTCCAGTGTCGCCGCCGTCGCCGTTGCAGCTTTCCTGCACACCGTGCTCGCCGTGGGCACCGTTGAAGCATCATGCGTGCATGATTCTAGCTAGCCACGATAACCATTGTAGCAAAAATCGAGCGCTCCAAGGTCACCGTGGTCACCATTGCAGCATCTCGCGAGCACGGTTCCAGCTGACCGCGGTCACCGTTGTAGCAAAAATCGAGTGCGCGATGGTCACCGTGGTCACCATTGCAGAATCCCGCGAGCACGGTTCCAGCTAGCCATGCTCGCTGTTGTAGCAAAATAGTTGGCTGGTTCCAGCAAAAATCTTGCCGCGTCGTCGCACGTCGCGCGCCCATCGTAACCCTTCTCCTCGCCAGTTGTAGCACACCACACGGATGATTCCAGCAAAAATGGTGGCCGGCTCTAGCAACGACGCATCAATGAACCCCGAGAACCTTCTGCTTCGTCGTCGATCATGCCACGGGCTTGCAACACCTTGATTCGCTGGTTCCAGCAAAATGGTTTGCTGGTTCCAGCATTTCAGCCGCCTCGTCAGACGCCGGTGCTGGGTGCTCATATTCTCCAGCACCGATGCAGCCGACTTTGGCGTCTACAGCCAACGAGCGCGCGAGCTTGTAGCAGCCGCTGTTGGGCCCGTGCTTCCCATGGTGATTGCTTCCAAAAGAAGAGAGAAAGGGACGAGGGGAGCAGCGGGAGCAGTGGCTCGCAAGCTTGAAGAAACTGAGATAGGAGAGAGGCGAGGTGTGTGGCCAGGAGAAAGAAGGGATAAGATAGAAAAAGGGGCCGGTTGCACAGGCCACGTTAGGTGTGATGTGGCTCTCTGCGGGAGACATGGCGCGCTGACTCGGGAGGTGACCGGCTCAAGTTTGGGCCGGCTTGCCGGCTGCAAATGTTTACCTTAGCATAAGAAGGTAGGTAACAATAGCAGGTACAAAAGCAGGCAATGCATCGGAATAGGATCAAACAATAACAGTAGCAAAATCTAATGCAAGCATAAGAGAGAATGTAATGGGCGATATTGGGATGATCAAAGGGGGGGGGCTTGCCTGGAAGCTCCGCTGAAAGAGAAGAAGAGTCGTCATCGACGTAGTCGATCACCAAGCCATCAACAGGAGTCTCGGGTCTACCGGAGAGAAGAGGGGGAAAGAAACAATAAATACTTAGCACACAGATGCACGACATGGCAATAAGCGGTGCTAGGGGTGTTCTAACGCAGTACTACACGATACCGGCGAAGGGGGAAAACACCCGGGAAATCATTCCCGGTGTTAGGCATTTTCGGACAGGCGAACCGGAGGGGGATTGTTCCATGTTCGGTATGCTAGGGATGTGTGGCGGACAAACGAACCGCTTATTCGGATTTGTCTCGAAATTCTGAGCAACTTTCATATATAAATTATTTTCATCCGAGTTACGGATTATTTTATATGATTTTTTAAAGTTTTATTAATATTCTGAAATTATTATTAATTCGAAAATAAATAGTGAAACGCTATGTGCACACAGCACTGTGTACACAGAAGTATACACATGCTGACATGTGGGTCCAGGGGGTCCTAGTTGACCAGTCAACGCTGACTGGTCAACAGGGGGTGGGGCCCCCTGTCATGGACACCTCTAATTAATTACATATTAGATAGGTTAATTAAGTAGTTAGTTTATTTAAACCATTTTAATTAAGTTAAATAATTAATTAATTATTTTTTAATTTTAACTCTTTTTTTAGAGAACTTTTTTTGGCGTGGGGCCCAAAGGCCAGTGGCCCAGGGCCATAGCGGGCGGGTGCTATCGGGCAGGGCGTGGACGGGGCGCCCGTGCCCGAGGAGGGGCGGACCCGAGCGCAGGAGGCGCCGGCCCCGGGCGCCGGAGTGGCGCCGACGAGGGGCAAGTGTGGCGGGGCGGAGAGTGGCGTGGGGCGGGCGCGGACTACCGTCTGCGGGCGCGCGGGGGCCGGCGGGAGACGCGGCGGCGACGATGGACAGAGAGGCGGGGGAGGGTTGCGGCGGTGCACGGAGTGGTCAGCGGCGCGGTGACTGCGCGCTGGTGGGACGCGGCAGCGGTGGCCAAGGCCGCGGGAAGTAGCAGCGGCGCTGGGCGCAGGCAGGCGGTGGCGCTAGGCGCGTGCGAGGCGAGGAGAAGACAACGGCGCGGCGACAAAATCGGCGATGCGGGGCATGGGTCGGCACACAGAGAGGCCCTACGAGCAGCTCATGCTCGAGCGCGTCCGATGGAGGTAGCGGGAGGCTAGTGGGGATGGCGGCGACGAGCGGCGCAGGTCGACGGAGTGATGAGGTGCGAGCGCACGCGGGCAAGCGCGCGAGTGCGCGCGTGCTTAGCCGCAGTGGGACGCCGGACCGGGACGGCACAGTGAGGAGCAGAGGAGGCAGCGAGCGGCGCGGGCAGCAGCGAGCTGTAGGCGGCGCGACGAGCGCGGCTGGGCTCGACGGAATGACTACAAAGGCGCGGGGGAAGGCCTACGGCGCCGAAGAGGCCAGGGGAGAGAGAAAGGAGATGCGTGTGCTCACCGGGGAGGCACACGGGGGCCCGGCGGTGGCTTAGGAGCTGTAGAGCTCGTCGTAGACGGAGAAGACGTCGGGGTCGGAGGAGAACGGCGGCGGTCAGAGGAGGGAGACGGAGCCGTTGTGGTCGCAGCAGTGCTCCCCGGCTCTAGCAGAGGGCACCATAAGACGAGGCGGAGGCCGGCGGGGTCCGTGGACAGGAGCTATGGACGCAGAGAGGATGGCGGTCGCGGCAGCGTAGCAACGATGGTGGTCACGGCAGCGTAGCAACGATGGCGACGGGCGCATCGGCGAGAGGTGGATCTGGAGGGAGAGGAGGATGGAGAGGGAGAGAGATGAGAGCGCTAGGGTTCGAGGCGCCGGGGAGGGACTCGCCTGATTTATAGGCCGGGGGCAGTCAGCGGATGGCCGCGGCCATGGCGGGCATCAGTGGCAGCCACGGCTGAAGTGAACAGGGGGAAGGGGAAAACAGGGGCGTGCTGGGCCGACCTAGTGGCTAGTTGGGCCAAAGCCCGGGGGGGGGGGGGG
>LR738712.1:173347541-173511226 GCA_902687465.1 Secale cereale
CCCCCCCCCCCCCCCCCAAAAAAAACTAGCAATAATCCATGGAGGGATTGAGAGATAGCAAGCTCGAAGAAGATCAACAATGGGGGAAGAACCCAAGCTCAAAGGATAAGGCTCAATGGGGGAAGAAGACCCCCTTTTACAGGAGGGGGAAATCAAAGCGTTATCCCCATTCTCAGCCCGCAGCGAGCGGTACTACCATTGGCCGCATCGGTACTGCCGCTCGGCCTAGCGGTACTACCGCTGGGACCTCGCACGGTGCCAACTAGAGAAGGAATAAGAGAGAGAGAGAGCCCCCGAGCGGCACTAGTAACAGTGGGAGGGCGGTACAACCACTTATAAGCGGTACTACCGCTCCCACTGTCGCTCCTACTACCGCCCAACCCGACACGAGAAGCAACGGTCTCAAATCGAGGCGGTACTAGCGTGGAACCGGAGCCATACTATCGTATGTAGCCATGGGCGGTACTACCGCTGTGAAACAGCGGTACTACCGCTTGTGGCTATAAGCGGTAATGCTGCCCCGGCCCAGAGGTACTACCGCAGGAGCAACAAGAAAGCCGAGAACTGCCATAAATTCTACAAATGAGCTCTGAATTGAGCAAACTCAAGCTTGTTGGAAAGCAAACGACAAATAATATCCAACAACGAAGAAGAGGCAGGGGAGGTATGCCTAAGATATAGAAGAGTAAAACCTCCAACAGAGAAGAACCGACATAACTTCCAACATCGAAAACATCATAGAAGATGCAAGTGAACTCCGTTTTCAGTGAACTCGAGCTTGTCATCAAGATGATCTGTTGTAGGGTGGAACCCTAGATGGAGATCTTTTACGAATTGGAGGGGAAATCCCCAAGAACAAGAAGAACACAAAGGGGGAAAAGAAGAGGAACACTCAAATTTATTTGATCCAATCACACATGTGTTAGATCCAATTACACAAAGAGAGATACAAAGGTTCAAATCCAACACAAGGAGATACAAGAGGTAACTAGTTCATCCCAATCCTATGAGGAGAGAGGTCTTGATGATTCACTTGGGGAATCTTTCTCCTTTAGGAGGTCTTGATGATCCTAGGGATCCTTCTCCCTTAGGAGGCCTTGATCTCCATGGGAGAGGTCTCTCTCTCTCAAGAGGAGATACAAGGAGCAAAGCTCAACTAAATCATGTCATATACTTTGTTACCCCCCCCCCCCAACAAGCTAGGTGAGGAGTATATATAAGCTAGGGACGAATTGGGGGGTAAACCAAGGGTACATAGGTAAATTATCCCGAAATACGCGTAGCCATGGTGGAGGGTCCGGGCACCCGGTGTCAAGGGGTACGGGCACCCGGGGGTGAAGTTCGGGCACCCGAGGCGCGCCTAGGGAGGGGGGCCGGGCACCCGAGGCATCCAAGGGGTCGCGCCCTTGGCGGCCGGCGGGGCCGAGCACCCGGGGGTGGATGATGCGGGCACCCGGGGTGTCCAAAGAGCTTCCGGTGCTTCATTCTTTTCGTTACTTCCATTCTCTTCCGTCGCCGCTTCCAAGCTTACCTCGTGGGTGGTGTAGTTCTACACTTGCGATCGCACTCTTCCTCGTCATCCGTGGTGGTCTGACAATACCTATGTATGCACACGAGTGGAGTGTCAAGTAGTATACCATCCTCGAAGTGGTCAATTGAACACGTGTAAAGGATATGATTCACCTTTATGTATGTGAAGTAGATGTCGCACGTGTCACTTGCCAAGCGGTCTCTTGACATGGTGATGTCCGTAAGATGCTCCGCATCATGACCATAAGCTCCAAATCTCACAAAGAGAAGAACCAAACAAGAACCAATAAGGATGATGCGAGGATGCAATGATTTGAGCTCTCTACGAACGATACGATCAAGCTACTCATCGAGAGCCCCCCTTGCTAGTACGGCAATCAATCATATAACCCGGTCTCCCAACTACCACCATGAGACCGGTAAAATAGAGAACCTATCAAGGGCAAACCTTTGCCTTGCACATAGTCCACTTGAGATGGATGATGACAATCTTGACTTCCTCAAGTTGGACCACCTTTCTTGATTGCGTTGGCTCGATGAAGACTAGAGATTGCTCCCCCATACTTCACTATGGGTGAGCCACTGTTCGACACATCTTCACAAGTCCATTGCCACCACAATGGACGACAAGCTTTAAGCATATGATCTCTTTGTGATGATCCACTTGAACTTGCACACCGTAATCTTGATGGTGATCACCACTTGATGTCATCCTCCATGGGTTCTATGAGATCTTCCTCTTGATGCAAGCCCATGGAAACATACCTAACCCCACATAGAACTCTCACGTAGACCATGGGTTAGTACACAAAGTGTAATGGACAATGCTTACCATACCATGGGATCACTTGATCCCTCTTGGTAGATCTTCTATGCTTTGTGTGTTCATCAACTTGATTCACTCTTTGACTTAGTCTTCATCAACCTCTCACATGACCAATCTGTAGGTAATTCCTTGAATACACCTTGGTCATCACAAACTCTCCTTGAAACCAACAAATGGACTCCAAGAAAAGCCTATGGACAAACCCTTCAAATATAACTCAAGGCAACCATTAGTCCATAGATATTGTCATCAGTTACCAAAACCAAACATGGGGGCACCGCATGTTCTTTCAATCAATGTATCGTGTACATGGAGAGTGCCATCATTCAAATTTCCAGACCCCCCCCCCCCGAAAATGGTCTCATGTGGTACCGATCCAATTAAAATATTTGTTATGGTCTCATTGGTACCTTTATCTATCCATATTTCATTGAATTTTGATATACCTTTTATCACATCTATTTTTAGGACGTGAAGCTACAAAACTTTTGTAGCTTTTCATGACTGGTAGATCAAAGCCTCATTTTGTATGAAGAACCTACCTCCTACGATGTTGTTTTTTGTATCATGAATTTGTATGTTTTGTGTAAATCTTGAGATGGTCGACATGGTAGATAATTGCAGTTCTCTTTGAAAGCAATGCAACTTTGACATGTGCTACTTCCAGGTTGCAACTTATGAAAAGTCTCACGGTGGTGGTGTTGGCTGCATTATGAGTGGTTGTCCACCCAGAATCCCACTAGGAAGACATGCATGGAGACCTTGATCGAAGGTGTGCTCCAAGATTTCATTAGTTTTCCAGGTACTGCCAGAATTAGGGTATTACAAATGCATTCTTTTAATCTCTTGGAGATATAATCATCATTACAATATTCCGTGATACAAAGTAATATGAAAGGTTGATTATCACATGCGACCAGTTCAGAGTACAATAACACCCCCAAGGAAGGAGACCGATACTTGTAAAATTATTTCAAGACATGGGATATCCTTGGTGAATTTGATTTCTAAATAAGAATGGATTAGTTCGTGCCAGTGTCATGAGTCATGACAAGGCTGAATCAATTTTCTTCAGGAATAATGACCAAGGATGCCAATTCATGTTTATGTCCCAATCACAGATTAAAGATGGGTAAGTATCTACAATTTTCACAATGATACTTGGTTTAAAAATCTAAAAAAGAACTCACCGGCGATACTTGGCCCATATAGGCATCCACTTTGCGTCTGGTATGACTAATTCCGATGAAGGCACGCACGTACACGCTCGCTTGAAGCGGGTTTTCTTCTGGGGAGATGCAAGTAGGCAAGCCGAGAACCTCCCTGGAGCAGGTGCACGCACATACCAGATTGATCTAGTCAGCCGGACGCAAACCAGAGTTAGGGCGGCGCCATGTGATGGAAGCACACCGAAGGTAGGGCAGCGCCCCTGGGATGAAGATCGCCTTGATTGCGGAGGTGATTGAGGTAGCGATTTGTGTTTGGGAGGGGGAGGGGGTACATAATATGCGTGGGTGGTCTGATCCGACGGTTAATTTAATTTGATATTGTTGGTGTGGTTTGTGTGGTGATGCATGCATTGTTGGATGTGATTTAGTTGGATCGATTGGGTGCACGAGGTAATCATATGTATATATTTTTTAGGACTATGTACAATTTTTTTATGTGACTATAGGTGTTAATTTAAGATTTTTTGCATTGATTTAAGTTTGCTCTTTCCTTTTGCATCGATTTAAGTTTGCTCTTTTATTTTCTTTCATTAGTAGTGGAGAAACACGTATTCGACAAGAAAAGACGTACGCGAAGGTCCCACCTAAAATACGTCGCCTTCGCCTGTATCATCCTCCTCGAACGTTGTCTTCGCCGCACCTATGAGTTCTGGACTCCAACGACGTCTCTCGCTCCTGGCGGCTGGAACCCTAGCCGCCGCCAGGAGAGTCCAATCTTTCAGCGCCGTTCTCCGGTGACTCCCTCCGCCGGTGACCTCGGTCGTCAGGGGTGAGAGTGGTCGCCGGATCCACGCGTGTGGATCATTTTTACTCTCTCGTAGTCTAGGTTTGCAGGTTGTTCATCATGTTGTCTTCGGTGACGACGATGACATCGCTGAATAAAGATTCTTCGGATCCTTCCCTGACAAGGTCATCAGTCCTATGATTGAGGATGGATTTGAAAACCAGTCTGTTCAACTAAGAATGACGTGGCGGCGGCGACATCCTCGTGGTGGATATGTGTCCTTGGGCTTCGTCGTTACGACAGCGTTTGCTCTTTTATTTTCTTTCATTCATTAGTAGTGGAGGAAGACGTATTCGACAAGAAAAGACGTACGCTAAGCTCCCACCGAAAATACGCCGCCTTCTCCTGTATCCTCCACCTCGAACGTCGTCTTCCCCCGCGCAAGCACGCGGCCTTCCAGAAGCTTCTAGAAGACCCGCCGCCGCCATGTGCGGCATCTTCGCCTACCTCAATTACTGTGCGCCGCGGGATCGACGGTATGTCCTCGAGGTCCTCCTCAACGGCCTCCGCCGCCTCGAGTACCGCGGCTACGACTCCTCCGGCATAGCCCTCGACGCGGACCTCCCGCCGCCTGGTTCCGCGGCGGCGTACGCGGGGGCACCGCCACTCGTGTTCCGCCAGGAGGGAAAGATCGATAACCTCGTGCGATCCGTCTACTCCGGTGCGTACCTTCCACTTCTGACCCTGCTCCTGCTGCAACTCCTTTCAGTTTAGGTTGTTCCTCGGCCAGAGGCAGGATTTTACACGTCCGTTTGCTCACATCACATTTCGGGAGAAAAAGGAAGGCTCGTGGATGTCGTGTACCCATTTTGGAGCCTGATATTAAAATCCCAAACTCGCATAATTCTGGAACCTCGTAGCTCCAAGCCTCCAAATGAGATTAACCTCGTAGCCCTTAAATTCCTTGCTTTTGTTATTTCCAAATAATTTTACTGTATGCATTTCCCTACTTGCGTTGGTAATTTTGCAATAGAAGTTAAAACTTACCCAATTAGTCTTAACTTTTAAGGGTTGTTTGGCGTCTGATTTCTAGAGGTTGATGAGAAGGGTGTGAACCTGGATGCCACATTTTCGGTTCACGCTGGAATCGCTCACACCAGGTGGGCTACACACGGCGTGCCTGCCCCAAAGAACAGCCACCCCCAATCCTCGGGCGCGGGCGATGAGTTTTTGGTCGTCCACAACGGAATTATCACAAACTATGAGGTGCTTACTCTGTTCTGTGATATTGCATATAGAATTTATTTGTGTAGTATTTGAACCCTGTTATCTTCGCAGTTGTAGAATGCACATGCAGTTATGAACTTATGCCAGTGGAGGCTATAATAAGTCGCTTCTTGTGCCAAAATCTCATGTTCTGATCCCTCCAAATGGACTCCCTCCTTATTTTCCTTTGTGTGTGCGTTTTCAAGAGAATTAATCTTGTATAGTTTCAAAGAATCTCCTTAGTTTGGGTTGTTTGCACCATATTGCAAAAGCTTTTGTTGGAATTGCAATACATAATGTGAGACATAAAAAAATGATAATATGCTTATCAAAGACCTATGATTCAAGCATCAAGTCAATGTGACATCATATGGTAACACGTGATAATTTCTATTCTAACTTGATATTTGGTGTATCTGTCCAGATTCTGAAAGAGACACTGGTTCGACACGGGTTCACCTTTGAGTCTGATACCGACACAGAAGTCATCCCTAAGCTAGCAAAGTTTGTTTTTGACCAGGCTTGTGATGGAGAAGGTATATTATGCTCTTAAGTTGTAATACTGTTGTCATAGCAAAATATGACAAGATTAACCGCTTGTTCTTTATCTGGTTCAGTTCTTACCTACTCCCTCCGTTCCAAATTACTCGTCGTGGTTTTAGTTCAAGTTCAAATTTGAACTAAAACCACGACGAGTAATTTGGAACGGAGGGAGTAGTTTCTATTGAGTTGTTTCTTTGGAGAAATATACTATGCTGCCACCTAGGAACCAAATTTGGCAATAACGTATAAACCTGTTATACTATTTGTGGTCACCAGGAAACTTTTTGGCAATACATTACCCTGAGTGTAGCAGGAGACATACTTTAGTGCAAGAGCACTCATCATAGTATTACAGAAATAAATCATTGTTGACTGAGCTCTGTATTAGTTGTAGTTAAGACTGATTTGAGTTTTTGTTCATTTTCTCAGGTGATATGACATTTAGCCAAGTTGTTATGGAAGTCATGAGGCAGCTTGAAGGAGCTTATGCACTTATCTTTAAAAGTCCACACTATCCCAATGAGCTGATTGCATGCAAACGAGGCAGCACGCTGATACTTGGTGTCAATGTAAGCAAACAACATCCTTGTATCTTTACTTTTAACTATTAGATATATTCAACTAAAGCAAACATAATGTTAAAATTTAAGTGCAAAATTAAATTAAATGTCCATTTTTGATATTTTCATTTGGCTCCACTTGCTTCATTCCAACAACAAACTGGGTTTCTGTTTTGTGCAAGAGTATATGCTGTGCTCTGGCCTATGATGTTTGTTGTTAAAGGTTTAATAAGCTTTCTAAGATTTGCAGTATAAGTGGACATTTCATGTAATGATGCGATGCTACTCTTTTGTATCTGTACCATGCTTGTCGCCACCTGCTAAGTAGAGATGTACATTACTGACGCAATATTCAATTTTACCTTTTTCGTGGCACATGACCTATACTTGTTGTTTTAGCTCAAACTTGTCATAGGTCTGCAGTCAAATACTCGATGTAGTAACTCTTTTGTTCCACATGATCCAGTATTTTCTGAGCAGTAGATACTAATTGGTTGCAGATTGAACTTCTAGAGAGTTTGGTTATGGCATACGAGTAATCAGTCTCATCGCCTAATCGTTTTCGCAATGATATGCCTATCTGTTATTGGCTATTTTGCAGTCTTATGGATCACATAATGCCCCTAATCTTGTGCTGAACTCCGTATTTTTATAGTTACACAAATCATGCCTGTTATTTCTTTATAATTAGGAAGTAAGTGATCAAAACAGCGCGAAGTCATTTCAGAATGTCAAATCCTTGGCAACAAATGGAAGCCCCAGGGAGTTCTTCTTCTCCAGTGATTTATGTGCTATTGTAGAGCACACCAAGAATTATTTGGCTATTGAAGACAATGAAATTATTCATATTAAGGTACTTTTTTACTCATTAGTTAATTGCTTCATCTGTTAGTCTGCATGTGTTTCTATTTTATTTTGTCCACCTCTATTTCTAATCAGCGTGGTTCTGGAGTATCTGTCTTATCCGGGCCTTAGTTTATTTACTCTTCATCAGTGCTATTTTTATTTGCATGCTATTTAGAGCATATTTAGTTCATATACTAAGTTTGCCTACATTTGCCACACTTCTTTGCCACACATGCCAACTATCACGCCTGAGAAATATAACTGATAATTCACTGCCTTAGTCTATGGTAATTCATTTTTCTTTCTCGAACACGCACCCAAATGCGTGCCATTTTGCATTAGAAGGAAGCCTTAAGATGGCACGAGAGTTACACATCCGAAGGAACTAAAAAAATCCGAAAGCACCCTAGGCTAGCCAAAACAAAGAAACAACAAAGCCAAAAAAGTTAAGGGGAAACGGAACCGAAAACTGACATCAACTGTATTTTCTTACTGTGCTTCTTTCCTTTAGTGGAAAAGGGATGACGAAAACACACTATGTACAGCAATTCTGTTGTTTTTTCCACAAGTGTTATACTTGACGTCTTACCCAAGTTGTAACAATGTGGACACTGCAGGATGGTAGTGTGTCTATCCTTAAGTTTGACAAGGAAAAAGAGAAGCCAGCATCTGTGCAACGAGCATTGTCTGTTCTGGAGATGGAAGTGGAGCAAATAAAGAAGGGAAGCTATGACCACTTCATGCAAAAAGAAATCCATGAGCAACCGCATTCACTGACAACAACCATGAGAGGTAGACTGAAGGATAGTGGAGTTGTTTTAGGCGGACTGAAGGAACACCTCAAAACACTTAGACGCAGTAGAAGAGTAATTTTCATTGGCTGTGGTACTAGCTATAACGCTGCCTTAGCTGCACGACCTTTTGTGGAAGAACTCACCGGTAATTCTAACCAGTTTGTCCAATTGTTTGTCATGATCTGAATTGTTTTGATATATCATCAGTGCCGTAAGTATTTAGCTAGTACTCTAGTGATCTTTAACCTATGTACCACAGGCATTCCTGTGACTATGGAGGTTGCAAGCGACTTGCTGGACAGACAAGGCCCCATCTACAGAGAGGACACTGCAGTTTTTGTGAGCCAGTCAGGGGAAACAGCAGACACCCTCCTAGCTCTTGAGTATGCACTAGAAAAGGGAGCACTTTGTGTTGGCGTTACAAATACAGTGGGGAGCACGCTGTCGAGAAAAACACATTGTGGAATTCATATCAATGCTGGTTGTGAGATTGGTGTTGCCAGTACCAAGGCAGGTTTCAGTACATGTTCATCTTGCCGTACTTTACCAAAATTTAGTCATTTTTTTCCTAACATAACAGTATCTGGCAATCTTGCAGGCTTATACAAGTCAAATAGTA
Organism: Secale cereale; assembly: GCA_902687465.1. NCBI lineage: Eukaryota > Viridiplantae > Streptophyta > Magnoliopsida > Poales > Poaceae > Secale > Secale cereale. The sequence goes on from LR738712.1 coordinate 173,356,479, forward strand.
GTCATGGCGATGACGGCCTTGGCTATTGGATCTGATCAGTTATCGACTCAACCTAGAAGGGAGTCTATAATCACTGGTCTTTCAAGTCTTCCAAGTATGACAAATTGGATCAACAACCCACCATGTAGTCAAGCAAAGTGTCGTTTCGCAAACACGATTTGAAACACTGCATGAAGTGTTATTTTATATGATGCAGGCCATGTCAGTGAAGTTCTCAAGCTTGATGCTGAAATGAAGGAACTCGCATCTTCACTAATCGAATCGGAGTCGCTCCTTGTGTTCGGAAGAGGTTATAACTATGCCACTGCATTAGAGGGTGCTCTCAAAGTAAAGGAGGTCGCACTGATGCACAGCGAAGGCATGCTTGCTGGCGAGATGAAGCACGGGCCACTAGCACTGGTGGATGAAAACCTTCCCATCATCGTCATTGCAACACGCGACTCGTGCTTCAGGCAAGCGCTTTGACAGAGGTAGATCTATTTTTGCTGATCATCTTGGCAATGATCGCCTTGGCATCCTCTTCTTGCAGCAAGCAGAAGTCGGTGATTCAGCAGCTCCTTTCTCGCAAGGGGCGTCTCATCATAATGTGCTCCGAAGGGGACATCTCCGCCGTCGGTCCTAGTGCATCCTGCAGGGTAATTCAAGTTCCAGAGGTTGCTGACTGTCTCCAGCCAGTGATCAACATAATTCCGTTGCAGGTTCGGTGCCAATCTGATCTCAAAACCTCTGTTGCCCTTTGTGCTATTTGTCTCGGTTTTATTCACTTCGTTTCCTTTTCTTGATTCAGTTGCTGGCATACCACCTTACTGTTCTCCGTGGATTCGATGTCGACCAGCCAAGGAATCTGGCCAAGAGCGTGACTACACAGTAAGCATACCACAGGCCCGCGCACACACAAACACACAAAAGTAAACGAAACCATAATTTTTAGATAAAAATAAGTAAAAGAAGTGTTTGCCTAAGGGTTGTGTAGGCATTTTACTGCAGCGTAATTAATTTACTAGTGGAGTAGATCATTAAGCAAGATGCCTGAGGTGGTTACCATTACAGTATGTTGACTGGTCAACTGATTGTGAAGTACTCGAGCATTACAGTATGAGGATTATATGTTATGCTATTCTCAAGTGATGATGATCCATCCATTGACTCACTGCGGTCTTGCAAGGTGTCCCAGAACTGAAATCGCGTGCAGCTTTTCCATTGGCTGATGTGCCGAGCCCGCAAGGCGCCACCTTGTGTATTGTATAGTGTCGCCATACAGTGAGATTATCTAGACCATTTGTCTAGAGAGTCAGCGCTACACATCATCAAACCAAGAGTTGACCGAGATTAACTTTTGCTTATATAACCAGCAGTGCATTATAGTACACTGTTACGGCAGAACCATGGGCAGGACAACTGGACAAGTGGTGTGAAAAGCCGATCTTTGCTCGTCAGCTTTCTTTGTGCTCAAGCATCAGAGTTCCCAGTCAGATTCAACCAAACCAACCGACTAAACTCCTCGTGCTGCATGCTTATACAATAATCGGATCACCGCAACGAACCCTCCAGAAAATGCTAGTTTATTACATGATGCTCTCAAGAAATTCCATCTCATCATTTTGGGTCGGCGTCCGTCGATGCATAAAATAAAAATAAAGCTGTTGACTTGACCTGATTACCAGCAGTACACATATGAACAGTGATCTTCACTGACCTGTACAAATCAACAACATTCTAGTGATGCTACGGTCGATGAGATCCTTTGTCCTGGTGCTTTTGATCACTGTCAGTGGTTTGAGCTTGTTGGCCCCATGTCCGCCCGCCGTCGCGGCGGCGCGCGAGAGCCTCGCACGGGGCGCCTCCATCGCCGTCGAGGACTACGCCACCGACCTCCTGCGCTCGCCGGACGGCACCTTCGCCTGCGGCTTCTACCGCGTCTCCTCCACCGTTTTCACCTTCTCCGTCTGGTTCACGCGCGCCAAGGAACGTTCCGTCGTCTGGACCGCCGACCGCGCGCGCCCTGTCCACAGCAAGGGCTCGCGCCTCACGCTAGACAAGCGCGGCGGCGCGCTCGTCCTCACGGACTACGACGGCGAGCCGGTGTGGAACTCCACCGTCGCCGGCGCCCCGACGGCCTCGCGCGCCCGGCTCCGCGACACCGGCAACCTCGTCGTGGAGGACGCCGACGGGAAGGCGCTGTGGCAGAGCTTCCACTTCCCCACGGACACGTTGCTGCCGACGCAGCGCCTCACCGCGACGACACGCCTGGTGTCGTCGCGCGACGGCAGGCTGCTGTCCTCCGGCTACTACAGCCTTGGGTTCAGCGACTACGCCATGCTCTCCCTCTTCTACGACAACGGCAACTTCTCCAGCATCTACTGGCCCAACCCCTACAACAACTACGTCGTTAACAACCGCAGGATCTACAACTTCACCCGCGAGGCCGCCATGGACGCGCTCGGCATGTTCCTCTCCAGCGACAACGCCAACTTCGAGACGGCCGACCTCGGCGTCGCCGGTGTCCGGAGGAGGCTCACGCTCGACGCGGACGGCAACCTCAGGGCCTACAGCCTGGACGCGGCGACGGGGGCGTGGGCGGTGTCGTGGATGGCGTTCCGCAACCCCTGCACCATCCACGGCCTGTGCGGCGCCAACGCGGTGTGCCTCTACGCGCCGGCGCCGTCGTGCGCCTGCGCGCCGGGACACGAGCGGACCGACCCCGGCGACTGGACCAGAGGGTGCCGGCCGACTTTTCGGCAGCACGAGTGCGGGAAGCCGACGCGGACGCCGACGAAGCTGATGGCGCTGCCGCACTCCGACTTCTGGGGCTACGACCTCAACGACGGCGAGATCATGCCTTTGGCAGCGTGCGCCAGGAGGTGCCGCACCAACTGCGCATGCGTCGCGTTCCAGCACAAGGCCAACATGGAGTGCTACCTCAAAAGCGTCCTCTTCAACGGCAGGACGTTCCCCGGCTTGCCGGGGACGGTGTACATCAAGGTCCCCGTCGACTTCGTCGTCCCGGAGTTCCACGTCCACCAATGGCAAGCGCACGTGCACGGCGGCCTTGGCATCCTTGAGGAGAACATCACCGGCTGCGGCGACGGCGCCGCTCAAGAGGTCCTCCTCAACGCCTCCGCATTGTCACGCAAGCACGTCGGTGACGCCGCGGGGAAGCCGGTGTGGCCGTACCTGTACGGGTTCCTGTCGGCGCTGCTCGTCGTGGAGGCCGTTGTCATCGGGCTCGGCTGCTTGCTCTTCTCCAGGAAGGGACTGTTCACGCGGTCTTCCTCTCCGGTGTACCCCATGGACGAAGGCTACAGACTCATCCTCCTCACCACAAGTTTCCAGAGGTACAGCTACGCGGCGATCAAGAAGGCCACGGGGAGCTTCGCCGACGAGATCGGCCGCGGCGGGTCGGGCGTGGTGTACAGGGGCGTTCTCGACGACGGCCGGGTCGTGGCCGTCAAGGCGCTGACGACGAGCGTGAGCCGCTCCCACGGGGAGGAGGAGTTCCAGGCGGAGCTGAGCGTGATCGGCAGGATCTACCACATGAACCTGGTGAGGATCATCGGCTGCTGCTCCCAAGGCAAGCACCGCATCCTCGTCTCCGAGTTCATCGAGAACGGCTCGCTCGCCACGATGCTGTTCTCGGACGAAGACGGCGGCGATGGCGACGTCCTCGGGTGGAGCCAGCGGTTCCGGATCGCCGTCGGCGTGGCCAGGGGCCTCGCCTATCTGCACAGCGAGTGCCTCGAGTGGATCATCCACTGCGACATGAAACCGGAGAACATACTGCTGGACCGTGATCTGGAGCCCAAGATCACCGACTTCGGGCTCGCCAAGCTGCTGGACCGCCGCCCTGAGGGGTCCGCCTCTCGGGAGGCGAACCCGTCGCGGCGGATCAGGGGGACGAGGGGGTACATGGCGCCGGAATGGGTGTCGAGCCTGGCCATCAGCGACAAGGTCGACGTGTACAGCTTCGGCGTCGTGCTTCTGGAGCTGGTGAAAGGGGTCAGGGTGGCGGACGGCGACCAGAACACGGACGTCAGGGCCGTGGCAAAGACTGTGGCCGGGAAGGTGCATTCCGGCAGCGTGGAAGATCTTGTGGATGACCGGCTTGCCGGCGACTTTAACCGCGGGCAGGTGAAGGTGGTGGTTGGTGTTGCCTTGTCGTGCTTGGAGGAGGAGAGGAGCCGGCGGCCGAGCATGAGCGCGGTGGTGCAGGCGCTCGTCTCCGTTGAAGATGCGTGAACCCAAAGGTTATCTGCGCCTTCTCCTTGTAACAGACGACGTTTACTTTGTGAGTGTGTCTAGGTCTCCGTCAACTAAGACTTAATCAAGTCTCAGTCAAATGATATAGCATATGAGAAAAAAAATAAAAAACTGAAAAGAAATTTTTGAACGAATCTCAATGCAAGATCAATAAAATATAATATCAACTGAGACATAACGAAGTCTAAGTCGAATGAGACTTAGCAAAACTGTTACTTTATTTTATTTTATTTTGGCTGATCAGTAAATCATGTACCACACTTCTGCTCACTCTTTAGTGATAAACGTATTCTCCGAAAACTTCAAACACTGTTCTTTCGAAAACCACAAGCACGTTCATAGTTCAAATTCATAGCATAGTTCAAGCCCCAAACCATAAGCAAGTTCCTACCATGCTAAATATAAATCTTTACCTAATAATAAAGAAAGTTGGGTTTCAGCCCGTCCGTCATGGCATTTTGCAGAAAAGTCCCTCCACTTCAGAGAAATCAACCCGCAGTCCTATTTTAAGTCAAAACGAATCGTTTTTTTCGTAGTTTACACAAAAGACCCTGTGTTTTCTTGAAATCAACCCGCAGTCCGGATTTAAGTCATACCCGAACCGTTATTTTACAATTTTCGAAAAACCCCCTGATGTTTTAGGTAATTTATCCGCGGATCATATTTAAGTCAAATACATGTTTTTTTTAAATCATCCATATCTTTTAAACCGTAACTCCGATTTGAACATGTTATATATGAAATTTGATTAGAAAAATATGTAGAATATGAATATGAGATTAATTTACCTGTTAAGTATTTTTAAATATTATTTTGGAATATATTTAAGTCAAACAAATGATTTTCTAAAATATACGTATCTTTTAAACCGTAACTTCGATTTTAACATATTGTATATGAAATTTTATTAAAAAAATGTGTAGAATCCAAATATGATGTTAATTTTACCTGTTAAATATTTTTAAAATATTGTTTTGGAAGCAAACTTATAATTTATAGCGCAAGATCCGATTATTCTTTCTTACCGATGGCGATCCGGATTGCAAATAAGCACTCCACTATAACCATATAGGAAAAAGAAAACATCGATAACTACACTTGCATACCTCTGAAAATGTCGCAGGGGAAAACAACAGATTTTTTATCGCGAGAGTGAGAGAAAGAGAGAGAGAGAGAGAGAGAGAGAGAGAGAGAGAGAGAGAGAGAGAGAGAGAGGACGCCTTAGGATTAACCATATTTAAACACGTTTTTTTGCTTTGTTTTCTGTGAACATTGAGGCCATCGCCGGCGAGGGTGAGAAGGAGGATAAGCGGCAACACAAATATGATGCCTCGCAAAAATAAAGGAGATGGACCTATTGTGGTCTTGAGTGATGGTTGTTGGGTTAAGATCGTGTGTTATGTTTTCTCTCCCGTTGCAACGCACGGGCTCTTTTGCTAGTAGATAAAACGATGCTAGACTACTCCTCGTTCACCTTTGGTGGTGTAGTCCGACGATGTAAACGCATCGAGCCACCGAGGATCTTCATCATCCCAGGTCGACGCCGGGTTGTCGAGCTGGGCTTCTGCCAGTTCCTTTCGTTCACGCTTGTTCGCCCGACGCACGGCTCGCTCCGCCCTCCTCTGCGCCCAGAACCCGTACGCGCGGGCGGCCTCGTGGGTGGTGTCGAATGTTCCGAGCATGAGGCGTATATCGCCGAAGCGGATCTCCGTGTAATACACGCCGGAGGGGCGGAGGCGGACGACGCGGTAGCCCGAGCTGCTCTGGGGGCGCGACGGCATGGCGCTGAAGGAGACGGGGGGAGAAGGCACGGAGGGAGGGAAGTTTCTGGCGGTTGGCGGGCGCAGGCGTGTGGCTTTTAACCCAACGTGTTGTGCGTCAAGCGGCAAAACTTCCGCGCGCGGGCCAATTTGTTTGGCGCGCTTGCTGGAGTGCGCCGCGTGGCGTCTCGTGCGCCAAACTGGCGGTTTTTCCAGCGCGCTGCAAATTTCGCGCGCCTGCTTGAGATGCTCTTAGCGTATAATTATTGGCCCAAAATAATTATAGCAAATATCGCCGAAGAGGAGAGGATGATGCAGCACTACAAAGTTAAGTATTTCCCTCAATTATGAAACCAAGGTTACCAATCCAGTAGGAGAACCAAGCAACACTATGTAAACATCATGTAATGCCCCGGATGTAATACTTTCCCTTTTGGGCATATAATATATCTCTGGCTTCATCTATTCCATTTCGGGTTCTTTGTCTTTCGGGTTTTTCGTCGTTTTGTTGTGTGCGTGTGTGGCATTCATTCATAGCATGTAGTCATGTGCATTGCATTGCATTTGTGTTGTTGTTTGCTTCCGGTCCAACGCGTTCCTTCCCGTTGTCCGTTTCGCGTTCCGGAGCTCCCTCACGTGTCCGTGGCGTCCCGTAGGCCTACTTTGTTGTTTGGCCGTGTAACGTTACCGGTTTGGCGCGAGACTTGTCGTGTGTTGTTGTTTTGGTTTGTGTAACCCGCCTGTCAAATCTCGTCGCGTTTCGAGTCCGTTTGCTAGCCCAACAATTATTCTCGTGGGCTCAAAGTGCCTCCACTTTATGGCCCAAGTCACCCCTCCAACAGCCCACTAACCTCCCCTAGGCCCAACCTAACTCCCCTCGCGATCGGATCCGTCGGATCGTGATCGGATGGCTCAAAACCCCCCCAAAACCCTTAACCCTAGCCAAAACTGCTATATATAGACCCCCCCATGTCCATTTTGGGCATCCCTAGCTTCTCCCCTAGTCTCCCCTCAATTTCAGCGCCCTGCCTCAATTTCAGCGCTCTGGCCGTTGTCCAGCCGTCGCCCTCGAGCGAGCGAGGCAGTCGCCCACCGTTCCTTTGCTCAGATCGAGCCGTTGACCGCCCTGCGCTCGACTGGGACTCCTCTTCGTCGCCTCCTTCGACCGAGGCGCTGGGCTCCCTCCTCCCGAGCCCAGGCGCTGCAGCCCGATCGCCAGCTGCGAGGCCCAGCCTCCCCTTCGTCCGCCAGGCGCTAGATCGAGCCGCCGCCGACCGCCCGGGCCAGGCGCTGCAGCCGCTCGCCTTCGCCCGAGGCCCAGCAGCCTCGCCCCGCCAGGCGCCCAGGTGGGCCGGTGGCCCGATCCGCCGGGATCCAGCGGCCTCTCCCCGCCTGGGCCGAGTCCCTCCACCGATCCGCAGCGCCGATCCGCCCCGGCCGATCGAGCGGGCCGCGCCGCCTCCTCCTTCGCGGGCCGCGCCGCCCCGAGGCCCACTGCCTCCTCTCCTCTCCGATCTGGGCCGGGCCCGTGGTGAGCCCCCTTAAGTCCCGCCCAGTGCGCTGTTTATTATTTTGTGCCTATGTTATTTTTTTCCTTTCCCCTAGTCTTAAACTGCTAAGTCTATAGATGGTTGACTTGTCTGATGCATATTTCAAACGTGGATAACTTTGTGTGTGTTGCTCCGATTTGAGTGAATGAGATGTCCGGACGTTCGTGGAGACTTGTACTACGTTTCATTCCATTATGCCATGCATGTTTGAGATCATCTAGATGCCTAAATATCTGTTGCAAGAGTGCATCCCGTTATAAACTGCTGCTATGTGTTGTTTTTATGCCATCTTTGCATAGTGATATCTTTTAGCTCGTTTATCCGAATGATGCAAATGACATGTCCACGTGTTTGTCTTGCCATGCTCTACATGTTGTTTGTGTTAGGTTGCATGATAGATTTTATCTTGCCATGTTTATCTTCGTTGCAAAGTGCCATGTGGCTGTGATGTTGTTTAACTTGTTATGAGATACCATCTTGTTGAGCTCATTGCTATCGTTGTGTTTATCTCCATGATGCATGCTTGTATGTTTCGGAATCACCATCATGTGTACTTTGACGTGGTGCTTACCACTTGCCATGTTTAGTTTCGAGGTGACTTAAACTTGCTCTCGAAGATGCCATGATGAAACTGCTGTTTAAACACTTAGTGAAATTTCACTAAGTCTGGAATCTGTAATTCTCAGATGCCATGTTTGCTTGCTGTTCTAGGACAATCCATGATAGTTTTGGAGTGACTCTTGATGGTTCCTTGTAGTATATATTGTTGGCTTTCCATTCATGCTCTCACATGCTTATTTGAGTGGCTGTAGCATATTTAACTTTTGCTCCAAAGTTTCAATAAAATTCTGCTGTCAGGATTTTGTTGTCAAGTTCAATATGTCCAAGCTTGTTGCTATTGATCCGTGGCTCCTTTGGGGGTGCACCTTTGGACTTATTTGCTGTAGGATATGTCTAGTTTATGTTCATGCTCTTTGCCATGATGTTTGAGTGCTGTAGCTTATTTATCTAGTGCTCCGAAGTTGCTATGTTGCTGTAATTTTCAGCTTTCGCATGTTTCTTGTTTCGGGCATAACTTTTAGCCCGTGGCTCCGATTGCAGCAAGTCTTATATGAAACTTGATTGATTTTTCATGTAGATTCATAATATCCTATTGTTATCATGTTTTGAAGTATTTTGCTTGAGTGCTATTTTCCGTGCTCCGTGTGCTCTCTTAGTGCATCCATCATGCATCCATCATTTTTGTGTGCGCATTGCATCTTGTTGATTCGTGCCTTGTGATTGTATTATTTAAAGCCGGAAGCTGAGACCGAGTACGAGTACGAGCACGAGGTTACTACCGAGGTTGAGCACGAGGACCCCTCTTACGATCCGAACGACAACTCTTCAGGCAAGATGACCGAACCCGGATACCATTACTATTTTTGCCTATTGCTAGAAGTCTCGATCTATAGTTTTGCCTCGATGCCCATGTCTTTCATGTCCGCCTCCTACTTGTAACCATGTCCATGTCTAACCACCCTACCTATGCAAACCGTTGAATGGCTAAGTACGCTTCGCTCAGCCCCTCTTATAGCGTTGCTAGTTGCAGGTGAAGATTGAAGATGCTTGCTTCATGTTGAAGTTTTGTTGGGTTATATCACTCTATAATAATTACTAAATGAAATCATCTATATATTGGCAAGGGTGGAAGGCTAAGCCTTTTGCTTGGTGATTTGTTCCACTCATGCCGTTAGGAACCGTATAAACCGGTGTTATGTTCCTTGATTGTGCGTTCCTCACACGGTTGGGGTTTATGGGGCCCCCTCGATAAACCGCTAAGTGCTAAGTCTTTTCCAGCAAGTCCCAACATTGGTACTATTTGCCTAATAACTAAATAACTTGCATAGGGAGTAATTAACCCTCTTTCTTAATCAACAACCCCGGGCCAGTGCTCCACATGAGTGTTGGTCCGAAACAAGCAGACTGCGGGGCCGCCTTGGGGAAACCCGAGGTATCTGGCATACACCTGTAGGATGTCTCATCCGATCGTGGCCTGAGACGAGATACGCGCGGCTACTATCAGGGTGTCGGCACGCCGGGAGGATTTGCTGGATTAGCCTTACCTTAGTTCGGAGTATCTTGAGCACGGGATTCCGAGAATACTCGGGTCTTCCCACCTTGGAGTTGCGACTCCGCGGATCGTGGGCTTGTCATGGGCCAAGTTGGAACACCCCTGCAGGGTTATGAACTTTTGAAAGCCGTGCCCGCGGTTATGTGGCAGATGGGAGCTTGTTAATATCCGGTTGTAGATAACTTGACACATTGTTCTAATACACTACCAGCGTGTGTACCATGACTGTCAATTTCCGAATAGGGATTCGGGAGTTGAACACGATGGGGTTATGTTTGTTGAGCTTTAGCTAGGATCACTTCGTGATCATCTCTCGACCGAGGCACTTCTCTTCTCGCACTCTTTCACGTAAGCTAGTGCTAGTTGCTGCTGCAGACACTTATTCTTTTCTTCAGCCTTATCCTCTCCCAAGGCTTAGATAGTCATGTTACCCGGGAACGGGATTGCTGAGTCCTCTGTGGCTCACAGTTACTTCACCACACCAGATGCAGGTCCGATGGTGAGCTATCCAGGTGATGGCACCGAGCTAGATTGGGAGTATGACGAGGAGCGTAGCCGTTACTATGTTCGTTATCCTGATGATCAGTAGTGGAGACTTCTACTAGGATTCGATCCGACCTGTGGATTTACATTATGTTTGGTATCTTGTCATTTGGATTTTACCCTTAGAGGGCTGTGATGTTTTATTGAATGATGATTGAATCATGTAATGTATTTGTGTGACGTGGCGAGTGTAAGCCAACTATTTTATGTTTTCCATCCCCATCTTTTACATGAGTTGTGCAAAGATACCAGACTTGCGATCATTCCAGCATGGGGTTATGTCTCTAAGTCGTGCCTCGACACGTAGGAGATATAGTCCCATCCTGGGCATTACACATCACCGGCACACAAACAACAAATCTTGCAACCCTACGTGTAGAGGGGTTGTCAATCCCTCAACGGTGTTGAGATTTGATAAATAGATAGATTGACAGATGCAAATAAAATAAAATAAAATAAAACACAACAAAGTATTTTTGGGTTTTTATTGAATAGATCTGAAATATATGATAGGAAATAGACCCGGGGCCCGTAGATTTCACTATAGCTTCTCTCGAGAAAATAACATACGGTGGGTAAACAAATTACTGTTGAACAATTGATAGAAAAGTAAATAATTATGATGATTTCCAAGACAATGATCATATATATAGGCATCACGTCCAAGATTAGTAGAACGAAACGATTCTGCATCTATTACTATTACTCCACACATCGATCGCTATCCAACGGTGACATGATGTAGACAAGGCAAACTCAAATATGAATAAACCCCATCTTGTTATCCTTAATAGCAATGATACATGTGTGTCATGTCTTCTTCTGTCACTGAGATTGAGCACCACAAGACTGAACCCATTACAAAGCACCTCTTCTCATGGCAAGATAAATCAATCTAGCTGGTCAAACCAAACCAAAATATCAAAGAAGAAATACGAGGCTATAACAAATCATGCATGGATAAATTTGATCATAAACTCACAATTCATCGAATCCCAACAAACACACCGCAAAAAAGAGTTACATCAAATAGATCTCCAAGAACATCAAGGAGAACATTGTTTTGAAGATCAAAGGGAGAGAAGAAGTCATCTAGCTACTAACTACGGACCTGTAGGTCTGTGGTAAACTAATCACGCATCATCGGAGGAGCACCAATGAGGATGATGAGCCCCTCCATGATCATTGACCCCTCCGGTAGAGTGCCGAAAAAGACCTCTAGATTGGATCTCGTGGTTCTCGAACTTGCAGCGGCTGGAAAAGTAATTTGTCGACTCCCCTAGGTTTTCTGAAATATTGAGGTATTTATAGAGCTGGAGGTCGGTGGAGAAGCATCCCGTGGGCCCCCACTACCCACCGAGGGCGCCTGGGCCTCCTGGCGCGCCCTGGTGCCTAGTGGGCCCCACGGGCCTCCCCCCGTGTGGTCTCTTGGCTCACTGGGTGTCTTCTATCCAGAAAAAAATCTCCAAAAAGTTTCGTGGCATTGGACTTCGTTTGGTACTGATATTCTGCAAAGTAAAAAACAAGCAGGAAACAACAATTGGCACTGAGCACTATGTCAGTAGGTTAGACCTAAAAAATGATATAAAATTGCTAGAAAATGTATATAAAACATCCAATATTGATACTATAACAACATGGAACATTCAAAAATTATAGATACGTTGGAGATGTATCGGTATAGCACTCCATGACTGGATCCTTGCTTTACCATTGTACATCTAGGCCGGATATCATGTAGAGTGTGAATGTGTGCACGGTTGCAAGCCGCTCCTAAGGAAAGTCACTTTGTGGCAGTCAAGTGAATCTTTCGGTATTTGGCTTATCCCAAACTTTGGCTTATGGCACCCCAAAGGAGCAAGCTTTCATCTTATAGGATATTCGGACTCGGATTGGGAGGGAGACCGTGTGGATAGGATGTCAACTTCCGGAGGGTGCCAATTACTTGGTCGCTCTTTTGTAAGTTGGCCTTCAAAGATGCGAAATTAAGTATCTCTCTGTTAGGGCATATTTCTCCCTTAGTGGTTTTGGTGATTGATGACAATGCGTTTGCAGACTAATTGTGTGCATTGAGAATTTCAGATATACATTCATATGGCACGAGACGATTTCTTCCCCTCGGTGTTTGAAGTGAAGATGGTGTTGTTTCCTTCGTTTCAGTTTTGGTGGACTTGAGTCGTAGGAGACACCGTACTATCAAGAGGGAGTCCATTTTGGAAAGGTTAGGGTGGAATCAACATATACACATCTCCTTCGCACCCTCAGCTCTTTCCCGCACCTTTGGAGGATCCTTCGTTGTCGTGGAAGTGACATTGGAGGGTAGCCATCGATAGTACCATGGCCAAAAGCGGCAGTACTGCCTAGAGCAACAAGCGGTAGTACCGCTATGGCAGCTATAGTACCACCCAGTGCTTCAGGCGGTGGTTCCGCTCATGTGCCGCTCTAATACCGCCTCAATTCTGGACGTCCAGTTCTTGTGTCGGGTTCAGCTGCAGTAGCAGTGGAAGGAGGAGCGGTAGTACCGCACCTACCACCGCTACTAGTGCCACTCGTGACTAATCTCCTCTACCCCCTCTTGCTACCTCTTGAGCTTGCGTTGTATTCCCTCGAAGAGGAAAGGGAGATGCAGCACAGTAGCGTAAGTATTTCCCTCCGTTTTTGAGAACCAAGGTATCAATCCAGTAGGAGACCACGCGCCAGTCCCTCGCACCTGCACAAACAAATAAGAACTTCGCAGCCAACGCGATAAGGGGTTGTCAATCCCTTTACGGTCACTTACGAGAGTGAGATCTGATAGAGATGATAAAATAGTATTTTTGGTATTTTTGATATAGAAACAGAAAGTAAAGAAAGCAAATAAACAACGGCGACAAAAAATGGCTAGTTGACGTGAAAGTAATATGATAAAGATAAACCCGGGGCCATAGTTTTCTCTAGTGGCTTCTCTCATGATAGCGGTATTCTACGGCGGGTAAACAAATTACTGTCGAGCAACTGATAGAAAAGCGAATAATTATGAGACTATCTAGGCATGATCATTGTATATAGGCATCACGTCCGAGACAAGTAGACCGAAACAATTCTGCATCTACTACTATTACTCCACACATCGACCGCTATCCAGCATGCATCTAGTGTATTGAGTTCATACGAACAGAGTAATGCCTTAAGAAAGATGACATGATGTAGAGGGATAAACTCAAGCAATATGATGAAAACCCCATCTTTTTATCCTCGATGGCAACAATACAATACGTGCCTTGCTGCCCCTATTGTCACTGGGAAATGACACCGCAAGATTGAACCCAAAGCCAAGCACTTCTCCCATTGCAAGAACTATAGATCTAGTAGGCCAAACCAAACCAATAATTCGAAGAGACTTGCAAGGATATTATGAGCACACATAAAAAGTTCAGAGAAGAACCAAATATCTTTCATAGATAACCTTGATCATAAACTCACAATTCATCGGATCTCGACAAAAACACCGCAAAAAGAGATTACATCGAATAGATCTCCTCGAAGACCGAGGAGAACTTTGTATTGAGATACAGAGAGAGAGAGAAGAAGCCATCTAGATACTAGCTATGGACCCGAAGGTCTGTGGTAAACTACTCACAACTCATGGTGAGGGCGATGATGATGATGATGAAGGCCTCCGTGATGGATCCCCCTCCCGGAACAGGCTCCAAGATGGGATCTCCACGGGAACAGAAGCTACGGCGGTGGAATTAAGGTTTTCTCTCTGCGTATGGAGTTTCTGGGGTACGTGGGTATATATAGGAAGAAGGGGGGTACCGGGGGCCACACGGGCTGCCCTCGAGGCAGGGGGCGCGCCCTGGGAAGGGGGGCGCGCCTCCCACCCTCGAGGGTGGCCCCTCTGTCCCCTGGCTTGGCCCCGAAGTCTTTCGTGCGTGATTTCCTCCAAAAATATCTCTCGCGAAGGTTTCATTCCGTTTGGACTCCGTTTGATATTCCTTTTCTGCAAAACTCTGAAATAGGCAAAAAACAGCAATCTGGACTGGGCCCTTGGGTTAGTAGGTTAGTCCCAAAAATGATATAAAATCAAATGATAAAGCCCATTAAACATCCACGACTTCATAAATAATAGCATGGAACAATCAGAAATTATAGATATGTTGGAGACGTATCAAGCATCCCCAAGCTTAATTCATGCTCGTCCTCGAGTAGGTAAATGATAAAGAAAGAATTTTTGATGTGGAGTGCTAACCAATATAGTTTTTCAATGTAATCTTCTTAATTGTGGCATGAATGTTCAGATCTGAAAGATTCTAAACAAAAGTCTACATTGACATAAGAAATAACAATACTTCAAGCAATACTAACAAATCAATCATGTCTTCTCAAAATACTATGGCTAAAGAAAGTTATCCCTACAAAACCATATAGTGTTGGCTATGCTCCCTTGTTATCACACAAAATATTCATATCATGCACAACCCCGATTTCAGTCAAGCTTTTATTTTCATACTCTATCTTTTCAAACCTTTCAACTTTCACGCAATACATGAGCGTGAGCCATGGATATAGCACTATGGGTGGAATAGAGGTGGTTGTGGAGAAGACAAAAAGAGGAAGATAGTCTCACATCGACTAGGCGTATCAACGGGCTATGGAGATGCCCATCAATAGATATCAATGTGAGTGAGTAGGGATTGCCATGCAACGGATGCACTAGAGCTAAATTTGAATGGAAGCTCAACAAAAGAAACTAGTGGGTGTGCATCCAACTTGCTTGCTCACGAAGACCTAGGGCATTTGAGGAAGCCCATCGTTGGAATATACAAGCCAAGTTCTATAATGAAAATTCCCACTAGTATATGAAAGTGACTAAACATGAGACTCTCTACAATGAAGAACATGGTGCTACTCTGTAGCACAAGTGTGGAAAAAGATAGTAGCAATTGTCCCTTTTTCTTTTCCCCTTTTTTTTCTTTTTTTTTTCTTTTTGGGCCTTTTTTTTATTTTTTTTGCGGAGGGGCTTTATTGATTCAACCTTTCCTCCCATGAGACAATGCTCTAAAAATGATGATCATCACACTTTCATTACAACACAATATTACAACTCGATACTACAACAACAAAGTATGACTCTATATGAATGCCTCCGGTGGTGTACCGGTATGTGCAATGAAACAAGAGTGACATGTATGAAAAGATTATGCATGGTGGCCTTGCCACAAATACGATGTCAACTACATGATCATGCATGGCAATATGACAATATGATGCGTGTCATATAAACGGAACGGTGGAAAGTTGCATGGCAATATATCTCGGAATGGCTATGGAAATGCCATGATAGGTAGGTATGGTGGCTGTTTTGAGGAACAATATGGTGGCTGTTTTGAGGAAGGATATATAGTGGGTTTATGGCACCGACGAAAGTTGCGCGGTACAAGAGAGGCTAGCAATGGTGGAAGGGTGAGAGTGCGTATAATACATGGACTCAACATTAGTCATAAGAACTCATATACTTATTGCAAAAATTTACGAGTCATCAAAACAAAGTAATCAACGCATGCCCCTAGGGGGGAGGTTGGTAGGAGTTAACCATCGCGCGCCCCCGACCTCCACACAAAGGTTGACACTCTACAAATACCTCATGCTTTAACTTAGTCACACAACGGCTCACCATACGTGCATGCTACGGGAATCACTAACCTTAACACAAATATTTCTCAATTTCATAATAACTCCACTAGCATGACTATAATATCACTATCCTCATGTCTCAAAACAATTATCAAGCATCCAACATCTCTTTCTATTCAATGCACTTGGTGTGAATTTTTTTACTACATTGACATTGGATGTTTATCATGTGAAGACTAGTTTCTTTAGCCTAAACACTTTACCATGATGTTTTAATAGACTCTCAAATAGATCTAAGTTAAGCATGATAGTTCTACAATTTCTACAAAATATTACCACCACCATGCTCTAAAAGATATAAGTGAAACACTAGAGCAAAAACTATTCAACTCAAAAGATATAAGTGAAGCACATAGAGTGTTCTAAAAATTTCCAGGCCATATTTAACTCTCTCAAATAGGTGTGTCCAGCAAGGATGATTGTGACAAACTAACAAGCAAAGACTCAAATTATACAAGACGCTCCAAGCAAAACACATAGCATGTTGCGAATAAAAATATAGCTCCAAGTATAGTTACCGATGGATGAAGACGAAAGAGGGGATGCCTTCCCGGGGCATCCCCAAGCTTAGACTTTTGATTATCTTGAATTTACTTGGGGTACCATGGGCATCCCCAAGCTTAGGCCTTTGCTACTCCTTGTTCCATAGTCCACCAAAGCAATACCCAAAACTTGAAAACTTCACAACACAAAACTTAGACAAAAATTCTCGTGAGCTCCGTTAGTAAGAGAAAGCAAACCACCACTCAAAGGTACAGCAAGGAATTCATTCATTGTTTATATTGGTTTTAAACCTACTGTACTCCAAGTTCTCTATGGTTCATATCCTCCAATATTACTCATAGATGCATCAGAATAAGCAAACAACACACGAAAAACAGAATCTGTCAAAAACAGAACAATCTGTAGTAATCTGCTGGGTTCGCCTACTTCTGGAACTCCAAAATATTCAAACTAAAATGTTAAATTTGCGCAATTTGTCTACCAATCAGCAGGAAAAATAATCAACTAAAAAGAACGCTCCAGTAAAATCTGAAGACTACTTTAGCGAGCGCTAATGATTCTGTTTTTCACAGCAAGATCAAATAAACTTCACACAAGTCTTATCAAAGGCTTAATTGACACAAACACTAAATAAAACATGAAAACACATCTAATCAGAGGCTAGGTGCAATATTTATTCCCTAACAGCAACAAAAGCAAAAAACATAAAATTGGGTTGCCTCCCAACAAGCGCTATCGTTTTACGCCCCTAGCTAGGCACGATACAAGATAGATCTAGGTATTGCCATCTTTGGAAGGCAATCCATAAGTGGCTCTCATGATAGATTCATATGGTAATTTGATTTTCTTTCTAGGAAAGTGTTCCATGCCTTTCCTTAACGGAAATTGGAATCTAATATTTCCTTCCTTCATATCAATAATTGCACCAATCGTTCTAAGGAAAGGTCTACCAAGAATAATAGGACATGAAGGGTTGCAATCTATATCAAGAACAATGAAATCTACGGGCACATAATTCCTATTGGAAACAATAAGAACATCATTAATTCTTCCCATAGGTTTCTTAATAGTGGAATCCGCAAGATGCAAATTTAAAGAACAATCATCAAGTTCATGGAACCCTAGCAAATCACACAAAGTTTTTGGGATAGTGGAAACACTTGCACCCAAATCACACAAAGCATAGCATTCATGATCTTTTATTTTTATTTTGATAGTAGGTTCCCATTCATCATAAAGCTTTCTAGGTATAGAAACTTCCAACTCAAGTTTTTCTTCATAAGATTGCATCAAAGCATCAACTATATGTTTAGTGAAAGCTTTATTTTGACTATAAGCATGCGGAGAATTTAGCACGGATTGCAACAAGGAAATACAATCAATCAAAGAGCAATTATCATAATTGAATCCCTTTAAATCCAAAGTAGTGGATTCATCACTATGCAAAGTTTTAATCTCTTCAATCCCACTTTTAGCAATTTTAGCATCAAGATCCAAAAACTCTGAATCATTGGGACACCTTAAAGAAGAATCATCTCCAATCCCATTCTCATCAAGATAAATACTAGAAAACAAGGATCTAATAGGAGACACATCAATAACTTTCAGATCTTCATCTTTATTTTCACGATAACTAGAAGAACACGATTTAATATAATCTTCTCTTTTAGCACGCATTCTAGCGGTTCTTTCTTTGCATTCATCAATGGAAATTCTCATGGCTTTGAGAGACTCATTGATATCATGCTTAGGTGGGATAGATCTAAGTTTCAAAGAATCAACATCAAGAGTAATTCTATCCACACTTCTAGCCAATTCATCAACTTTAAGCAATTTCTCTTCAAGCATAGCATTGAAATTCTTTTGCGAGATCATAAACTCCTTAACACTAGTTTCAAATTCAGAAGGCATCTTTCCATAAGAGTTGTTGTAGGAATTACCAAAATTATTAGAGGAATTACTAGGAAAAGGCCTAGGATTAAAATTACCTCTATAAGCATTGTTACCAAAATTATTCCTACCAACAAAATTCACATCCAAAGATTCATTGTTATTCTCAATCAAAGTGGACAAAGGCATATCATTAGGATCAGAAGAAGCACTCTTAGCAGCAAACAATTTCATAAGTTCATCCATCTTCCCACTCAAAACACTAATTTCTTCGATAGCATGCACTTTTTTACTAGTAGATCTTTCAGTGTGCCATTGAGAATAATTAACCATAATATTATCTAGGAGTTTGGTAGCTTCTCCTAAGGTAGTTTCCATGAAAGTGCCTCCGGCGACCGAATCTAAAAGATTTCTAGAAGCAAAATTCAAGCCAGCATAAAAGTTCTGAATAATCATCCATAGATTCAAACCATGTGTAGGGCAATTACGTATCATTAATTTCATTCTCTCCCAAGCTTGTGCAACATACTCAATGATCTAGTTGCTTAAAATTCATAATATCGTTTCTAAGAGAGATGATCTTAGCAGGAGGGAAATACTTAGAGATAAAAGCATCTTTGCACTTATTCCACGAATCAATACTATTTCTAGGCAAAGAGGAAAACCAAGTTTTAGCACGATCTCTAAGTGAAAACGGAAATAACTTCAATTTAACAATATCGTTATCCGTATCCCTTTTCTTTTGCATATCACACAAATCAACAAAGTTGTTTAGATGGGTAGCGGCATCTTCACTAGGAAGGCCGGAGAATTGATCTTTCATGACAAGATTCAACAAAGCAGCATTGATCTCACAAGATTCAGCATCGGTAATAGGAGCAACAGGAGTGCTAATAAAATCATTGTTGTTGGTATTGGAAAAGTCACACAATTTGGTATTGTTCTGAGCCATAGTGACAAGCAAGCAATCGAACACACACAAGCGAACAAGAAGCAAGCGAACGAAAAACACACGGCGGAAGAAGGGAGAATAAAACTGCAAAGGTGAAGTGGGGGAGAGGAAAACGAGAGGCAAATAAATGTAATGCGAAGGATAAGGGTTTGTGATAGGTACTTGGTATATGAATTTTGCGTAAGCATCCCCGGCAACGGCACCAGAAATTCTTCTTGCTACCTCTTGAGCTTGCGTTGTATTCCCTCGAAGAGGAAAGGGAGATGCAGCACAATAGCGTAAGTAGTTCCCTCAGTTTTTGAGAACCAAGGTATCAATCCAGTAGGAGACCACGCGCCAGTCCCTCGCACCTGCACAAACAAATAAGAACTTCGTAGCCAACGCGATAAGGGGTTGACAATCCCTTTACAGTCACTTACGAGAGTGAGATCTGATAGAGATGATAAGATGGTATTTCTGGTATTTTTGATATAGAAACAAAAAGTAAAGAAAGCAAATAAACAACGGTGACAGAAATTGGCTAGTTGACGCAAAAGTAATATGATAAAGATAGACCCGGGGGCCATAGTTTTCTCTAGTGGCTTCTCTCATGATAGCGGTATTCTACGGCGGGTAAACAAATTACTGTCGAGCAATTGATAGAAAAGCGAATAATTATGAGACTGTCTAGGCATGATCATTGTATATAGGCATCATGTCCGAGACAAGTAGACCGAAACGATTCTGCATCTACTACTATTACTCCACACATCGACCGCTATCCAGCATGCATCTAGTGTATTCAGTTCATACGAACAGAGTAACGCCTTAAGAAAGATGACATGATGTAGAGGGATAAACTCAAGCAATATGATGAAAACCCCATCTTTTTATCCTCGATGGCAACAATACAATACGTGCCTTGTTGCCCCTACTGTCACTGGGAAAGGACACCGCAAGATTGAACCCAAAGCCAAGCACTTCTCCCATTGCAAGAACTATAGATCTAGTAGGCCAAACCAAACCAATAATTCGAAGAGACTTGCAAGGATATTATGAGCACACATAAAAAGTTCAGAGAAGAACCAAATATCTTTCATAGATAACCTTGATCATAAACTCACAATTCATCGGATCTCGACAAACATACCGCAAAAAGAGATTACACCGAATAGATCTCCTCGAAGACCGAGGAGAACTTTGTATTGAGATCCAGAGAGAGAGAAGAAGCCATCTAGATACTAGCTATGGACCCGAAGGTCTGTGGTAAACTACTCACAACTCATGGTGAGGGCGATGATGATGATGATGAAGGCCTCCGTGATGGATCCCCCTCCCGGAACAGGCTCCAAGATGGGACCTCCACGGGAACAGAAGCGACGGCGGTGGAATTAGGGTTTTCTCTCCGCGTATGGAGTTTCTGGGGTACGTAGGTATATATAGGAAGAAGGGGGGCACCGGGGGCCATACGGGCTGCCCTCGAGGCAGGGGGGCGCGCCCTAGGAAGGGGGGCGCGCCCCCACCCTCGAGGGTGGCCCCCTCTGTCCCCTGCTTGGCCCCGAAGTCTTTCGTGCGTGATTTCCTCCAAAAATATCTCTCGCGAAGGTTTCATTCCGTTTGGACTCCGTTTGATATTCCTTTTCTGCAAAACCCTGAAATAGGCAAAAAAAAAACAGCAATCTGGACTGGGCCCTTGGGTTAGTAGGTTAGTCCCAAAAATGATATAAAAGTGAATGATAAAGCCCATTAAACATCCAAGACTTCATAAATAATAGCATGGAACAATAAAAAATTATAGATACGTTGGAGACGTATCACCTCTCCCTGTGCTCATGTAAGATGTTGTGCGCGGCCCCAGCGGTAGTACCGCTGGGCCAAGCGGCAGTACCATTGCGACGAGCGGTAGTACCACTCCCATGAGCGGTAGTACCACTCAGTGCGGGTGATACGTCTCAAACGTATCTACTTTTCCAAACGCTTTTGCTATTGTTTTGCCCTCATTCTTGCATGATTTGAACTAAACTAACCCGGACTGACGCTGTTTTCAGCTGAGCTGCCCGTATGGTTTTATTGTGTGCAGGAAAATGGATTTTTAGGTGTCTCAGAAAATTCCAAGAAAAATCACAGAAAATCCACGCACCCGAAGGGCCATTGTGCCAGAAGTGGGGCCAGAGGGCAGCCAGGGGGGGCCCATGCGCCCTGCTGGCGCGGCCCCACCCCTGGCCGCGCCGGGAGGCCGCCTGGGAGGGTCCTCCCCCCTCTGGTGCCCTACTTTGGCTCCTATTTATTCCCGTGACGAGAAAACCCCAGAACAGAAGTCGTTTTTCCAGTTTCCGTCGCGAAGCCGCCGCCACCCTCTGTTCTTCTTCGGGAGGGCTAATCTGGAGGCTGATTTGGCCTCCGGAGAGGGGAGATCGTCGCCATCGTCATCATCATCACCACTCCATCCTCCCTCCATGACTTCTCCTTCCACGTGTGAGTAATTCCCTGCTGTAGGCAAAGGGGATGGTAGAGATTGGATGAGTTAGATCATGTAATAGTTTATCAGAATGTTGGGGGCATGTTGCCTATCATCTACTTTGGTGTTTATCATCTTTGCTTCAACTTGTTGCTCTTAATGCTTGTCACTTAGGGCCCGAGTGCCATGTTTTCAGATCTGAACCCTATGTGTTTGCATGAATATATTTGTGTTCTTGATCCTATCTATGAGTTGTTTGCACCTATTATGGTCCAGAACCGGCGATCCCAAAGGTGACAGCTTGGGACACCAAAGGGGATGGTCCATAATTTGAGGATTCCATGTATCCATTGAGTTTATTGCTTTGTTCCGGTGCTCTTTGACAGGAGCACCTTAATCTCCATAAGTTCCTTTTGGCCCCGTTCGTAGCGGGATGGTAGGACAAAAGATGTTGTGAAAGTTCTTATTGCAAGCACGTACAACTACCTGTGGGATACATGCCTAATGTTTGATATTTGCCTAGATGATCATTACTTTTCTGTGTGCCTTGCCCCAAGTTAGATTCATGATGTATCTCATCCATGCAGCGCCCAACCATCCATCTCCCTAGCCTACAGTGTTTCAATCCTGCTGGTTATTAGTTGTTACTTTTGCTGTTCACTTTTGCTGTCACCACCATCACTATCATATCACCGTTACCACTTATCTTTTGTTGCAAGTAAGTATATTTCAGGTGCGGTTGAATTGACAACTCAACTGTCAAAGCTTATAAATACTCTTTGGCTCCCCGTGTGTCGAATCTATAAATTGGGTTATTCTTACCCGCGAAGACTATCTCGATCCCTTACGGTTAAGGGTTATCAAGTACCGTTTTCTGGCGCCGTTGCCGGGGAGCATAGCAATATTTACTCTACTTGAAGTATCCTACCTGCTGCACTTCATCCGCTATGGGTAAGAAAGGAGACCCCAAGGTCCCGATCTTACTATCCACTACAAGAAGTGGTACTGTTCTGAACACTAGTGCTACACTTGATTCACCTTCTGTTATGAGTAAGTTTGCCTCACCACCACCACATGATGCTTCTACCGAATCTGTTACTATGTCCGATACTTTTGATGATGCTTCTACTACTCTTGATGATATTGGTTCACTTGGTTATGCTCTTGAGAAATAGATCGCTGCTGCTGCAAAAAAATCTGGAATTGAAATTCCTGTTACTCGCTACCCTATTGGTGGAACTTATGATTATCTTGATTTGAGTAAACTCAAGGAGAGACTCCTTGATGATGGTTACATTATGCTTGATGATGATTTATGCAGGGAACTGACAGAGTTTGCCGACTCTGACCCTGAAGCTATTAAGAAGCTGCTTGAAAAACACTCCTTGAAGAACAAGACTGTTCCTGATCCTGAATTTGCTACATCTCCTATATGCATCAATGATCCTGATTATGATTTCTCTGTTGATCTTTCACTTATATCTATGGTTGAAGCTGACCCCTTTTATGGCAGAGAAAATGATGATGCTATTGCACACCTGACCAAACTCACTGAGTTGGGTGGCTTGTTTACCACGAATGAAAAGATACGAAAATTTTATGTGACTAAGCTTCTTCCTTTCTCTTTGAAGGAAGGTGCTAAAACATGGTATGATGCACTACCATGTGGTTCCATTAAGAGTCCTCAAGACTTAGCTCACTCTTCTGTTGATAAGTACTTTCCTGCTCATATGCAACATGCTGCTTTACAAAGAATTTATAACTTTAAACAGTTGCAGGATGAGCACCTCCCTAAAGCTTGGGGGAGGTACTGTAGTCTGATCCAGGCTAG
The DNA here is from genome assembly GCA_902687465.1 of Secale cereale. Classification (NCBI taxonomy): domain Eukaryota; kingdom Viridiplantae; phylum Streptophyta; class Magnoliopsida; order Poales; family Poaceae; genus Secale; species Secale cereale. The sequence goes on from LR738712.1 coordinate 173,379,992, forward strand.
ACCAGGACATGGGGTCCCTAAGAATGAATTAATCGATATATTTTATGCTGGTCTAACTGATGAATCCAGGTCCTATTTGGATAGTTGTGCTGGTTGTGTTTTCAGGAAAAGAACACCGGATGATGCAGAAGAATTGATGGGCAGGATTGCCAAAAACCATGAAGATTGGTCCGTCCCTGAACCACCTCCACCACCAAAGAAGAGGGGCATGCTTGTTCTAAGCCCCGAAGATATGCAAGAAGCAATGAAGTCTATTAAAGAGAAGGGCATTAAAGCTGAAGACGTGAAGAATCTACCCCCTATTGAAAAGTTGTGTGAGCCTACCACTCACCCTCCTATGGTAGAGGTACACTCTCTTTTAGATTTCAACGCAAGTGACATCCCTCATGGTAAGCCTCCTGATCAATGTTTAGATGAGCTTGATAATTTTATTATGAAGTAAAGTCATTTTAATGAGAGGATACAAAGTCAATTGCATGATAATTCCCTTGCTATCAAAAGTTTGCTTGATGTTCTAGGTAGAACAGTTAATGATGTTAAATGTCTTGTGAATCATTTTCATATGGTTCAAACTCAGCTTGAACAAATTTCTAATGTGCAAAAAGATTTGCTTGCTAACAATACCAAACAAGATGATTTACATGCCTTCGGGATTAAGACCCGAGGAGGAACTAGCACTCAAGATCCTCTCTATCCATAGGGGCATCCGAGGAGAATCGAGCAAGATTCTCAAATGCAGGAAGAAGAAATTGTTGGCTCTCCAAAGAAGAAGAAGAAGAAACACAAGGAGGCTGACAATTCCAATGATCCTATTACAAGTGAAGAGCCAGCTGTTGATCCCAACAGTATATCTACCTCCGATGCTGAGACTGAAGACGGTGCCGAACCTGAAGATAAGGATAAGGAGGAGAATGATCCGCCTGAATTTCAAGAAGAAGAAGCACCTGACAAACGCAAGAAGTACACTAGAGAAGACTTCGTCGCAAGAAGACATGGGAAGGAAAGAGAACCATGGATACAGAAACCCATGCCCTTTCCAGGTAAGTCTCTCAAATCTAAAGAAGAAGAGCATTACAATAAGTTTTGTGAGTGGATGAAACCTCTTTTTCTTCAAATCCCTTTGACTGATGCTATTAAGTTACCTCCCTATTCAAAATATATGAAAGATATTGTTACTAATAAAAGAAAAGTTCCTAATGAAGCAATATCTACTATGCTTGCTAACTACTCTTTCAGTGGCAAGATTCCTGAGAAGCTTGGTGATCCAGGTATACCCACCATTCCTTGCTCCATAAAGAATAATTATGTCAAAACTGCTTTATGTGATCTTGGAGCAGGAGTGAGCGTTATGCCTTTCTCTCTTTACAAGAGGCTTTGTTTAGAGAAACTAATTCCTACAGATATCTCTCTTGAGATGGCTGACAAGTCAACAGCCGTCCCGATAGGTATTTGTGAGGATGTTCCCGTAGAAGTTGCTAATTGTTTGATCCTTACTGATTTTGTCGTGCTTGACATGCCCGAGGATGGGAGCATGTCCATTATTCTTGGTAGACCTTTTCTTAACACCGCAGGTGCTATTATTGATTGCAATAAAGGAAAGGTTACCTTCAATGTGAATGATAAAGACCACACGGTGTATTTTCCAAAGAAGACCGACAAGAGGCATGGCCTCAACTTTATAGAAAATATCGAGACCGTGAAGATTGGAGAATGGGACTGTCCACTACATGTGCACCACAAATACAAAACTATTATGGCGGGGACAATGTCCATTAAAGTAAAGGTGCAATGATCACTTCGTAAGAGGTGGGACTTTTTGCTCTATATATCGCCGGTTTGTTGGTAAGACTTGATCAACCTTACTAGTGAGTGTGTTTTATATAGGTAAAAAGTTGAGCTTATTATGTTTTCATTTGTTTTAGCTTTTGTTCTCCTTGCTGTACCAAGTGTATATGTTTTTGAAGCTTCACAATACTAATCACTGCTTTAAGTTTTCAGAAAGTTTTGCAGCTTTTTGAACTTCGAAATTTTTTCAATAGTGAAGTTTTCAGAAAAATTCCAGAAAAATAAAAATAAAAATTTCCATGCCGGGAGTGACCCAGAGGCACCTGGGGCTGACCAGGGGGGGCCACCAGTGGCCCAGGCGGCCAGCTGGCGCGGCCTGCCCCCTGGCCGCGCCCATAGGGCGCCTGGGGCCCATAGGTCCCGCCTCCAGGTGAGTCTTCTTCCTCTCTCTCTCTTTCTCTCCAAAAACACGAGTTCTGCACCTGTTCTTGCGTTCTTGCTGTTCTTGGAGGCAATTTTCGATCTCTCTCTACAACCTATCATTCGAGTTGAGATTTTGAACAAATACTCCCTGGTATGTAACTCCTCCACCCCTCCAATTAGATTTTTGGTTGGTGGCTTCATTTGTGAGTATTTAGTAGTTCTTGGTGCTGTGTAGATGAGCTTGCATGCATGTGTAGAAATTTATTTTCCAAGTTTTGATGCAAGTTTATGCCTTAGGGAAGTGAGTTGAGTAGTTTGCCTTAAACCACTTTGTTTAAATCCTTGTTTTTGTAATTTGCCAAAAATTTCAGAAATGAGTTTGTTAGGAAGGGCAAATGGGTGGCTTGAGAAGAAGAAGCCCGCGCGCTCCGATCGAGTTACTAGAGCCGCAGCTTCACCCTCGACTGCTAGGGTGAGCTACAATGAAGATCATGTGCCCCTAGAGTTGTTGGAAGACACAAATCCAGCACGTGCGATGATGTTCCCATGTGATGAATTCCTTGAAGCTGCAGGAATTAAGGATGAGTTTTATAATCTTTGTGCTAATGCAGGCCTGACACGGCTCGTCACGTGCCGTGTTGCTCAGTATCAAAAACTCACCTCCGGTTTCATTAACAGAATTAGATATAATCTTGATACTGGTTCTATTGAGTTTAAAATTTACAATAATCTTTTGACCATGTCCCTGGAAAAGTTTTGTGAAATAATAGGTGTGCCAAACGTTGGGCGGACGGCGAAGATGACCTCTCAGCCCTCCGAGCTGAGAAACGTCTTCAACTCTCTCTGCAGCATGGATACGAGGGATATTCATCAGTCAAAAATCTCCAGCATCTTATTCCCTCACCTCAGGTATTTTGCGTATTATGTTGCTAGAGGGGTGTTAGCTCGTGACAACACGAGCAACATTTCTGCGCCGGATATTGCTATCCTGGCAACCGCCCTCTCAGGGAGGTTTGATTATAATGTGGGTGCCTTAATTGCTCGACGCCTTGCTATGAACGGTAACAGGGGAGATTTATTTGGTGGCGTTTATGCCACACTTATCTTAGAGTATCTTAAAGGCACCCCACACCCTGATGATAAGCCTTTTACTTATTTAAGTTTTGATCTTGCTGCTATGAAAAGGCATAAGTTTGTTACCATGACTTCTGAGTTTGGTAACCTTGTTTATATCTTGCGTTTCGGAACCACCGCGGAACGCAAGATCCGTCTACCTGCACCTCTTTTGTTTGATTTTTCTCGTAGGAATGGATGGTCCTTTGATGTTATCCAGTTCGATGAGTTCATGGTCCAGCATCAGTTGCATAACCCCATGGAGGGGGTTGTGCCCGACGAGGAGGAGCACGGTGAGTTACCACCTTTTCAGGGGGAGACCGTCACCCAGTTTGGTGAAGGGTCTTCCTCTGATTGGAGTGCGGACCCTTCTTCGTGGGAGGATCCGAGGACTTCGGTGTACACGCCGGAATCCCTATACGACCCTTGGACTCACCAGTACCACCCCGGAGCAGGAGGCTCCTGGGGGCAGTAGCTACTACCAACTTAGGCCAAAAGCCTAAGCTTGGGGGAGTACGTGCCCTTCTCACTTTTCCATTGTATTATCCGTTTTATTTTTGTTCGCTTTGATCTTTTCGAAGTTTTTGCCCGTTCTTCTTTGTTTCTTTCTTTGCAAAAACAACAAAAAGATTTTCTATTTCTTTTGCTTTCGTTCAACCTTTGAAAAAAACCCAAAAAGATTTCCTTTCTCTCTTTAGTTTGCTTTGTTTTCAGAGTTCAGCTCGAGCCCGTGATGGCATTTAATTATATTTCCTACGTTCGATCGTGCAAGTGACAAGGCAGTAATGACGAAGATTGACGGAAGGGAAGCAACAAGGAAAACCGGTATGAACTCTTCTTGTTTCTACTTTTGTACATATGCCTGTACTTATGATCTAGAGACCAGCTTGTAGCGACATAGTGCTATGTTTACAATGCTTTCCCAGTGGTTCATGCTTTCCTTGTGGCTAATCTCAAATAGCTAGAGTATATAATGTGTTGTTGAAATAATTTACATGCATTGCATTGTTCATAGTTTGGTATACTAAGGTGGTATTTCCCTTTGGAGAATTCTTGGATTGACTTGGCACATGTTTACACATGTTTAAGACTAAAAAGTCTGCTTTGCCTTGATGATCTTTGAGTTTCAGAATAGTTATATCACTTTCATGCCCAATTCAATGTTGCTTTGTCGCTCTGCATGATTATGACCGTTATTGCTCTCTAGTTGGTCGCTTCCCAGTCTCTTGCTAGCCTTCGCTCGCACTAAGCGGAATTCTGCTTGTGCATCCAAATCCTTTCAAACCAGTTATTCCATATGAGTCCACCATACCTTCCTATGCGGTATTTACCGGCCATCCTAACGAAGACTTTCTTGTACCATCTCGAAATTATTCAAATTTACTCCTGTTTTGTGCCTCTGCTTTAGCTCATGAGGAAGTAGTAGGTAATTCATGATGTTCTTGTGTTGGACATGTTTTATCCCGGGATTGCATGTCTAATCTGCAAACCCCTAATACGAGGAGGGACTGGCATGAGTGCGCCCAGCTCACAAAAGATAATCACAACCAACAAATCCTCCTTCACGCTTTGTTTATGAGAAATCAGAAAACTTTGGTAGTGATAAACAAAGGAGATTAAGGGGATGTGATCGTCCCCATCTTGGGAGCCGTTCCTTGAAACATGTCTAGCATAAGAAGTGATTGGGTTGTCTACTAGCATTCGTTGACGAAATATGCACCTCCCAAAATCATTTTTACCTCTGTTTTCAAAACCAAGAGCTCTGGTACATGTTTAGTCTTTGCTTCCAACCACGGGTTTTCAACCTTGCCATCAAATTCCACGGTTCGAGAGTCTCCACCTTCTTTCTTCAAAGCACCAACTAGGAGAGCATAATTGTCATTCTGAGTGTAATGTGCAATGTCCCAAAGTATTACATTGTCTTCTGCATGCTTGTGGTATTATTTATTCTGAAATTCTTAGTTCTAGTCTCCTTTAAAACTCTGGAGGAGTTTCTGCATTTATGTTTTGCTTCACTCATGGAGGCTAGCGAGATACCACTCTAGTATGTTCAAGCTATGTGCAATGTAATCCTGTCTTGATTTTCAGTAGCATATTATTTACTTTTAGTTATTTGTGATTGGTCACTTGAAAGAAGGATTGCTTCTTGCATTGTCCTCATAGCATTGTTTCAATACTTGCTAGACTCTTTTCGTAGTACATGCTTATAACCATCTAATGAAGCAAAAGAGTTTGTCAAAGTTTTCTTTGTCGCGTCCAGTTCGTTGAACTGAATTGCTTGAGGACAAGCAATATGCTAAGCTTGGGGGAGTTGATACGTCTCAAACGTATCTACTTTTCCAAACGCTTTTGCTATTGTTTTGCCCTCATTCTTGCATGATTTGAACTAAACTAACCCGGACTGACGCTGTTTTCGGCAGAGCTGCCTGTATGGTTTTATTGTGTGCAGGAAAATGGATTTTTAGGTGTCTCAGAAAATTCCAAGAAAAATCACAGAAAATCCACGCACCCGAAGGGCCATTGTGCCAGAAGTGGGGCCAGAGGGCAGCCAGGGGGGCCCCAGGCGCCCTGCTGGCGCGGCCCCACCCCTGGCCGCGCCGGGAGGCCGCCTGGGAGGGTCCTCCCCCCTCTGGTGCCCTACTTTGGCTCCTATTTATTCCCGTGACGAGAAAACCCCAGAACAGAAGTCGTTTTCCAGTTTCCGTCGCGGAGCCGCCGCCACCCTCTGTTCTTCTTCGGGAGGGCTAATCTGGAGGCTGATTTGGCCTCCGGAGAGGGGAGATCGTCGCCATCGTCATCATCATCACCACTCCATCCTCCCTCCATGACTTCTTCTTCCATGTGTGAGTAATTCCCTGCTGTAGGCAAAGGGGATGGTAGGGATTGGATGAGTTAGATCATGTAATAGTTTATCAGATTGTTGGGGGCATGTTGCCTATCATCTACTTTGGTGTTTATCATCTTTGCTTCAACTTGTTGCTCTTAATGCTTGTCACTTAGGGCCCGAGTGCCATGTTTTCAGATCTTAACCCTATGTGTTTGCATGAATATATTTGTGTTCTTGATCCTATCTATGAGTTGTTTGCACCTATTATGGTCCAGAACCGGCGATCCCAAAGGTGACAGCTTGGGACACCAAAGGGGATGGTCCATAATTTGAGGATTCCATGTATCCATTGAGTTTATTGCTTTGTTCCGGTGCTCTTTGACAGGAGCACCTTAATCTCCATAAGTTCCTTTTGGCCCCGTTCGTAGCGGGATGGTAGGACAAAAGATGTTGTGCAAGTTTCTATTGCAAGCACGTACAACTACCTGTGGGATACATGCCTAATGTTTGATATTTGCCTAGATGATCATTACTTTTCTGTGTGCCTTGCCCCAAGTTAGATTCATGATGTATCTCATCCATGCAGCGCCCAACCATCCATCTCCCTAGCCTACAGTATTTCAATCCTGCTGGTTATTAGTTGTTACTTTTGCTGTTCACTTTTGCTGTCACCACCATCACTATCATATCACCGTTACCACTTATCTTTTGTTGCAAGTAAGTATATTTCAGGTGTGGTTGAATTGACAACTCAACTGTCAAAGCTTATAAATACTCTTTGGCTCCCCGTGTGTCGAATCTATAAATTGGGTTATTCTTACCCGCGAAGACTATCTCGATCCCTTACGGTTGAGGGTTATCAGCGGGCTGAGAGTGGGGATAACGGTTGGATTTGTTCTCCCACTATATAAGGAGGTTTTCTTCTCCAAGAAGACCTACCTCCTCCTCCCCAAACTCCATTGTTGCTCCAAAGCTCATTTCGCCTGATCTCTCTCCCTAGCCAATCAAACTTGTTGATTTTCTAGGGATTGGTTGAGAAGGCTCCGATCTACACTTCCACCAAGAGAAATTTGATCCCCCCACTAATCCCTTGCGGATCTTGTTACCCTTGGGTGTTTGAGCACCCTAGACGATTGAGGTCACCTCGGAGCCACATTCCATCGTGGTTAAGCTCAGTGGTGTTGTTGGGAGCCTCCAAGCTTGTTTTGGAGATTTCCCCAACCTTGTTTGTACAGGTTTAGTCGCCGCCTTCAAGGGCACCACTAGTGGAATCACGACATCTTGCATTGCGTGAGGGCGTGAGGATAATACGGTGGCCCTTGTGGCTTCTTGGGGAGCATTGTGCCTCGACACCACTCCAACAAAGACGTACTACCCCTCAAAGGGAAGGAAGTTCTGTAACACATCCTCGTCTCCACCAGCTCCACTTGTGGTTATTTCTTACCTTTACTTTGTGCAATCTTTTGTTGTGCTGTATCCCTTACTTGCTTGTGTTTGCTTGTGGTATTAGCATCATATAGGTTGTTCACCTAGTTGCATTTCTAGACAACCTATTTGTTGCTAATCTTAATTTGTGTAAGAAAGGCTAAAAATTGGTAGTTGCCTATTCACCCCCCTCTAGTCAACCATATCAATCCTTTCAATTGGTATCAGAGCCTCATCTCTTTATTAAGGGTTTCACCACCCAAAGAGTATGGTTGACACCGAGGAGGAAGTGCCCGAGGCCGTGGAGTTGACTTCGATCACTCGAGATGACTTAAATGAAGCCATGGCTTCACTTAAGACGTCCATGATGACTGAGGTCAAATATGTGTTTAAAGAATTGCTTGAGGGGTTGAAAGCTACTCTCGATCCTTTGCTTATGGTTAATCCCACCGCATCGGAGTCGGAGGCCAATTCCGGCAAGGAAGCGGCTAAAGGTACTCAAACCGCTTCCCCTCACAACAAGAATGGGACGGGAACCTTTGCCTCCGTTCCCCCTCCCCCGGTCTATGGAGGACCGGTGCCTACACCTCATATTAACCACCTTGGTCCTCCTCCTAAACTTGTAAAGGGTGAGTTTGCTAATTGGGTTTATCAAGTCTCATTTGAATCACAGCTCAACGAATCTTTGGATAATCATTGAGCAAGGCTTCTACCCTCATGATCCAAACAACTTCACTCCAAGAGAAGAAGCGGACAATCAATACAATCACTCTGCATTGTTCATCCTCCAAGCCGCGGTGCGTCTCGAAGATCTCTCACACGTGCAGCCCTTCTCCCATGCAAAGGGTTGTTGGGAACACGTCATCTCCATGTACAAGGGGAGATCTAGCATACAACGGTCCAACTTTGAAGTGGTACTTGATGAGGCTGATGAGTTTGTGATACTAGAAGATGAGGACCCTCGTGATCTCTACCGGAGGGTGACAACTCTTGCAGTGACTCTTCAAGACCATGGGAGCAAGGATACATATGACATTTGGATCAAGCACAAGTTTCTCAAGGCTATCATGCCATTCAACAAGGCCATGTCCTCTGTGATTGGTCAAAGGTCGAATTTTCACACCCTAACCTCAAGCGAAGTGTTGGATGAGTTTATTGCCATGAAAATCATGAATAAGATCGCCGACAATGCTCTAGCTCATGTGCCGTCCAAGAAAAGGTCTCCCACTCTTTCCTAGAAGGCCAAGGCCATTCCGGATGAAGTTGAGGTTAAAGAAGAGGAGAGTTGCCCCGAAGACACCAAATATGATTACCATGAGCACATGGCACTTGTATCAAGGCAATTTTGGGGCAAGAGGAACTCAAGACCCAATTTCACCAAGAACAACTCAAGTGGTTCGAAGGGCAAGCAACGGATGAGAACATGCTACAATTGTGGAAACATGAGTCACTTTGTTGCGGATTTCCCTTACGAAAATCGAGAAGAAAATGGTGGCAAGATCATTCGCAAAGACAAGGCCAAGCCTCTTGCCAACAAGAACAACTTTATCAAGACGGTGCCTCAAAAGGCTTTGGTGGTTCATGAAGAGTATACCTCGGATGATGATGATGGGGATGCAAGTGGTGTAGGAATAGCAACGGCGATCGTGGCCATTGCCACCAATTCTTCCTCCAAGGTGTCTCTCTTCGGCCCCCCCCAACGAGAACATCATTGCCAAGTGTCTCATGGCCAAAGGTATCAATAAGGTAACCCCCATCATCAAAACCCCCATTACTACTACTCCCTCTTTGTTAGATTTTGTAGATGATAGTAAGGTGGTGAATGGTGATAAGAATGAGTTTAACTTGTTATTGAGTAAACTCAAGGGTGAACCCAAGAAGCACTTTGTTTCTCTCTTGGAACAACTTGGTGAGGCCAATGACATCACTAAGTTACACGAAGATACTATCTCCAAGATGGAGGGCCATAGTCGTGACTATGCCGATGAGATTGCGCATCTTTCCATTGCTCTTGAGGAAGAGAAAGGTCTTCGTTTGTCTCTTGAGGAGTCACACAACGTTGATCTTTCTAAACTTCAAAAAGATCTTGATCAAGATATTGTTCTTACCCATGTGCTTAAATCCGAGAAGGTTGCACTTGGGGTTGGCCATGATAGCCTCAAGGAAGAGTTTGACACACTTGACAAGGCCCACACGGTCTTGAAGGGTGTTCATGCCTCTCTCAAGGAGTCTCATGATCAACTCCAAGTGAAGCTAACTAAGGAAATTGCTACTTGTCCTCCTTTTGTTCTTATTGATAATGCACATGCTACTAACCCGTGTTGTGAGCATGCTCATCTCGTGGAGGAGAATGCCAAGCTAAAAGAGCAACTTGAAAAGGGCCTTGTGACATGCATACAAGGCGAGAAGAACCTCAATGACCTTTTGAATAATCAAAAGGAGGTTGTGGCAAAGGAGGGAAGTGGGTTTTCACCCAAGTCCAAGAAGAGGAAGAAGAAGAAGAGGACCTAGCAACCTCTCCCTCTGACGGAAGTTTTTATCAAAGAAGGAGAGGGTGATCATGTGGAGAAGAAGAACAAGGTGGATGGTAGTAAAGGCAAGAAGGGAAAGGCCATCCCTCCCAAGAACTTCGGTGACTTTAACCCATCTTATGTCTTATGCCATGCTAGTGATGGGCATGTTTATGCCAAATTTGTTGGTTCTCCATATGAGTACATTGAATGGTCTATTTGGGTTCATAAGACCCTTGTTGGTAACATCAAAGGACCCAGTACTAAATGGGTACTTAAAACCAAGCATTGACCTCTTGTAGGAATTTGCTTCCGATGGAGTGTCATGGTTTCTTGATAGCGGAGCGACAAATCATATGACCGGAAGCAAGGACTTGATGGTGGATGTGCATCTAATTCCATCTATGCCCACCCTTGTCCAATTCAGTGATGCTTCAACATCTAAGGTATTGGGACTTGACAAGGTGGTCATCTCACAAGACTTATCTATTGAGAAGGTCATGCTTGTTGAGTCCCTGGCATACAATTTGCTTTTCATTCATCAACTTGCACTTGTGGGATTTGCAACATTCTTTGATCTTGATACCATGGCCCTTTTGTGGAGAAAGACTCTTAAAGTAGCCTTCGTTGGGCATGTCGAGGACCTATGTGGTGAATTTTTCTAAGCGACCCATTAAGACCGCGACTTTCCTAATGGCTAAAGTTGATGTGGGATGGCTTTGGCATCGCCTATTAGCCCATGTCAATATGAGATCTTTGCAAAGTCTCCTCAAAGGAGACCATGTCCGTGGACTAACAAATGTGAGTTTTTCCAAAGACCGTGCTTGCAGTGCTTGTATTGAAGGGAAGCTTCATGAAACGGCTCACTATCCCACGACTGTGATTTACTCGAAGAGGCCCTTGGAGATCCTTCACATGGATCTCTTTGGTCCTCCATCCTTTGATAGTCTTGGGGGAAGAAAGTATTGCTTGGAGATTGTGGATGATTATTCAAGATACACTTGGGTATATTTCTTCAAGAGGAAGAGTGAGACCCAACAAACTGTCATAAACTTTGCTAATGAAGCTCAACGTCAACATGAAGCAAAGATATTGATGATTATAAGTGACAATGACACCGAATTCAAGAACTACACCTTGGATGAGTTTCTTAGTGATGAGGGGATCAAGCACCAATATGCAGCACCTTATACCCTCAACAAAATGGTGTGGCGAAGAGGAAGAACCGGACCTTGATGGACGCGGCAAGGACCTTGATGGCGGAATTCAAATATCCGTACAAATTTTGGGCCGAAGCCATGAACACCACTTGTCATGCATCAAATCGGCTCTATCTCCGCAAAGGGTTGAACAAGACTCCATATGAGATACTCACCAGTAACAAGCCCAACCTCATGTACTTTCGGGTGTTTCGATGTAAGTGTTTCATTCTCAAGAAAGGTGCTCGTTTGTCTAAATTTTAACCTAGATCTCAAGAGGGCATATTTGTTGGTTATGCTACAAACTCGCATGATTACCGTGTCCTCAACAAGTCCACCAGGCTTATTGAGGAGACATGTGACATGGAGTTTGATGAAAATAATGGCTCCCAAGTGGAGAAAAGTGGTATTTATTATGTAGGTGATGAAATTCCTCCTGAAGCCATAAGAAGAATGGGGTTTGGTCAAATAATCCCCATTGAGGAACCCCTTGTGGCCGAAGGAGAAGGAAAATGCTCCACTCAAGTGGAGCCATCACCGACACTAGACACACACGCTTCTGAAGAACAAAGTGAACGCCCTCAACCTTGTGAACAAGACCAAGGGGAAGATCAACCTAATGGTGACGATGGTTCACCAAGTGATGTCGAAGATCAAGTTCATACCTCTGAACAACCTCAAGATCAAAAATAAGTCCAAGATCAAAAGCAAGCTCAAGACGACGCTCAAGGCGATCAAGATGATGACCCTTGAGTTGACAATCGTATGTCTATTGATGAACTTTTGGAGCTTTGAGCCACCAAGATATCCTCCACTCTCAAGCGTCAAGAACATGTGTTGGAGAATGTTCTTGGAAGCTTAAGAAAATGGGTAACTACTCATAGACAAATAACAAACTTGTGTGAGCATCACGCGTTTATTTCTTGTGTTGAACCCCAAAAGGTACATGAATCGCTCGAGGACTCGGATTGGCTTGAAGCCATGCATGATGAACTCAACAACTTCGAGCGCAACAAAGTGTGGTCATTGGTGCCAAGGCCAACGGAGAATCATAATTTCATTGGTACGAAATGGATCTTCAAGAACAAGTAAGATGCGAATGGTGTTATCATTCGAAACAAGGCAAGACTGGTGGCATGAGGCTACTCCCAAGTCGAGGGTATCGACTATGGTGAAACCTTTGCTCCCGTTGCTCGCCTTGAATCTATTCGCATGTTGCTTGCATATGCATCTCATCATAAGCAACAAATGGATGTGAAGAGTGCATTTCTTAATCGTCCTTTTAATGAGTTGGTGTATGTCAAACAACCCCTGGGGTTCGAGGATCCCAAGTTCCCCAATCATGTATACAAACTCGATAAGGCTCTCTATGGCCTTAAACAAGCTTCACGTGCGTGGTCTGAGCACCTTACCGAGTTGTTGCAAGATCGTGGGTTTGAAATTGGGAAAATCGATCCCACTCTTTTTACTAAGAGGGTTAAAGGGGATTTGTTCATATGCCAACTATATGTTGATGATATTATATTTGGTTCTCCTAACAAGGCCTTCAATGATGAGTTTTCCGCACTTATGACCGAGCATTTTGAGATGTCTATGATGGGAGAGTTGAATTTCTTCCTCGGATTCTAAATCAAGCAAAGAAGAGAAGGAACCTCAATCAATCAAGCCAAATATACCCAAGACATGCTCAAGAAATTCAAGCTTAGCAATGTCAAGCCAGCTTCTACTCCAATGCCTACCAAATGCCAACTTGATATGGTAAAGCGGTGGATCAAAATGTATATTGTTCTATAATTGGATCCTTGCTTTACCTTTGTGACCGGATATCATGTTGAGTGTGGGAATGTGTGCACGATTTCAAGCAGCACCTAAGTAAAGTCACTATGTGGCGGTCAAACGAATCTTTCGATATTTGGCTCATACCCCAAACTTGGGCTTATAGTACCCCAAAGGTTCAAGCTTTGATCTCACTGGATATTCGGACTCGGATTGGGCGGTAGACCATGTGGATAGGAAGTCAACTTCCGGAGGGTGCCAATTCCTTGGTCACTGTCTGGTAAGCTGGTCTTCAAAGAAACAAAATTGTGTGTCTCTCTCCACCACCGAAGCCGAGTATGTCGCTGCTAGTAGTTGTTGTGCTCAACTTCTATGGATGAGGCAAACTTTAATGTATTATGGTGTAATTTGTGACAAAATGCCTCTATTTTGTGACAATGAAAGTGCAATCAAGATCTTAATGTCTACTACGCAACCTTCTTCTTGTTGGCTCGTGTTGGGCCTCCAAGCGCAGAGTTTTGTAGGACAATAGCAATTTTCCCTCAAGTGGATGACCTAAGGTTTATCAATCCGTGGAAGGTGTAGGATGAAGGTGGTCTCTCTCAAACAACCCTGAAACCAGATAACAAAGAGTCTCTTGTGTCCCCAACACACCCAATACAATGGTAAAATATATAGGTGCACTAGTTTGGCGAAGAGATGGTGATACAAGTGTAATATGGATAGTAGATATAGGTTTTTGTAATCTAAAATTATGAAAACAATAAGGTAACAGGTAGTAAAATGGAGCACAAACGATATTGCAATGCTTGAAAACAAGACCTAGGGTTCATACTTTCACCAGTGCAAGTTCTCTCAACAATGATAACATAATTGGATCATATAACAACCCCTCAACATGCAACGAAGAATCACTCCAAAGTTCCTATCGCGGAGAACATAAGATGAAATTGCTTGTAGGGCACGAAACCACCTCAAAGTTATTCTTTCTGATCAATCTATTGGGCTATTCCTATACGTGTCACAAACAGCCCCAGAGTTTGTACTAAAATAACACCACATGACACACATCAATCAACCCTAACGTCACCTAGATACTCCAATGTCACCACAAGTATCCGTGGTTCAATTATACGAATGCATCACACAATTTCAGATTCATAATATTCAATCCAACACAAAGAACTTCAAAGAGTACCCCAAAATTTTTATCGGAGAATGGAATATGAAAACGCATACCAACCCTATGCATAGATTACCCCAATGTCACCATGAGAATCCACAAGTTGATAACCAAAACATACATTAAGGGGATCAATAGAACATCCCATTGTCACCACAGATATCCCATCGCAAGACATACATCAAGTGCTCTCACATCCAAAGTACTCAATCCTACATAATAAAATCTCAAAGGAAAAGATTCAATTCATCACAAGGTAGAGAGGAAAAAACACCATAAGATCCAACTATAATAACAAAGGTCGCGGTACATCAAGATAGTGCCAAATCAAGAACACGAGAGAGAGAGAGAGAGAGAGAGAGAGAGAGAGAGAGAGAGAGAGAGAGAGATAGAGAGAGAGAGATCAAACACATAGCTACTGGTACAAACCCTCAGCCCCGACGGTGGACTACTCCCTCCTCATCATGGTGGCCACCGGGATGATGAAGATGGCCTCCGGTGATGATTTCCTCCTCCGGCAGGGAGCCGGAATAGGGTCCCGAGAGGTTTTTCGTGGCTATAAAGGCTTGCGGTGGCGGAACTTCCGATTTAGGGTTCTTTCTGGGGGTTTTGGTATTTATAGGAATTTTTGGCGTCGGGCTCACGTCAAGGGGGTGCTCGAGGAGTCCACAAGCCGTGGGCATGGGGGTAGGACGCGCCCCTAGGCTTGTGGCCTCCTCATTCACTTCCTGGCCCAACTCTGGTGCTTCGGGGGTCTCTCTTGGTCCATAAAAAAATCATCGTAAATTTTTAGCCCATTCCAAGAACTTTTATTTCTGCACAAAAAACGACACCACGGCAGTTCTGCTGAAAGCAATATCAGTCCGGGTTAGCTCTAATCAAATCATACCAAAACCATATTTTTTTTTGTAAACATGGCATGAATAGTTCATAAATTACAGATATCTTGGAGACATATCATCATCCCCAAGCTTAATTACTGCTCGTCCTCGAGTAGGTAAATGATAAAAGAAATAATTTATGAAGTGTGAATGCTAGCATAGTGTATAAGTTTGGTCAATGATAATTTTAATCACTTTTCCTTGCATCATAACATCAACTCTTTATCATAAAACTCATCTTGATAAAGTGGCAATCAATTCACATATAATGGTTCAAACAATGCATTTTCTTGACACTATCATGTATTTTTTCTAATAATGGCATGAATGTTCATATCCATATGATTCAAAAAAAGTTTAATATTGACAAAAAAATACTTCAAGCATAATAGAAAGAGAAATCATGAAACTTCAAAAATAACATAGCTAAAGAAAGCTATCCCTACAAAATCATATTGTCTTGTTATGCTCCCTCTTCTCAACACAAAGTATAAATAATGTCCACCCCGGTGTCAGCCATGCAATTGTATTCATACTTACATTCTCGAACTTTTTCAACTCTTCACGGAATACATGAGCGTGAGCATGGACATAACACTATGGGTGGAATAGAAGGTGGTAGTAGACAAAAGAAGGGAGAAAGTCTCACATCAACTAGGCAAATCAATGAACTATGGAGATGTTCATCAATTTATATCAATGTGAGTGAGTAGGGATTGCCATGTAACGGATGCACTAGAGATATAAGTGTATGAAATCTCAAAAGAAAACTATGTGGGTGTGCATCCAACTTGCTTGCTCATGTAGACCTAGGACAATTTGAGGAAGTTGGAATATACAAGCCAAGTTCTATAACAAAAAATTCCCACTAGTAATATATGAAAGTGAAAAAATAGGAGACTCTCTATCATGAAGAACATGGTGCTACTTTGAAGCACAACTGTGGAAAAGGATAGTAACATTGTCCCTTCTCTCTTTTTCTCTCATTTTTGGAGACTCTCTCCTTTTTTGGAGACTCTTTTCTCTTTCTTTTTGGAGACTCTTTTGGCCTCTCTCCCCTTTTTTATAACCTCACATAGGATAATGTTCTAATAATGATGGTCATCACACTTTTATTTACTTACAACTTGATATTATAACTCAATATACAACTCAAAAACTCGTAATGACGGAACGGTTGAGTTACATGGCAATATATCTCAGAATGGCTATGGAAATGCCATAATAGGTATGCATGGGTGGCTGTTTTGAGGAAAGGTATAAGGTGGGTTTGGTGCACCGGCGAAAGTTGTGCGGTACTAGAGTGGCTAGCAAAGGTGGAAGGGTGAGAGTGCGTATAATCCATGGACTCAACATTAGTCATAAAGAACTCAAATACTTATTGAAAAAAGTTTTGTTAGCCCTCTAAGCAAAGTACTACTACAAATGCTCCTAGGGGAGATGTTGGTAGGAGTTAACAATCGTGCGCTCCCGCCTTTGACACAAAGGAAGACAATCAAGAATAAATTGCGCTCCAACTTCATCACATAAGTAGAAGACCATACGTGCATGCTACAGGAATCACAAACCTTAACACACGTATTTCTTTAATTCCACAATTCACTACTAGCATGACTCTACTATCACCATCTTTATATCTCAAAACAATTGCAAGGAATCAAACTTCTAATATATTCAATGTTCTTTATGAATGTTTTTATTGTATCTCCCTTGGATGCCTATCATATTAGGACCAATTTCATGACAAGTGCATGTTACCATTACTATTTATAAGACTCTCAAAAAGTATAAATTAAGCACGAGAGTAAATGAGAAACTACTCCAAAAGATAAAAGTGAAGATCAATTGGTAGTTGAATAATTATGTAGCTATGTGAAGACTCTCTCTCATTTAAAAAAAAAATCAGATCTTGGTATATTATTAAAACAACAAGCAAAACAATATAAAATTACATTCCAAGGATAGCGCACATAATGTGAAGAAGCAAAAACTTAGGCTCAACCGATAATAACCGATATTTTTGTATGAAGAAAGGTGGGATGCCTACCGGGGCATCCCCAAGCTTAGATGCTTGAGACTTCTTGAAATATTATCTTGGGATGTCTTGGGCATCCCCAAGCTTGAGCTCTTGTGTCTCTTTAATTCCTCTTATGTCACGATTTCCCTAAATCTCAAAAACTTCATCCACACAAAACTTAACAAGAACTCGTGAGATAAGTTAGTATAAATCCATGCAAAACCTTATCATTCTCTACTGTAGAAAATCACTAAAATTATAATTTGACATTGCATGATAAATGCATGTACATATTTAATACTCCTATCCTCAAATAGAATTATTAAACACACAAACATATGCAAACAATGCAAACATAACAACAATCTGTCTAAACAGGACAGTCTCTAAAGAATGCAATTTTACTCATACTTCCCTGGCTCAAAAAATTCTAAAAGTTACCACATTACATAGAACTTATTCATGCTCACTGTGTAAAAATTTCAAGATTTTATCATGTTCTGACTTTCTAGAAGAATTCAGACAATGATAGAAAACTTTGTGTTTTCAAACAACAACATATAGACTTGCAAAATAGGCATGGTGTTTTATTATATATTGCTTTCTTTAGAAGAGCAATTACTCCGGCTTGCAAAGTTATCTAATGCAGGACCCTAAACCGCCATACTGGTGCAAATTTAAAGGCCGTCAGAAAATTGCCATCTTAAAAAGAAGGATTCCGGTTTAAAATATGGCTCAGGGGAAAGTTGTCTCCCACAAAGCTTTGAAGCTCTCAATATCTGGTTTAAGAATTTTTGGTTCAAAATAATAATCTCTCGCAAGTTCGGTTTCTCAGGAAAAATTAAAGGGACCAAAGAGAGTTTGTTGCACAGCACAACTCAAACATAGGCACCCGGCGAGCACAGCTCAGAAATATATCACTTGGGGGCTTCTGTTTATAAAGCGAAGTTCTGATTACCCATTGATCCGTCTTATAAAGTCACATAAAAAAACTTGCGGGCTTATCACCCAAAGTTAACAGGGGCCAAAGAGAGTGTTGCAAAAGCACAGCTCAAACATAGGCACCCATTGAGCACAGCTCAAAATATTACCTGGGGGCTCTTTTTGCACAGCAACAAAGAGTTTTAATGACCCTTGTAATAGGCTATCAAGCCAGGCTTGGAAGCCAGGTGTATTCACCTAAAACCCTGGGTTATCCTGCCTTCATCAAGTAAGTCACTCCGCCCAGGTAATCCTGGTATGACCCGCCGAACGTTTGGCAAGTCAATCTTATACAGACCCTGAACTTGTCAAAGTTAAAAGGACGATTGGTTAATGTGAGGTCCATCTTAAGGCTTTGTAAAACGGTTTAACTCAGTGGCCTGGCAACCCATGAAAAGCCTCGATTTTGGGCCTGGCATCCCATGAAAAGCCTCGCGCCTTCCCATGCTTTTATTTGACAAATTTTCTCTTTTTGAGGTTTACAACACTTTATGATAAACCGGCGTTTATTGACCCGGCTTGGCTTTCAACTACAAGTTGTCAGTACATGATTAGTTATAATCCGGTGCTTATTGAGCCGGCCTGGTTTTCACTATAAGTCACCACTATGAGAAAAGGTAATTATCCGGTGTTTATTAACCCGGCCTGGCTTTCGACTATAAGTCGCCAGTATATATTTGGATTGCGCCATTGGAATCATGTGCTTATAAATCATCGGATTATATTATTCAAATCTTTAATAGCCAACCTGGCTGGATTTTTATTATGGTTATCAATAACCAGTATTATGATTGAGGTTTTCAAAGTTGCTTTAGCGCAATGGCTATTATTTTATCAATGGGTATGATTTATTCTACAATGGAAGGAATAGTCCCGAGTCGCTGCAGCCTTACGACCAGACACTTGGGGGCTACATTATTCAAGTTGAGATTACATCGAATATGCAAGTCTCATGTCGCTGCAAGTATACACCATGACACTTGGGGGCTAATGCAAAGTCATTTTAAATTGACATTATTCAAGACCCAACTCATCACATCATAATGAGCCGGCCCTTGGGGGCTACCAATTGCTCCTGTCAACAATTCAAGGTACACAAGTTAAATCCATTATATTGAAGGGTCCATTGCTTAGTTGATAAAGCACAAAGATCTTAACCTTGTGGACGTGGGTTCAAGCCCTACGATGGAGGTTACACATTACTACTCAAATCTACATGATTATATTTACAAAGTCCCTGCTCATTATTGCATAATGACCCGACCCTTGGAGGCTACACTGGTTGAAGTTTTTATGAGCATAACGCAATTTCAAGTCCCAGGTTGTTGCAAGCATGACAACCCGACACTTGGGGGCTACATATGTGGAATACTCAGTTCTGACTAGTGATTGGGATGAACAACCTGGATTTTTTCAAGCTTGTGACATTCATATTGAAGCAATTCTTAAGCTGTTACTACGTTACCTTCTTAAGACTTGGGGGCTACAAGTGATAGGCATATAAGAGGTATATTTTCAAGCTTGATGATTAACTACAATTATAACCCGGTGCCATCAATGTTTATAAACCGACAAGTTCTACATCCTTAAACCGACTGAAGATCAGATGAGTATTTCAAGGACCAATAATTCTGTTAAGCATTGGGAGCTGAGCCAAATGAATTATTCTTCATAATATTTCTCTGTGACAAACCAATGTCGGCAAATTGATTATGAAGCTGGCCGATTAACCCGGATTTTCTAGAAGAAGGAAAGGACAAGAACTTAAGGATGGTCAGGTGCCAGTTTACAAGAATTCTTAACCCGGAGCACAACCTGTCAAATTTGTTCTTGTGTTTATTTTGCAGCATAATTTTATCATGGATAAATCCAAGCTAAATCGAGGGCTAATGTCGGGGATATACCCCGCGATATGACCCGGCCGGAAATATGACCCGGCCGGACTTGGCGGTTTACTAGAGACCCAGTTTACACTTGGCGATTCGCTGGTGACCCGCCCTGACCAGACGGTTTACAAGCAACCTACCCAAACATTATGACTCACTCATAACCCGGCGGGCGGTGGACGGATGACAAGGCCCAAGGCCCAGAAGGCCGGTTTACGTTAATGGTGGGCCGGTTTAAGAGGAAAGGCGTGAGGAATATTTACCTTACAAGGAGTTAAGACCTGGACTTGTATGCGGTTTGTATTAGAAGGTAGACTAGTCCTAAGCCAAATAGGACTCCGCATGTAACCCGCCCCTCTAACTTATATAAGAAGGGGCAGGGCTCTCCAAAGGGGGACAAGTTAGAAGCTCCATATTCTTTAGGGCTAGACACAACTAAAGGAGAGCCGGCCTATGCGACGACTCCATGAGGGTCATAATGAGATCTAGCCTCAAACAGCATGTAGGGCTATTACCGGATGATGTTTCCCGGGCCCGAAGATGCATAAATTCGTGTCTTGTGTGTTGCGTCTCTCGATTCCGACCAACCCCTCCAAGCTACCGCGTAGATGCGTTGGCCTCACGACTAAGTCCTCACACTAGGACATCTGCCGTGACAATTCCACGACACATGGTGAAGGCTATCCTTGACACTTTTATTGAAATAAAAGATATAAAACCTTATTCTAAATAACATCAAGCAAATCTAAACAAAATAAAATGACGCTTCAAGCAAAAATCATATCATGTGACGAATAAAAATATAGCTCCAAGTGAGGTTACCGATAATGTTGAAGACGAAAGAGGGGATGCCTTACAGGGCATCCCCAAGCTTAGTTGCTTGCATATTCCTTGAATATTACCTTGGGGTGCCTTGGGCATCCCCAAGCCACTCCTTATTATTCTCATATCAATATTTCACCCAAAACTTGAAAACTTTAATCACACAAAACTTAACGGAACTTTGTGAGATGCATTAGTATAATAAAGAAAATCATTCACTTGGGTACTATCGAAGACAAGATTCATAAGTGTTATCACCCAATGCCTACTGTACCTTAGCATTTCCACAATTTATATCACTTAATATAAGCTATGGAAACACTAAAATAAGCAAACTAAGCATTGAAAAAGAATCTATGAAAACCAGAATAGTCATTAAAGATCTGAATTTTGATCCCAGTTCCGCACCTTTGAAAAATCTGAAAAATTAGGACCATGTAGAAGATTTGTATATCAATTATATGTAAACAATTCAGAAGTTTATCACTTTCCACTGAAGCACAGAAATAGCAGCACTGGACGCAAAAGTTTCTGATTTTCCACAGAATCAAGTCAACTATCATCCACACTATCCCAAAGGCTTTACTTGGCAATTTATTAAAACAAAAGCTATAAAACATGATTACTACAATAGCTTAATCATGTGAACATAAGAAAATAGTAGGTAAAAGTATTGGGTTGTCTCCCAACAAGCGCTTTTAACGCCTTTTTAGCCAGGCATGATGACTTCAATGATGCTCACATAAAAGATATGAATCGAAACACAAAGAGAGCATCAAGAGGCGTATGACTAGGACATTTAAGACTAACCCACTTCCTATGCATAGGGATTTTGTGAGCAAACAATTTATGGGAACAAGAAACAACTAGCATAGGAAGGCAAAACAAGCAATACTTCAAAACTTTCAACATGAAGAGAGGAAACTTGATATTATTGAGAAGCCTACAAGCATATGTTCCTCTCTCATAATAATTTTCAGTAGCATCATGAATAAATTCAACAATGTAGCTATCACATAAAGCACTCTTTTCATGATGCATAAGCATAGAAATTTTGCTACTATACACATAAGCAAATTCATTCTCATGAATAGGGGTGGGAGCAAACTCAACAAAATAACTATCACATGACACTTGATTGGAATAATCAATTTGAGCATTAAAATCATGATGACAAGTTTCATGGTTATCATTATTCTCTATAGCATACATGTCACCATCATAATCATCATAAATAGGAGGCATGCTACCATTATAACAAATTTGCACATCAAATCTTGGGGGACTAAATATATCATCTTCATCAAACATAGCATACCCAAGCTTATGGCTTTGCATATCATTAGCACCATGGTTATTCATAGAATTCATACTAACAACATTGCAATCATGCTCATCATTCAAATATTTTATGCCAAACATTTTGTTGACTTCTTCTATCAATTGAGCAAAAATTTCCTTTCCATCATTTTCATGAAAGATATTATAGAGATGAATAATATGAGGCAACCTCAATTCCATTTTTTGTGGTTTTTATTTTCTAAAACAAACTAGTGATAAAACAAGAAACTAAAAGATTCAATTGCAAGATCTAAAGATATACCTTCAAGCACTCACTCCCCGGCAATAGTGCCAGAAAAGAGCTTGATGTCTACTAGGCAACCTTCTTCTTCTAGACTCGTGTTGGGCCTCCAAGCGCAGAGTTTGGATGGACAATAGCAATTTTTCCTCAAGTGGATGACCTAAGGTTTATCAATCCGTGGGAGGTGTAGCATGAAGATGGTCTCTCTCAAACAACCCTGCAACCAAATAACAAAGAGTCTCTTGTGTCCCAAACACACCCAATACAATGGTAAATTGTATAGGTGCACTAGTTCAGCGAAGAGATGGTGATACAAGTGTAATATGGATGGTAGATATAGGTTTTTGTAATATGAAATTATAAAAACAGCAAGGTAACAAGTAGAAAAAAGGATCACAAACGGTATTGCAATGATTGAAAACAAGGCATAGGTGTAATGCCCCAGATGTAACACCTTCCAATTATGGCTATATATGAAACGTTGACTTCAAAAATTCCATTGTGGGCTCTTCTTTCATTTCAGGTTTCTTCATTTTGTCGTGTGCGTGTGTGCATTTCATCCATGTCATGTTATCATGTGCATTGCATTGCATTTGTGTTGTCACTTGCACCCGGTCCCACTCGCCTCTTCCCGTTGTCCGTTTCGAGTTCCGACATTCACACACGTGCCCGTGGCACCCCCGAGTCCTTCTTTAGTGTGTGGCCGTGTAACGTTTCCGGAATGAGGTGAGACTTGTCGTGCGTTGTTGTTTTGGTACGTATAGGCCGCCTGTCAATTTTCATCGCGTTTGGAGTTCGTTTGGTACTCCAACGGTTAACCTAGTGGGCTAAAAGTACCCCTTCCTTTTGGCCCAAGACCCCCTCCACAACAGCCCAGTAACCCAGCACAACCCCTCCCATCATCTCGGTCGTCGGATCACGAACTTGTGGCCGAAAATCGCACCCCATTTCGAGTCTCCTAGCTCCCTATGCCTATAAAAAGGCCCCATCCCCACCATTTTTGGGCGAAACCCTAGTCCTCTTCTTTTTTTCCCTTTTTCCCCGCGCCCCGCAGCTCCTCCGGCCGCCGGACATGTCCGGACGGTGCCGGACACGTCCGCCGGACGCGCCCGGGCCAATCCCGCGCTGCCACGTGGCTCCTTGCAGCCGGCTCTTCCACCGCGCCGACCAGGCCCGCCGCGGCCCGGATCGAGCCCTCCCCAGGCCCGCGCGCCTCGCAGAAGCCCCGCGCCCCGCCACGCCGTCTTCCCCACCGTCGGCGCCCGCCTCGCCGCCGCCGGGCGCGTCTCCCGCTGCCGACCTCCTCCGCCGGACGCCACTGCCCCGAAGCATCCTCCGTCTCCCGCCGCGACCTCCTCCGCCGGACGCCGCCGCCCCGACGCATCCTCCGCCGCCGGCCACCGCCCTGGCCGGCCCCGCCGCCCTCGGCCGCCGCGCCGGCCCCGCGCCCCCTCGCGCTACCTTGCCGGAGCCGCCGCTCCGGGCCAGATTCAGATCCACCCGAGGGTGGATCAGATCTACCGGGCCATCCATCCAAACGCTCCGCCTGGATCCCCTCGTCCCCGGGATCCCACCATCCCATTTTTCTAGGTATAAAAACTGCTAAGTCCCAGAAACTTGTTGTCTGATGCTTACTTTGCATGGCTGTAACTTTTTGTGTGCTTATCCAAATGATGCAAATAATATATCAAAATGATCGTGGTGATGTGCTCTTCATTTTGCTCCATTGAGGCATGCTTGTTTGAGTTCATCTAGATGCCCTAATCTTCGTGGCTAGAGTGCATTTGGCTGTAACTAGTTGTCTATGTAAATTTTGTTGCCATGTTTGAGATGTGATAACTTTGTGCATGTTTATCCAAATGGAGCATATGATATGTCAAAATGTTCATTGTGAAGTGCTCTACATGATGGTTGCTGTAGCATTCATGTTAGGTGTCATATTGCCATGTTAATCTCTGTTGCAAAAGTGCATGTGGCTGTTTAGTGCTGAAACTTGTTATGAGATGCTGATTTGAAGAGCTCATTGCTATTGATGTGTTTGTCCTCATGTCACATGCCAATATGTTTTAGAAGCACCATCATATGGTCTTTGCTGTGGTGCAAACCACTTTCCATGATATGCCTTGAGGTGACTTAAACAAGCTTGTAAACATGCCATGCCAATGTTGCTATTTTATACTTCGTGAAAAAACTGCTAAGTCCGGAATCTGTTTTAACCTGATGCTATGTTTGCTTGATGCCCCACTCAAATCCATGCTTGTTTTGGAGTGGCCAATGGTCATATCTTGTTGTCCATGTTATGCTCTATCCATCCATGCCCTTACTTACACATATGGCCTGCTGTAGCTTCTTTATTTCTTGCTCTCAAGTTGCTATAAATTATACCTGTCAGGTTTTTATCAGAATGATCAATTTGGTGTAGCTTGTTGCTATTGATCCATGCCTCCTATGGAGTTGCTCCAATGGAGTTGTTTGCTGTATGATATGTCTATTACATGTCCATGATCATTATATACTTAGTGGAGTTGATATGCATGTTGTTTTGTGCCTCCGAAGGCAGCATCATGATGATGTTTTTGCCTTCCTAGATTTTGGCTAAGTCTGGATAATTTTATTGCAACCTGCCATGCTTGGTTAATTGTGTTCCAGTAGGTTTTTGGGTGTGTTCTACGTTCATGCTTGTTAAGTAACATGTCTACTTCATGTCCATGCCCTTTGTCTCCATGTTTGAGTGATGTAGCATAATTATTTCTTGCTCCAAAGATGCCATGTGGCTGTTAACTGCAGCTTTGTGTGAATATTGTTTTGCTTGCCTTTTGCAATCCATGTGTCCGTTTCCGGTGATCTTTATATCGATTTCTACCAAAATCTTCCCCTCTATCCAATGGCATGCTTGGTTTTCCAAGATGAGGCCTTCTTCATCATCTTCTCCTTAGGCTCAAGTGCTTCCACATGCATACGCTCATCATACTTGCATCATGTTGATTGTGCATTGCACCTTATTTGATAGTGTTGGTCCAAACTGGGGGT
Source organism: Secale cereale (assembly GCA_902687465.1). Lineage (NCBI taxonomy): Eukaryota > Viridiplantae > Streptophyta > Magnoliopsida > Poales > Poaceae > Secale > Secale cereale. The sequence continues at coordinate 173,405,432 of LR738712.1, forward strand.
CCTGCGGGGCCACCTTGGGGGAACCCGAGGGCTGGTAAAAACCTATAGCATCACCCATCCGGTCGTGGCCTGAGACTAAATACGCGCGGCTACTGTCAGGGTGTCGGCACGCAGGGAGGTCTTGCTGGATTAGTTTTACCTTAGTCGGAATATCTTGAGCACGGGATTCCGAGAATACTCGGGTCTTCCCACCTTGGAGTTGCGACTCCGCAGATCGTGAGCTTGTGATGGGCTAAGTTGGGACACCCCTGCAGGGTTTGATCTTTCGAAAGCCATGCCCGCGGTTGTGTGGCAGATGGGAATTTGTTAATATCCGGTTGCGGAAAACTTGACACCATGTTGCGAATACACTACCAGCGTGAGTAACCGTGACGGTCATTTTCCGAAAGGGGTTCGAGAAGTGAACATGGTGGGGTTATGTTTGACATGCTTAGATAGGATCACTTCGTGATCACTTTGACGCTCGTGGCACTTCTCTTCTCGCTTGAAACACGTAAGCTAGTGCTAGTGCAGCTGCAACCTTGTTCTTCAGCCTTGTTCCACACCCAAGGCTTAGATAGTTTTGCTACCCGGGAACGGGATTGGTGAGTCCTCCGTGGCTCACAGATTCTACACAAAAACCAGATGCATGTACCATGGTGAACTACACAGGTGATGGCACAGAGTTATACTGGGAGTTCGATGAAGAGCGTGGGCGATACTACGTGTACTATCCCGATGATCAGTAGTGGCTTCTACTAGGGGCGATCAGACCTTGTGTTATCTATTTATGGTATCTTTCATTTGGATCTTCGTCCGTAGCCGGACTGTGATGTTATTTGGATGATGATTGCTTATGTAATGTATTGTGTGACATGGCGAGTGTAAGCCAACTACTCTTTTGCAATTCATCCCTCTTTTACATGAGTCGTGCAAAGATACCATACTTGAGACCATTCTAGTATGAGCTTATACCTTTAAGTCGTGCCTCGACACGTAGGAGGTATAATCTCATACTGGGCATTATAAGTTGGTAATCAGAGCCTTCTCCGACCTAGGAGCCCTCACTGATTGATCGAATTGTTGACGGTTGAGTCTAGGCACACACTTGAAATTTTTTTGAGTCATATATATATATATATATCGGAAAGTAGGATTTCTTTTTACTCCTCATCCCTTTTCACTCTGGTGAGGACTCCCGACGATTACTTATCTCTTCTACTCTCAAAATTTTCACTAATTTTTTTTAGGATCACACGAGTATTGTTTGAATTGTTCCGATGTCTTTGTGACGAGAACATTGTTCTCGATGCCTCCTGTCATTTAGGGGTTGTGGCAGTGTCCCGGGGAGTTGAGCCCCGAGGTGTTGTCATCACAAATCTATCGTAGCAGTTCTGGAATATTTAAGACGGCTGACATCGAAAACTCTTCTATGCGGTTAGTGGCAAGATAACCCCGACATCACCTAGTACTGGGGAGGTAGTTCGGGAGTATTGCCATAGCTTGTATAGCAGATGCGTTTCGAAGGTCCGAGGTAGACGGTTTCTGGAAATAACTGGTTATTTGTTGAAGGATGGATACAGCTGGATGTAGGATTAGAGTTGAGTGCGCGATGCTTCCCCTGTATCCCCAACACCTGATTGCATAACTGGAAACTTTCGGAAATTAATAGGTGGGTTCATCTAGTAGTTCTTAGGAATTCTTCCAACGAATGCATGATACGAAGTTCGAGGTTCTACATTGAGTGAAGTGGTTTTATGGGCGTTGTTCCGATCGGGAGTTGCATCTTAAAGGGTCCTTGGCTATGCTGATCCGGGGATTGCAAAACCCTTTTGTAACACGTTCCATAAGCTTTCAGCACGAATATGTCAAACGAAGCTTCTATCTTGTATTTGTTCTATCTGCTCCTTGTTGTTTTTATTTACCTTTTGTTCTCCCAAGTGGCTTCTCAAGAAAATTGTTGCACCATTAAACTGTGGATTACATTCGTTCATTTTGTTCGAATGTTCTTGTGAAGACTTATGTTGCAATTTCTAGCCGTTGATTCAGCTTATATATTTTCAATGAATGGCTAATAGTTGTCATCTCGTTCAGGATGGCTCCTAAAAGGGTTCCCAATGCTAACCCAGAGGGTGAAGAAGTTCCTGATCGTCCTCCTTCCCCTCCTCCTCCGTCTGAGGCCTGGAGAGCAATTATGCAAGCGACCAACCAGAACACCTAGATGCTTATGCAAATGATGCAGAACTTTCAAGCAAACCAAGCAAATCAAGGTGGTCATGGGAACCAAGGCCAAGGCAATTTTTCAACCAACCTCACTTTGCTACACTCAACCAGTTCCTGGCAAACCAACCAAAGGCGTTCAGTTACTGTGTGGATCCGCTAGATGCTGAAGACTGGATAACAGACATCAAGAAGCACTTTGAATGCAGTAGCGTGAGACCCGAGGATTATGTCAAGTTTGCCGCCTTCCAACTCAAGGACCAAGCTGCTGATTGGTGGCAGCAGTACAAAGATTCCAGGGAAGGACGTGAAATCTCGTGGACTGACTTCTGCAAGGATTTCCGCTCTCACCACATTCCAACTAGTGTCATCGAGGGCATGCATGAGCAATTCCGCAACCTGAAGCAAGGCACCATGTCCATTTATCAATACAATGTCAAGTTCCAGAACCTTGCCCGCTATGCCAAGCAAGACATCCCAGATTCCAAGAGCAAGATTTATCAGTTCCGTGGTGGTCTGAAGGATGAACTCCAACTAGCTCTCACCTTGTTCGAGCCGGATGAATTTGATCAATTCTATAACATGGCCCTTAAGCAAGAGGCATACCAGCTCAAGGTTGAAGCTTCCAAAAAGAGGATCAGAGATGCTGTCAACTCCTCCTCTTCTTCCAAGTGGTCGCAAAGCAGCAAAAGTTTTGGCTTCCACCTCCTCCAGTGCTCCGCCCTCCCAACAACAACAACAACAACAAGCACTCTGGTGGCCGTGGTTTCTCCCACCCACCCAACCCAAGCAATCAGTCCAAGAATTACTTTCAAGCTTCGAAGTCAAGTGCTCCTTATCACCGTCCTCTCTCAGAAGTGGTTTGCAACAAGTGCACTCAGAAGGGTCATTATGCTAACAAGTGTCCCAACCCAAGGCACCTTCCGCCTCCTCCACCTGTCAGCACTGCTATTGTCAAGCACAATCCCAAGCAAGCAAGAGTGAATCTGATGAATGCAGCTCAAGTGGAGAATTCTTCAGATGTGATACTTGGTAACCTTCCAGTTAACTCTATTCCTGCAAAAGTGTTGTTTGATTCGGGTGCATCATGTTCTTTCATGTCTCAACCTTTTTCATCCAAGCACAATGTTGACATCAAAAGTTTGCCAAGGGAGTTATCAGTTATTTCTCCGGGGAGACGAATGCATTCTAATATATTTGCTCTGGATATATATATTTATATGGGTGATTACCGCTTTCTGGTTTCTTCGGTTATTCTCGGCAACTCCAACATTGATCTTATTCTTGGGATGGATTGGCTTTCCAAGCACGATGCAAACATTGATTGTGCAAATAAGGAAGTCAAGCTTACTCATCCTGACGAAGACGTGATTATCTTCGCCTCTCGAGATAACACAAACGGGCTATTCTCTCTCAATGACAAGGGCGAGATTAATGCCATCTCTCAGATTCCGGTGGTCAATGAGTATGAAGATGTTTTTCCTGAAGAGCTTCCAGGCATGCCTCCACATCGTCAAGTTGAATTTGTCATTGAACTCGAGCCCGGTACCGAGCTAGCATGTCGGCGTCCGTACAAGCTCTCCCCCGATGAGTTGAAGGAGCTGAAGAAACAACTCGATGAGCAAGAGCGTATGGGTCTAATAAGGCCTAGTACTTCTCCTTGGGGCTGTGGTGTTCTATTTGTCAAGAAGAAGGATGGCACGAAGCGCCTTTGCGTTGATTACCGGCCATTGAACAAGAAGACAATAAAGAACAAGTATCCGCTCCCCAATATCAATGAATTGTTCGAGCAGCTCAAAGGAGCAAAGGTGTTCTCAAAGCTCGATCTCCGGATGGGTTATCACCAGATCCGTATCCGTGAAGAAGATATTCACAAGACCGCATTCAGAACAAGCTATGGCTCCTACGAATACACGATCATGTCTTTTGGCCTCGCAAATGCTCCACCCACTTTCTCGAGGATGATGCACTTCATATTCAACCCCTACACCAATGAATTTGTTCTCGTCTATCTGGATGACATCTTGGTATTCTCCAAGAATGAAGAAGACCATGCCAAGCACCTCCGTTTGGTCCTGGACAGACTCCGTGAACACAAGTTCTATGCGAAGTTATCTAAGTGTGAATTCTGGCTGGATAAGGTTTTGTATCTTGGCCATATCATCTCTGCTCAGGGTATTTCTGTCAACCCCGAGAAAGTTGAAGCTATTGTCAACTGGGAACCCCCGCAGAACGTCAAGCAACTCCAAAGCTTCCTTGGTCTCGCTAGCTATTGCAGAAGGTTCGTTGAGAACTTCTCCAAGATTGCCAAGCCTCTCTCAAACTTGCTGCAGAAGAATGTCAAGTACAACTGGACTCCTGAGTGTGATGTGGCATTCAAAACACTCAAAGAGAAGCTCATTTCTGCTCCGGTTCATACTGCTCTGGATGAGTCCAAGCCCTATGAAGGCTTCTGTGATGCTTCTTTACAGGGACTTGGTGGTGTTCTCATGCAAGACAAGAAGATTGTGGCATACACTTCTCGTCAATTGAAGCCAAATGAGAAGAACTACCCCACACATGATCTCGAGCTAGCAGCAGTGGTACATGCCTTGATCACGTGGAGACACCTTCTGTTGGGCAGAAAAATGGACATCTTCACCGATCACAAGAGCTTGAAGTACATGTTCACACAGCCGAACCTGAACCTTCGCCAGACTCGTTGGGTTGAGATGATCCAAGAGTATGATCCAAGCATTGAGTACACACCGAGCAAGACCAATGTCATTGCAGATGCCTTGAGCAGAAAGGCATATTGCAACAGTCTCCTTCTCAAGCCGTTCCAGCCTGAGCTTTGTGAATCATTCAGGAAGCTCAACCTCCAAGTTGTTCCGCAAGGCTTTCTTGCAAACCTTCAAGTTGCTCCTACCTTGGAAGATCAGATCCGTGAGGCCCAACTCAGTGATGCTATGGTGCAGAAAGTGAAACATGGTATTGCAAAGGGTACTCCCAAATACAAGTGCTATCGCGTTGATGAGAAAGACACCTTGTTCTTTGAGGACAGAATTGTGCTTCCCAAGGGTGATCTCAGGAAGCTCATAATGAACGAAGCACATGACTCCCTCCTCTCGATTCATCCCGGAAGTTCCAAGATGTACCAAGACCTTAAGAAATCTTACTGGTGGACTCGCATGAAAAGGGAGATTGCCCAATTCGTGAATGAATGTGATGTCTGCAGAAGAGTGAAGGCAGAGCATCAACGTCCAGCCGGTCTCCTCCAACCTCTTCCTATTCCTGAGTGGAAATTTGACCACATTGAAATGGATTTCGTCACTGGGTTTCCCAAGTCCAAGAAGGGGAATGATGCTATCTTTGTTGTGATTGACAAGCTAACCAAAGTAGCTCACTTCCTTCCCGTCAAAGAATCCATCAATGCAGCTCAGTTGGCAGAGTTGTACACTTCCAGAATTGTTTCGTTGCATGGCATTCCTCAAGTTATCTCCTCAGACCGTGGAAGTTTGTTCACATCCAAGTTCTGGGACTCCTTTCAGTCAGCCATGGGCACTAAGATTCATTTCAGCACTGCGTTTCACCCTCAGACTAGTGGTCAAGTCGAAAGAGTGAACCAGATCCTCGAAGACATGCTCAGAGCTTGTGTCATCTCTTTTGGCATGAAGTGGGAAGATTGTCTTCCATTTGCCGAGTTCTCTTACAACAACAGTTTCCAAGAAAGTGCCGGCAAAGCTCCTTTTGAAATCCTCTATGGCAGAAAGTGCCGTACCCCGCTCAACTGGTCCGAGACTGGTGAACGTCAACTTCTTGGCAATGACTTGATCTCAGAAGCAGAAGAAATGTGCAAAATCATACGTGAGAATCTCAAGGCCGTTCAGTCGCATCAAAAGAGCTACTATGATGGCAAGCATCGTGATTTGGCTTTCGACATTGCGGATCATGTCTATCTCCGTGTTTCTCCTATGAAAGGAACCCAAAGATTGGTATCAAAGGAAAGCTTGCTCCTAGATACGTGGGCCCTTTCAAGATTCTTGGCAAAAGAGGCAATATATCCTACCAACTCGAGCTTCCATCCAACTTTGCAAATGTTCATGATGTGTTTCACGTGTCTCAACTCCGCAAGTGCTTCAAGACACCTGAACGCACCATTCCGTTCGAGGAGATTGATCTTCAACAAGACTTGTCTTACCGTGAGCACCTTGTTGCTATTCTTGAAGAAACTGAGCGCAAGACCCGCAACAAGTCCATCAAGTTCTTGAAAGTTAAGTGGTCACACCATACCGACCGAGAAGCTACGTGAGAACAAGAAGATCACCTTCGTTCCGAGTATCCTTCCTTATTCCAGTCCTAGATCTCGGGACGAGATCTTTTCATAGTAGAGGAGAGTTTGTAATGCCCCAGATGTAACACCTTCCAATTATGGCTATATATGAAACGTTGACTTTAACAATTCCATTCTGGGCTCTTCTTTCATTTCGAGTTTCTTCGTTTTGTCGTGTGCATGTGTGCATTTCATCCATGTCATTAAATCATGTACATTGCATTGCATTCGTGTTGTCACTTGCACCCGGTCCCACTCGCCTCTTCCCGTTGTCCGTTTCGAGTTCCGACACTCACACACGTGCCCGTGGCACCCCCGAGTCCTTCTTTCATGTGTGGCCGTGTAACGTTCCCGGAATGAGGTGAGACTTGTCGTGCGTTGTTGTTTTGGTACGTATAGGCCGCCTGTCAAGTTTGATCGCGTTTGGAGTTCGTTTGGTACTCCAACGGTTAACCTAGTGGGCTAAAAGTACCCCTTCCTTTTGGCCCAAGACCCCCTCCACAACAGCCCACTAACCCAGCACAACCCCTCCCATCATCGCAGTCGTCGGATCACGAACGTGTGGCCAAAAACCACACCCCATTTGGAGTCTCCTAGCTCCCTATGCCTATAAAAAGGCCTCATCCCCTCCATTTTCGGGCGAAACCCAAGTCCTCTCCTTGTTTTCCCTTTTCCCCGCGCCCCGCAGCTCCTTCGACCGCCGGACACGTCCGGACGGTGCCGGACACGTCCGCCGGACGCGCCCGGGCCAATCCCGTGCTGCCATGTGGCTCCCCGCAGCCGGCTCTTCCACCACGCCGACTGGGCCCGCCGCGGCCCGGATCGGGCCCTCCCCAGGCCCGTGCGCCTCGCAGAAGCCCCGCGCCCCAGCGCGCCGTCTTCCCCGCCGCCGGCGCCCGCCTCGCCGCCGCCGGGCGCGTCTCCCGTCGCCGACCTCCTCCGTCGGACGCCGCCGCCCCGGCGCATCCTCCGTCTCCCGCCGCAACCTCCTCGGCCGGACGCCGCCGCCCCGGCGCATCCTCGGCCGCCGCCGCCCTCGGCCGCCGCGCCGGCCCCGCGCCCCCTCGCCGCCGGCGGGCTACCTCACCGGAGCTGCCGCTCCGGGCCAGATCCGGATCCACCCGAGGGTGGATCAGATCCACCGGGCCATCCATCCAAACGCCCCGCCTGGATCCCCTCGTCCCCGGGATCCCACCATCCCGTTTTTCTAGGTATAAAAACTGCTAAGTCCCACAAACTTGTTGTCTGATGCTTACTTTGCATGGCTGTAACTTTTTGTGTGCTTATCCAAATGATGCAAATAATATATCAAAATGATCGTGGTGATGTGCTCTTCATTTTGTTCCATTGAGGCATGCTTGTTTGAGTTCATCTAGATGCCCTAATCTTCGTGGCAAGAGTGCATGTGGCTATAACTAGTTGTCTGTGTAAATTTTGTTGCCATGTTTGAGATGTGGTAACTTTGTGCATGTTTATCCAAATGGAGCATATGATATGTCAAAATGTTCATTGTGAAGTGCTCTACATGATGGTTGCTGTAGCATTCATGTTAGGTGTCATATTGCCATGTTAATCTCTGTTGCAAAAGTGCATGTGGCTGTTTAGTGCTGACACTTGTTATGAGATGCTAATTTGAAGAGCTCATTGCTATTGATGTGTTTGTCCTCATGTCACATGCCAATATGTTTTAGAAGCACCATCATATGGTCTTTGCTGTGGTGCAAACCACTTTCCATGATATGCCTTGAGGTGAATTAAACAAGCTTGTAAACATGCCATGCCAATGTTGCTGTTTTATACTTAGTGAAAAAACTGCTAAGTCTGGAATCTGTTTTAACCTGATGCTATGTTTGCTTGATGCCCCACTCAAATCCATGCTTGTTTTGGAGTGGCCAATGGTCATATCTTGTTGTCCATGTTATGCTCTATCCATCCATGCCCTTACTCACACATATGGCCTGCTGCAGCTTATTTATTTCTTGCTCTCAAGTTGCTATAAATTATACCTGTCAGGTTTTTATCAGCATGATCAATTTGGTGTAGCTTGTTACTATTGATCCATGCCTCCTATGGAGGTTCTCCAATGGAGTTGTTTGCTGTATGATATGTCTATTACATGTGCATGATCTTTATATACTTAGTGGAGTTGATATGCATGTTGTTTTGTGCCTCCGAAGGCAGCATCGTGATGATGTTTTTGCCTTCCCAGATTTTGGCTAAGTCTGGATAATTTTATTGCAACTTGCCATGCTTGGTTAATTGTGTTCCAGTAGGTTTTTGGGTGTGTTCTAAGTTCATGCTTGTTAAGTAACATGTCTACTTCATGTCATGCCCTTGGTCTCCATGTTTGAGTGATGTAGCATAATTATTTCTTGCTCCAAAGATGCCATGTGGCTGTTAACTACAGCTTTGTGTGAATATTGTTTTGCTTGCCTTTTGCAAACCGTGTGTCCGTTTCCGGTGATCTTTATATCGAATTCAACCAAAATCTTCCCCTCTATCCAATGGCACGCTTGGTTTTCCAAGATGAGGCCTTCTTCATCATCTTCTCCTTAGGCTCAAGTGCTTCCACATGCATACGCTCATCATACTTGCATCATGTTGATTGTGCATTGTACCTTGTTTGATATTGTGCCATGTTGTGTTCTAGTGTTGAGTAGAGCCGGGAGCCGAGACCGAGAACGAGGGTCCTACCAAGGTTGAGTATGAGGAGCCGTCTTACGATCCCATCGACGACTCAACAGGCAAGATGACCTGACCCAGATATCATTACTATCTTTGCCTATTGCTAGATGTCTCGCTCTTTAGCTTATTGCCTCGATGCCCATGTTTGTTTGTCAGCCTCCTATTGTAGCCATGAATCTCTCTAACCACCCAACCTAGCAAACCTTTGATTGGCTACGTAAGCTTCGCTCAGCCCCTCTTATCGCATTGTTAGTTGCAGTAGAAGATTTGAAGATTCTTGCTTCATGATGAAGTTATTGTTGGGATATCACAATATATAATCTGTTAAAATAAATCATCTATATATTGGTAATGGGTGGAAGGCTAAGCCTCTTGCTTGGTGTTTTGTTCCACTCATGCCACCCTAGGAACCGTATAAACCGGTGTTATGTTCCTTGATTATGCGTCCCTAACACGGTTGGGGTTTATGGGCCCCCCTCGATAACCCGCTTAGCGCTAAAGCTTTTCCAGCAAGGCCCGACATTGGTTTTACATTTGCCTAATAACTAAAAATTGCATAGGGAGTTATAAACCCTTTTCTTAATCAACAACCCGGGCCAGTGCTCCACACGAGTGTTGGTCCAAACTGGGGGTCCTGCGGGGCCACCTTGGGGGAACCCGAGGGCTGGTAAAAACCTATAGCATCACCCATCCGGTCGTGGCCTGAGACTAGATACGCGCGGCTACTGTCAGGGTGTCGGCACGCCGGGAGGTCTTGCTGGATTAGTTTTACCTTAGTCGGAATATCTTGAGCACGTGATTCCGAGAATACTCGGGTCTTCCCACCTTGGAGTTGCGACTCCGCAGATCGTGAGCTTGTGATGGGCTAAGTTGGGACACCCCTGTAGGGTTTGATCTTTCGAAAGCCGTGCCCGCGGTTGTGTGGCAGATGGGAATTTGTTAATATCCGGTTGTAGAAAACTTGACACCATGTTCCGAATACACTACCAGCGTGAGTAACCGTGACGGTCATTTTCCGAAAGGGGTTCAGGAAGTGAACACGGTGGGGTTATGTTTGACATGCTTAGATAGGATCACTTCGTGATCACTTTGACGCTCGTGGCACTTCTCTTCTCGCTCTAAACACGTAAGCTAGTGCTAGTGTAGCTGCAACCTTGTTCTTCAGCCTTGTTCCACACCCAAGGCTTAGATAGTTTTGCTACCCGAGAACGGGATTGCTGAGTCCTCCGTGGCTCACAGATTCTACACAAAAACCAGATGCAGGTACCATGGTGAACTACACAGGTGATGGCACAGAGTTATACTGGGAGTTCGATGAAGAGCGTGGGCGATACTATGTGTACTATCCCGATGATCAGTAGTGGCTTCTACTAGGGGCGATCAGACCTTGTGCTATCTATTTATGGTATCTTTAATTTGGATCTTCGTCCGTAGCCGGACTATGATGTTATTTGGATGATGATTGCTTATGTAATGTATTGTGTGACGTGGTGAGTGTAAGCCAACTACTCTTTTTGCAATTTCATCCCTCTTTTACATGAGTCGTGCAAAGATACCATACTTGAGATCATTCTAGTATGAGCTTATACCTTTAAGTCGTGCCTCGACACGTAGGAGGTATAATCTCATACTGGGCATTACAATAGGGTTCATACTTTCACTAGTGCAAGTTCTCTCAACAATGATACTATAATTGGATCATATAACGATCCCTCAACATGCAACAAAGAATCACTCCAAAGTTCCTGTCGCGGAGAACATACGATGAAATTGCTTAGGGTAAGAAACCACCTCAAAGTTATTCTTTCTGATCAATCTATTGGGCTATTCCTATAAGTGTCACAAACATCCCTAGAGTTCGTACTAAAATAACACCACATGACACACATCAATCAACTCTAATGTCACCTAGATACTCCAATGTCACCACAAGTATCCATGGGTCAATTATATGATATGCATCACACAATTTCAGATTCATAATATTCAATCCAACACAAAGAACTTCAAAGATTACCCCAAGATTTCTATCGAAGAATGGAATATGAAAACACGTACCAACCCCTATGCATAGATTACCCCAATGTCACCATGGGAATCCGCAAGTTGTTAACCAAAACATGCATCAAGTGGATCAATAGAACACCCCATTTTCACCAAAGATATCCCATCGCAAGGCATACATCAAGTGCTCTCACATCCAAAGTATTCGATCCGACTTAACAAAACCTCAAAGGAAAATATTCAATTCATCACAAGGTAGAGAGGGAAGAACACCAGGAACGGTGTACCGAGAGGTTTTTCTGGGGTACATAGGCTTGCGGCGGTGGAACTTCTGATCTAGGGTTCTTTCTAGGGGTTTTGGTACTTATAGGAATTTTTGGCCTCGGTCTCACATCAAGGGGGTGCTCGAGGAGTCCACAAGCCGTGGGCATTGGGGTAGGGCGCCCCTAGGCTTGTGGCCTCCTCATTCACTTCCTGGCCCAGCTCCGGTGCTTCGGGGGTCTCTTTTGGTCCATAAAAATCATCATAAATTTTTAGCCCATTCTGAGAACTTTTATTGCTGCACAAAAAACGACACCACGGTAGTTCTGCTAAAAACATTGTTAGTCTGGGTTAGTTCTAATCAAATCATACCAAAACCATATAAAATTGTTGTAAACATGGCATGAATACTTAATAAATTATAGATACGTTGGAGACGTATGAGATCTCTTACAATCCAGAGCAACATAGCAAGACAAACTATATTGAGATTCGACATCACTTCATCCAGGATCACATCAAGTGTCAGGCCCAAGATGCGATTCTCTCCCGATCACGTGACACTTACGTGATTGGGGCACAACCGCATTTCGGGCGCTTAGCAAGATGGATATCATTACATCGTACCATTACATACATACATGGGGGATACAACAATACATACAAGTCACATGAATACAACAACATCAGTACAAGGCATCCGACTACGGATGCAAACATGAAAAGCACAATGACATCCATCTGCTATCCCAGGCTACCGACCCGGAACCTAACCCAAGACTGAGAAGAAAGAACTCCAACACAACGGACATCGCTCTCGCGTCAAGTCATCGGAAACCTGCACCTACAACTGTTGTTGTAGTATCTGTGAGCCATGAGGACTCAGCAATCCCATAACCATGTGTAACAAGACTAGCAAAGGTTAATGGGTAGGAAGAGGTAAGGTGGTGAGGTTGCAGCAGCAGCTAAGCAATATATGGTGGCTAACTTACGAGTACAAGAATAAGATGAGCATCTACGCAAACGGTCGCAAACTAGTAGTGATCGCTACAGATCCTGAACTACCTACGAGTCAAACATAACCCCACCGTGTTCTCTTCTCAAAGTGAAAAGAGACAATCACGGTTACTCACACAGTTGTGTGTTTTACTTCGGATCCTCTGTCAAGTTTTCTACAACCGAACATTAACAAATTCCAATCTGCCACATAACCGCGGGCACGGATTTCAAAAGATCATAACTCTGCAGGGGTGTCCCAACTTAGCCCATCACAAGCTCTCATGATCAGCAGAAGTAATAATAATATTACCCCTTATCTTAGGGACAATCCGATCAGGCTCGGAATCCCGGTGCACAAGACATTTCGACAATGGTAAAACAAGTCCAGCAAGACCTCCCGGTGTGTCGACACCCTGATAGTAGCCGCACGTATCTCGTCTCAGGCCACGACCGGATGGGCGATTATACGAGTAAAACCAGCCCTCAGGTTTCCCCAAGGTGGCCCCGCATAACCCCCGTTTGGGACCAACACCATCAGCACTGGCCCCCTGCTATGTAGAAAAGAATCCCCGAGGGCGCGACCCCCTATGCAAATTTAATTAAATAATTAAGTTATTATTATGAGGCAATTTAAAACCAATGTTGGGCCTTGCTGGAGGAGTTTTATTCAAAGACGAACTGTCAAGGGGTCCCCATATACCCAACCGTGTAAGGAATGCAAAATCAAGGAACATAATACCGGTTTATCGGCGCCTAAGGCGGCATGAGTGGAACAAAACACTGAGCGAAAGGCCAAGCCTTCCACCCATGCCCAGTATATAGGTGTGTTAATATATATAAGACATATTGTGATATACCAACAACATGTTCCAACATGGAACGATCTTCATCTTCACCTGTAACTAACAACGCTATAAGAGGGGCTGAGCAAGCGGGTAACATAGCCAAACAATGGTTTGCTAGGAAGGTGTCAAAGGTTAGAGGTTTCATGGCAACAAGGAGAGGGGCTGGCAATAATGATGGGTAGCGCGACATATAATGATAGCATCGAGACACTAAGCATGACAATGATAGTAAAGGTATCCAAGGAGATGGTCATCTTGCCTGAGATCCCGCAAGGAAGAAGAATGGATCCATGAAGAAGCCGAAGAAGAAGCCTTGAAGACGAACCACGTGAAGTCGAACGAATCCTCACGATCGCAACGGAACAAGCACTAACGAGAAGAAGCAAGCAACACGGTAAACACACCACACAAGAACATGACAAGATGCTCAACCAAGTATGATGCAAGACAGAAATCTATATGATGCAATTCATGGAAAGGGATGAAGCACACAAGAACAACACAAACCAACAAGTTTAAATGAGGCCGGAATCAACACATAACAAATCCGGTAAGTCCTCATATGCATATTTTGAATTTGGTCCAGATCTGAACAAACCTTAAGTTAAAATTGTTAAACAGCAGGTTAACATGCACCATGATGATCTACACGAAATTCTAGTCAAGTTTCATATAAAGTTTGTTTAATTCGGAGCTACGGCCTAGAAGATATGAGCAAAACAAGACAAACATGGCAACAGTGCAAGATGCACCCAAACATCAAGCAAACTCACTCCAAACAAGAAAACAACATGATATTATGATTCTACATGCAAAATCACACAAGTTTCATATAAGGCACACTCAAAACGGAGCAACGGTTCAACACATACACATGAAACAAGATATAACAACAAGCTGAAGTTAACAGCCACATAGCAACTTTGGAGCAAGGTAAATATATGCTACAACACCCAAACATCATAACAAGAAGCATGGATGTGAAATAGACATGTTACTTAATAAGAATGAACTTAGCATCCAAAATCCTGCTGGAACACAATTAACCAAGCATGGCAAGTTGCAATAAAATTATCCAGACTTAGTCAAAATCTGGGAAGGCAATACATCATCACGATGCTGCCTTCGGATGCACAAAACAACAAGCATATCAACTCCACTAAGCATGTAAAGAGCATGGACATGTAGTATACATCACATACATCAAACAACTCCATTGGAGCAACTCCATAGGAGGCATGGATCAATAACAACAAGCTTCACCAAATTGAACATGCTGATAAAAACCTGACAGGTATAATTTATAGCAACTTGATAGCGAGAAATAAATAAGATACAGCAGGCCATATAAGCAAACAAGGGCATGAATGGATAGACAATAACATGTACAAGAACACATGATCATTAGCCACTCCAAAACAAGCATGGATTTGAGTGGGGCATCAAGCAAACATGGCATCAGGTTATAACAAATTCCAGACTTAGCAGTTTTTTCACTAAGTATAAAACAGCAACAACGACATGTCATGTTTACAAGCTTGTTTAAGTCACCTCAAGGCATATCATGGAAAGTGGATTGCACCACAACAAAGACCATATGATCGTGCTTCTGAAATATATTGACATGTGGCATGAAGACAAACACATCAATAGCAATGAGCAAGTGAAATCAGCATCTCATAACAAGTTTCAGCACTTAACAACCACATGCACTTTTGCAACAGAGATTAACATGGCAAGATGACACCTAACATGAATGCTACAGCAACCATCATGTAGAGCACTTCACAATGAACATTTTGACATATCATATGCTCCATTTGGATAAACATGCACCAAGTTATCATATCTCAAACATGGCATCAAATTAACAAGTAACAGCAGTTTATAACAAGTAGCCCTCTTGCAACAGAGATAAGGGCATCTAGATGAACTCAAACAAGCATGCCACAATGGAACAAAGTGAAGAGCATATCACCACGATCATTTTGACATATTATTCACTCAATTTGGACAAGCACACAAAAAGTTACAGCCACTCAAAGTATGCAAGAAAATATGTGAAATTCACAGACTTAGTCATTTTTTTAACTCCGAAAAAAACAGAGAGCGGTGGAAACTATATTGCGCACACGACGAGGGATAGCGACGGGGCTCACCTAGGCCAATGGGCCGGCTCGGTGGAAGGCGAAGTGGGCCGGAGGGGAGGACGGTGGGCCGAGGGGCGGAGCCGGGCCGGCTGCGGCCGAGCTGGGCCGCGGAGAACTGGGCCATGGATGGGCCTCGGCGGGGAGGAGCTGGCCGGCTGGGAGGAGGCCCAGGCCGGCGTGGGGCAGGTGGCGGCCCAGGCGAGGGGCGCTGGGCCCGCGGGATCTGGCCCATGCGAGGCGAGGCCGCACTACGCGTCGTCCTCCTCGTTCCCGCACGAGGGGAGGCACTGGCGGCGGCGACCGGCGATGCCGTGACGTCGGCAGGGCTGACGGGCGCGGCGGAGCTCGGAGGAGGGCGGAAGGGACGGATCCGAGCGTGGGATTGCCGGATCCGGCCAGGACGCGGCGGCTGGCGGCGCGAGGACGTTGGGCGGCGAAGTTACTGGCCGGCGGCGACCATCCCTGGCGGCGGCGGCGACTCCGGAGGATTGCGGGGGTCGGGCGGCTCATGGCGGCAGCGGTCGGGGCCACCGGCGGCGAAGACTCCGGTGGTCGGCGGGGACCAGTCCGCGGCTACGGCGGCACTGGAGCGGAGTGGACGGCGGCGGAGGCGACCCAGGTCCGGCGGGCCTCGGATGGGCTCACGGGCCCGCGCGGTGGGAGGGATCTGGCGGCGGTGACGTGTCGCGAGGGGAGTGGTGGAGGGAGGCAGCGGGGCGACGTGGCAAGATCTGATTGGCTCGGGTGAGGTGGAGGCTGGACATGTCCGCCGCGGGACGGACGTGTCCGGCTGCGCGAGGAGGAAGATGGCTAGGGTTGCACCGCGAATTTCGGGGGAGTGGCTGTTTATATAGGCATAGGGAGCTAGGAGTGTCCAAATGAGGAGCCGTTCGCGGCCACGCGATCGTGATTGAACGGCCAAGAGCATGGAGGGGGTTAGAATGGGCTTGGGGGCTGTGTGAAAGGGGTGCTGGTCCAAAAGAGAAAAGACTTCTGGTGGTTAACATAGTTAACCGTTGGGCTATCAAACGGACTCCGAATGCGACGAAACTTGACAGGCGGTCTACCTATGCTATAATAAGACCACACGCCAAGTTTCAACCCATTCCGAGAACATTTTCTGACCACTCATAAAGTAAACATTCGAAGGTGTCACGAGCATGTGCAAGTCTGTCTGGGCTCAGAACGGACAACGGAGAGGACGAGCGGACTCAAACGGATGCAAGTTTTGAAAACATGATGATGCAACACACACGATGACAAGGCAAAGAGCAACACGCAAGCAGATGACACAGCAACGACAACGAATAGCTGACTGACACCTGGCGCACCGGTCTCGGGGTGTCTCATCAAGTTTGGGGAGATCGAGGTTATTCATGTAGGTACTCAAGTGCAACTAGTGGATATCTTCACAAAGCCTTTGGATGAAGCAAGATTTCACGAGTTAAGGCATGAGCTAAATATCATTGATTTGAGCAATGTCTCTTGAACCTAGGCACACCCCACCGCACTCATCATCTTATGTTGCTCTCGATGTAGGTATGGACATAGGGGGAGTGTTGTTCTCTCAATGAACTCTCCCTCCCCCATTATGCATAGATCGATCACATCTTTCACATTAGCCATTTTGATGGTACTTGTGCTTCAAAGATGAGTTTTGGTCATGGGCCTAAGCTTAAAATCTTTGCGGTGCCATACCAATTGACTCAAACATAGGTGCCTTCGGCCACCACCCTCTCCTCGAGAGGTGTTTGGTTTCTGTTTGTCCTTTAAGTCACTCCAAGGGTGTTTCTCTGGTTTGTTTGTCTTTTGCACTTAGATTAGCTCCCTCGGTTTCTTGGTTTTTGCGTTACCCTTCTACCATGCTAAGCCTTTTTCCCAGGTTCTTCTTGTGGTTGCTGCAGCGGCACTACCACCATGGCAGGGCGGTACTACCGCTCACCCGCGCGTTACTGCCGCTTTGAGGCGGGGCGTGGGGGGTATGAATCGGGTAGGGGGAGTTTTAACTCCCCCATACACATTCGCTTTTCTCTTCTCTCCCTCGCCTCTTCCTCTCTCCAGTGACGAACAAGCAGCTGGGGGTCGCCGCCGGGCCACCGCCTCCGTGCCATATTCTACGTTTCCATCCGGTGGGATCGTTCCCCACCTTCTCCTCTTACCATGGATGCCGGTATTGCCTCCGTTTTAGTCTCCTCTAGTTCTCTTTGTTGGATCTAGGCTTTAGGGCAATATTGTTGGCCTTCATCAATTTTTGGCTAAATCGAGGCTTCAGTAAGGCATAGAAGTCTGCTAGACTAGGTGGATTAGACATTGGTTGGAGTATTTTTTAATTTGGCACCCCCGGTAGTACCGGATCTACGCGTGGTAGTGGTCTGACGGCTGTTCTCTGCCTCGGGCGGTACTACCGCTCCCCTGGAGCGGTACTACCGCTGTGGGCGACAATATCGCTTCGTCGAGGCAGTACTACCGCTCGAAATACCAGCATCCCTTATTCTCGTACCAATCTTTGATTCTTGTTGTGTTCTTATGCTGGCTTATGCTTTGTTTTTCTTTTGCTTTCCTCGTCGTTATGTGTGGGTTCCAGGTGATGGCAATTTGGAGCATCAAGTCCATTGCATCAACCCCGAGTGTCATGGCTCGTCAAAGCGTTATCGCACTTTTGAGGCTGATGCATCTTCTAGCGCTCAACCCTCACAGCCCAAGCCACCATCCAAGCAAGTTGCGAGCAAGCCAAAGCTGAAGATCAAATATGTGTCAGAGATGTTTGCTAAGGAGTTTTGCGTGGCTCGTCACCACAATCCGTATGTGGTACTGCAAGATCCGGCTCTTATCAACCGCCCCTTCTGGAACAAGCTGCAGCGGTCTATCTACTTTGATGTGCTCAACGCCAAGAAGAACTTGTTTGTGAGTGTACGGACCATTGGCATTCCTTTTTTGTAGAAGGACCGTGCCTACTTTGGATAGGCTCTTGATATGTGCTCTCAGCTCAATATCATCAAGGTCGTGGAGTTCAACAAGGATTTTGATGCTGACATTGTGGCTCAATTTTATGCCACAGTTCACCTTGACACTGAAGATGAAAGGACAATGATGTGGATGACTAATGGCAGACTTCTCATCGTCAAATGGAAGGCATTTATGGAGCTTTTGGGCTATGAGGATCACTGATATGTCTCCATCGTATCTACCTTTCCAAACTCGTTTGCCCTTGTTTTGGACTCTAATTTGCATGATTTGAATGGAACTAACCCGGACTGACGCTGTTTTTAGCAGAATTGCATGGGTGTTATTTTTGTGCAGAAATAAGAGTTCTCGAAATGACTTGAAAATTCACGGAGAATATTTTTGGAAAATATAAAAAATATTGGCGAAAGAATCTACCGGAGGGGACCCCATCGGCTGTCCACAAGGGTGGGGGTGCACCTCCCCTAGGGCGCGCCCCCTGCCTTGTGGGTCCCCCGCAGCTCCACCGAACTCAACTCCAACTCCATATATTCATGTTCGGGGAGGAAAAAAATCAGAGAGAAGGATTCATTGCGTTTTATGATATGGAGCCGCCATCACCCCCTGTTCTTCCTTGGGAGACCAGATCTGGAGTCCGTTCGGGGCTCCAGAGAGTGGAGATCGTCGCTGTCGTCATCATCAACCTTCCTCCATCACCAATTTCATGATGCTCACTGCCGTGTGTGAGTAATTCCATCGTAGACTTGCTAGACGGTGATGGTTTGGATGAGATTTATCATGTAATCAAGTTAGTTTTGTTAGGGTTTGATCCCTAGTATCCTTTATGTTCTGAGATTGATGTTGCTATGACTTTGTTATGCTTAATGCTTGTCACTAGGGCCCGAGTGCCATGATTTCAGATCTGAACCTATTATGTTTTCATGAATATACATGTGTTCTTGATCCAATCTTGCAAGTTGTAGACACCTATTACGAGTTATGATCCGCATACCCCAAGGTGACAATAATTGGGATTCTTTCCGGTGATTGTCGTAGTTTGAGGAGTTCATGTATTCACTAAGTGCAAATTCTTTGTTCCGGTTGTTTATTAAAAGGAGGCCTTAATATCCCTTAGTTTCCATTAGAACCCCGTTACCACGGGAGGGTAGGACAAAAGATGTCATGCAAGTTCTTTTCCATAAGCACGTATGACTACATACAGAATACATGCCTGCATTATATTGATGAATTGGAGCTAGTTCTGTGTCACCCTAGGTTATAACTGCTACATGATGAATATTATCCGATACTTATCATTACCGACCCATTGCCTACGAGTTCATTTGATATTGATCCTTGCTTTGTTATGTTCGTTACTGTTGTTGTCACCATCACTACAAAACTGCTACTGTTACTTTTGCCACTGTTACCGTTACTTCCATATTACTTTGCTACTAAATACTTTGTTGTAGATATTAAGTCTTTTAGGTGTGGTTGAATTGACAACTCAGCTGCTAATACTTGAGAATATTCTTTGGCTCCCCTTGTGTCTAATCGATAAATTTGGGTTGAATACTCTACCCTCGAAAACTGTTGTGATCCCCTATACTTATGGGCTATCAATCACGGACTTGATAACCCGGTTGGCTTCCGCCCTCATAAGGAGACTACCTCTACCCACAAGTATCATCTTTGGCCCTATAGCACAGTGAGGATTAATCTTGAGACCAATAAGAAGACATATGAGTGTTTCCTTTTCTGGACATTCTTCATCGCATCTTCAGGCACACTCTTTTCCCTCAGATTGGGAATTTGGATCAGGTTCACTCTTATCTCATGGATATGTTTTTATTTTGTTAGCATGAGAAGGATGCAAGCACAGGAGAAACCTTGGATGTCTCTCATGTCATGTGGTCGGAGCTCCTGTCCGCCATCACTGAGCACAAGTGTATCATCTATGGTCCCTTTATGATGCTGCTCATTGAGAAGGCATGTCCTTACACCTATCCCGATGTCATGTTCGAATCAGGGGAGTTGGTTTCACATGAGATTGTTCATCTATGGCACTAGGAGCACCATGGCGCTCATGCTCCGGATACTGAGACTACTGTGGGAGATGATTTGGTTGAAGCCGACGATGATGATGATTATGAGCCCTCTAGTGTGGAGCCATCTTGGGCTAAGAAGCTCAAGCGCAAGATGAAGAAGCTATTATGTATGGAGTCCCACAGGCAGTATATGGCACTTATACGTCTCCAACGTATCTATAATTTTTGATTGTTCCATGCTATTATATTATCCTTCTAGGATGTTTTATGGGCTTTTATATACACATTTATATATTTTTAGCGAGTAACCTTTTAACCCATAGCCCAGAGCCCAGTGCCAGTTTATGTTTTTCTCTTGTTTTAGAGTATCGCAGAAAAGGAATATCAAACGGAGCCCAATTGACCTGAAACTCAACAGAGGTTACTTTTGGACCAGAAGAAGCCCAGGAAGTGCCAGAGGGGGACCAGAAGGTTCCCGGGCTGCCCACGAGGGTAGGGGGCACCCCCTGGGCGCGCGCCCCTGCCTTGTGGATAGCCCGGAGGTCCCCTTTACTTGTCCCCGACTCCAACCCCTCCTATATATACTGAAACCTCCGGAAAATAACCTTGATCGGGAGTTCCGCCGCCGAAAGCCTCTGTTGCCCCCGAAAACCAATCTAGACCCCGTCCAGGCACCCTGCCGGAGGGGGAATCCCTCTCCGGTGGCCAGCTTCATCATCCCGGCGCCCTCCATGACGAGGGGCGAGTAGTTCACCCTCGGGGCTGAGGGTATGTACTAGTAGCTATGTGTTTGATCTCTCTCTCTCTCTCTCTCTCTCTCTCTCTCTCTCTCTCGTGTTCTTCAGATGGCACGATCTTGATGTATCGCGAGCTTTGTTATTATAGTTGGATCTTATGATGCTTCTCCCCCTCTACTCTCTTGTAATGGATTGAGTTTTCCCTTTGAAGTTATCTTATCGGATTGAGTCTTTAAGGATTTTAGAACACTTGATGTATGTCTTGCATGTGCTTATCTA
The DNA here is from genome assembly GCA_902687465.1 of Secale cereale. Classification (NCBI taxonomy): domain Eukaryota; kingdom Viridiplantae; phylum Streptophyta; class Magnoliopsida; order Poales; family Poaceae; genus Secale; species Secale cereale. The sequence goes on from LR738712.1 coordinate 173,426,894, forward strand.
TGGTGACAACGGGATATCACGTGATCTACTTGATGTATGTTTTGGTGATCAACTTGCGGGTTCAATGACCTTGGGAATCTATGCATAGTGGTTGGCACAAGTTTTCGTCTTGACTCTCCGGTAGAAACTTTGGGGCACTCTTTGAAGTACTTTGTGTTGGTTGAATAGATGAATCTGAGATTGTGTGATGCATATCGTATAATCATGCCCACGGATACTTGAGGTGACAATGGAGTATCTAGGTGACATTAGGGTTTTGGTTGATTTGTATCTTAAGGTGTTATTCTAGTACGAACTCTATGATAGATCGAACGGAAAGAATAGCTTCGTGTTATTTTACTATGGACTCTTGAATAGATCGATCAGAAAGAATAACTTTGAGGTGGTTTCGTACCCTACAATAATCTCTTCGTTTGTTCTCCGCTATTAGTGACTTTGGAGTGACTCTTTGTTGCATGTTGAGGGATAGTTATACGATCTAGTTATGTTATTATTGTTGAGAGAACTTGCACTAGTGAAAGTATGAACCCTAGGCCTTGTTTCCTAGCATTGCAGTATCGTTTATGCTCACTTTTATCATTAATTACCTTGCTGTTTTTATATTTTCAGATTACAAAACCCTATATCTACCTTCCATATTGCACTTTTATCACCATCTCTTCGCCGAACTAGTGCACCTATACAACTTGCCATTGTATTGGGTGTGTTGGGGACGCAAGAGACTCTTTGTTAATTGGTTGTAGGGTTGTTTGAGAGAGACAATCTTCATCCTACACCCCCGACGGATTGATAAACCTTAGGTCATCCGCTTTAGGGAAATTTGCTACTGTCCTACAAACCTCTGCACTTGGAGACCCAACAACGTCTACAAGAAGAAGGTTGTGTAGTAGACATCAAGCTCTTCTCTGGCGCCGTTGCCGGGGAGGTGAGTGCTTGAAGGTATATCTTTAGATCTTGCAATCAAATTTTTTAGTTTCTTGTTCTATCACTAGTTTCGTTTATAAAAGAAAACTACAAAAAATGGAAGTGAGGTTGCCTCATCTGCTTCATCTTTTTAATATCTTTCGTGAAAATGATGGGAAGGAAAATTGTGCTCAAGTATTAGAATAAGAATTACATAGAATGCTTGGCACAAAAAACTTGAATGATGAGCATGATTGTAATGTTGATAGTGTGAATTCTTCGAATATCCATAGTACTAATGATGATTGCACTAGTCATGATGAAAATATCTCATATAAGCATGTCGATTTTTGTGGAGTGCATAGAGTTTGCATGTATATACCAAACAGGAAAGATAGATTTTGCAAGCGGCATAAGTATTTAGAAACCAAATGGTTGCAAGAAAGGCTAGATGTTTGTGCTGAAAATTTAAAATTTCTTTGCCATCCTTATGAACTTTGCAATGAACGTGATCATCTAAATCCCCAATGCAAATTGTTTCATGGTCGAATCGTGTCCAAAAATTGCGATGACGTGATTTCCTTTGCACATCATAATGAACTTAGTTTGCTTGTGGGTTATGAAGAAATGGAACGTTTAACTAAGGATCTTCCAGAATTTGTCCTTGATAAAGTTCTTGATTTTGATCTGGAAGAAATTTATATGTATTGTGCTATGAATTGCATTGAAAATCCTTATATTGCCAATTACATAAAGTCAAGAAAACAAATAGAAGATGAAGAGAATACTAATTAAAGGGAAGATATTTCCCAATATCCTCCTATTCTTTCTTATGATGAATCAGGTAACGAGGAGGAGCCTTCTATTCAACCAATCTCACTAATAAAGAGCTCCGAAAAGAGGATTAAACCTACACATGATGTGAAGAAGAAAAAGAAAAAACGGAGAAGCAAAGATAAAAAGGTATCCCTTCCTAATGATGTTGCTCCTATTACTCATTGTGATGATGATAATTGCTATACTATCGGTGCTATCCATACTATTAATGATGAGAGTGATTATGCTTATGATATGAAAGGGCCCAAGCTTGGGGATGCTATGTTTGATGAGAATGACATGTTTGAGAATTTATTTGCTGCAAATAATGTTTTTCCCAAGCTTGGGGAGGCTACGTTTGATGAAGATGATATTTTTAGCCTCCCAAGTCTTGATATGCAAATCTATTATGATGAAAGCATGCCTCCTATTTATGATGATTACTGTGATGACACTTATGCTATAAAAAGTAGTGATGATTATATTTATAAATCTTTTCATGATTATGATTCCCCTTTTTCTGAACATCACTCTTTTAATGTGGATACAATCTATAGTATTCAAGTTTATTATGATACTCCCACTATTCCGAATGAGAAGAATTTTTCTTATGTGGAGAGTAATAAAATTTATATGCAAGTAGATCATGAAAATAATGCTTTATGTGCTAGTTATATGGTTGAATTCATTCATGATGCTACTGAAAATTATTATGAGAGAGGATCATATGCTTCTACATATTGCAATAATATCAAGTTTCTTCTCTATGTGCTTAAAATCTTGAAGTTATGATTGTTTTCCCTTCCTATGCTAGTTGGTTCTTGCTCCCATAAGTTGTCTGCTCACAAAATCCCTATGCATAGGAAGTGGGTTAGACTTAAATGTGCTGGTCATATTCTTCATGATGCCCCCGTTATGTTTCAATTCTTATCTTTTATGCGAGCATCATTGAAATCATCATGCCTAGCTAGGGGCGTTAAACGATAGCGCTTGTTGGGAGGCAACCCAACTTTATTTTCATTCTTTGTTTTTGCTTCTGTTTAGGAATAAATATTGCATCTAGATTCTGTTTAGATGTGGTTTTGTGTTTTAGTTAGTGTTTGTGCCAAGTAGAACCTTTGGGAAGACTTGTGTGAAGTTTATGCGATCATGCTGTAAGAAACAGAAACTTTGGCGCTCACGAGATTAGCTACCATTTTTTTACAGAAGAGTGCTTTTGAGTTGATTCTTTTTGCAGAAGATTAATAGACAAATTCCTCAGGTCTACCAATTTATTTCAGAATTTTTAGAGTTACATAAGTATTCGAAAGTTACAGATTGCTACAGACTGTTCTGTTTTTGGCAGATTCTGTTTTCTATGTGTTGTTTGCTTATTTTGATGAATCAATGAGTAGTATCGTAGGGTATGAACCATAGAGAAGTTGTAATACAGTAGATATTACACAAATATGAATTTAGAATGATTTCACAACAGTACCTAAGTGGTGGTTTTATTTTCTTATACTAACGGAGCTTACGAGTTTTCTGTTGAGTTTTGTGTTGTGAAGTTTTCAAGTTTTGGGTAAAGATTTGATGGACTATGGAATAAGGAGTGGCAAGAGCCTAAGCTTGGGGATGCCCAAGGGACCCCAAGGTAATATTCAAGGACAACCAAAAGCCTAAGCTTGGGGATGCCCCGGGAAGGCATCCCCTCTTTCGTCTTCGTCTATCGGTAACTTCACTTGAGACTATATTTTTATTCACCACATGATATGTGTTTTGCTTGGAGCGTCATTTTGTTTTATTTTGTTTTTCTTGATGTTTGAATAATATCCCAAGATCTGAAATTCTGAAATGTTAGAGAGTCTTCACATAGTTACATAATTATTCAACTACTCATTGATCTTCACTTATATCTTTTGGAATGGTTTGTTATTTGCTCTAGTGCTTCACTTATATCTTTTTAGAGAACGATGGTGGTTTTATTTTGAAGAAATAGATGAACTCTCATGCTTCACTTATATAATTTTGAGAGTCTTTTAGAACAACATGGTAATTTGCTTTGGTTATGAATATAGTCCTAAAATGATAGGCACCCAAGAGGGATATAATAAAAACTTTCATATAAAGTGCATTGAATACTATGAGAAGTTTGATGCTTGATGATTGTTTTGAGATATGAGGATGGTGATATTAGAGTCATGCTAGTAGAGTAACTGTGCATTTTAAGAATACTTGTGTTAATGTCTGCAAGTCCCGTAGCATGCATGTATGGTAACCGTTGTGTGACAAATTTGAAGCATGATGTATTTCATTGAGTGTCATCCTTTGTGTGGAGGTCGGGATCGCGCGATGGTTAACTCTTACCAACCTCCCCCCTAGGAGCATGCGTCGTAGTATCTTTGCTTAGAGGGCTAATAGATTTTTTGCAATAAGTATGTGAGTTCTTTATGACTAATGTTGAGTCCATGGATTATATGCACTCTCACCCTTCCACCATTGCTAGTCTCTCTTGTACCGCGCAACTTTCGCCGGTACCATACACCCACCATATATCTCCCTCAAAACAGCCACCATACCTACCTATCATGGCATTTCCATAGCCATTCCAAGATATATTGCCATGCAACTTTCCACCATTCCGTTTATTATGACACGTTTCATCATTTTCATATTGCCTTGCATGATCATGTAGTTGACATCGTATTTGTGGCAAGGCTGTGACACCCCGAGACCGGTGCGCCAGTTGTCAGCCAGTTATTCGTTGTCAGTGCCATGTCATCTGCTTGCTTGTTGCATCTTGCCATGTCATCATGTGTGTTGCATCAGCATGTTTTCAAAAACTTGCATCCGTCCGAGTCTCCTTGTTCCTTCCCGTTGTCCGTTTCGAGTTCCGACGCTCTCACACGTGCCCGTGGCTTCCCGGAGTCCTTCTTTTGTGTTTGGCCGTGTAATGTTTCCGGTTTGGCGTGAGACTTGTCGTGCGATGTTGTTTTGTTATGTGTAACCCGCCTGTCAAGTTTTGTCGCGTTTGGAGTTTGTTTGATGCTCCAACAGTTATCCTCGTGGGCTAAAAGTACCTCCTCTTTGAGGCCCAAGAAACCCCTCCAACAGCCCACCAACCCAACTCAAACCCTTCCCTTCATCTAGGCCGTTCAATTGTGATCTCGTGGCCGAAAACCTCTCCTCATTTGGACTTCCCTAGCTCCTTGTGCCTATATAAACGTCCACCCCCTCCAATTTTGCGTCCAAAACCCTAGTGTTTCCACCTCTGCCGCGCAGTGCTTCCACCGTTGCCGCGCCGTGCTTCCACCGTTGCCGCTCGGTGCTTCCGACCTCGCCGCGCCGTGCTTCCGAGCCCCGACCGCCCCGGCTCGTATTCAACCTCTCCACGCCGCCGCCGGACTCCCTCGCCGCCGGCCTCCTCCACCTCGCCTCGCCGCCGGCCCAGGTCCTCTCCATCTCGCCGCCACCCTTTGACCACCGCGCCGCCAGGCCGCAGGAGCGCCACCCCGCCGGCCCCTCACCTCCTCGCCGGCCGCCCCGCCGCCTCCCGGCCCCCTCGCGCCGGCCGCCTCGCCGGGAAGGTCGCCGCCCCGAGCCCCTCAGGCGCGCCACCGCTGTCAGGGATATTACTAGCAGGTATAAACCGGCTAGTGTAAACCGGATTATGGTAATTTAGTTGTATAATTGTAATACCCAGTAGAGGTTATGGCCCATGAAGGCTTAAGGCCCATGTGTAGAGTTACGTTTGGTAAATCGCCTGATCATGTAACTTGAGAGATAAGGAAGAAAGAGCAGAGACCGAGGCGGACACAAGTATGAGCCGGCCTCGGGACTCTGTAAACCGGACCGAGCGTCGCCTCTATATAAAGGGACGACCCGGCGACGGTTCAAGGAGAAGAAACAACCCGTCGAGACACAGGCAAGCGATCCGCTCCCTGTTCATCGATGCCCGAGCAATACCAAACCAAACTAGACGTAGGCTTTTACCTTCCTCGAAGGGGCCGAACTAGTATAAACCCTCTGTTTCCTTTGTGTTGTTTTAACCCCTTCAAGCTAACCCGTGCGATGGTTCCTCAACTAAGTCTTTTAAACCGGACATCTGCCGTGTTAATTCCACGACAGTTGGCGCCCACCGTGGGGCCTCCGCACGATGGTTTCGAGTTCTTGAAGGGCAGCTTTGAAGGGCTCAAGGGTTACGCGGTCGGCCGGATGAGCAAGAGTCGTCGCGGCCGGATCTACATCGACGACGCAGGCTGGGGACCGGAGGCCGATTCAATCAAATACGGGTACCGGGTTCCCTTCGGCGGCATCCACGTCTTCATCGGTAAGATTGGTGAACCGGGACCTGAGCCGGACGTCTTCCCCAACATCATCGAGCCGGCTCAGCGTGTGAGCTCGTCCCGGATTCAGCCTGCCATGAAGCACGTTTTCGTTGGAGCAGTTCATAGAGTTCAAGCTGAGGACGGATCGGAGTCCGGTGGCGAGACAGTTATCTATTCCGACGACGAATCTTCCTCCGGAGAGACTGAGTCCTTGTATTAGTTGCGGGACGGCCTGTCTGAGGGTATGTCCGACGGAGACAGTATTCTGGACCCCTTTGATCCGCCAAACCGAGTGGCTGTCTTTATGGCTGGTTCACAACCTACGCAGCAGTCCACGGTGAACGGGGCGATGATAGCGGAAGCTGGTGTAGGGGGGAGCGGCCAGGCCCTCTCGCCCTCTGACGCTCTATCCGCCTTAGTCGAGGAGTTCACAACCCGAGCCATGGCAGAGGTGGCTCCAGCAGACAAGGCGCAACACGATGCAGAGCTCCTTCAGCTGAAGGGCCGGATCGATCAAGCAAAAGAAAATCTGAAGGCGGAGAAGGCTATGATAGCAATGAGGCAGGCAGAGTTGGATGATCAGGCTTTTCAACTAAGGATGGAACAGGCCTCTTCAGAGGGAGTAAGGAGTCGAAAGTACCAATCTCGTCTACCACCGGTTTACGAGGCGATGAATCTTTTCAGGACACCAGGAGCGGGGACCAGCAATAATCCGGCGGTAAACCGGAGGGCGGCCCCGGTGAGGGACGAGCCGGTTCAACAGCCCACTGCGGAGCAAGATCGGCGGATTATGTCCACACCTCACATCCCCACTCCTCCGGGTCGTTATTCAAATCCTTTGGATAACATTGTTGCTGCCGCTTCACGCCTGGCCGCTTTACCCATCGAGGGGACATCCCCCGTGGCAATGGAGGCCCGCAGGGTTAAGGATCTGCTTAACACGGCATTAACACAACAGCAAGCGTATTCTTATAGCAGGGAGAGGCTTCATTCAACACCCCGCCACAGCCGGAGTTATACTAGGCATTGGGAAGAACCGGAGGTGTCCAGTAGTGAACGGTGGCGGCACCGTCACAGACAGGATAATCCAGCGGGCGCAGAGGCACCAGCTCAAGAGGCGAACCGGTTTAGGTCCGTAGCTCACGAGGAGGTCCGCCAAACGACGCCGGTTCACACAACCATAGCAGAAACAGGAGTCACGACGAGTTCCTTCGGGGTGCAGTGTCTTATTCCCGCTTTACGGAGCGTGAAGTTGCCCAAGGATTTTAAGGGTCCACGTAAGGTGCCTAATTACACGGCCGATCTAGCTCCGGAGGCTTGGATTGAGAGTTATGAGATGGCCATGGAGATGCTGGATGTGGATGAAGCGGCTTGCGCGAAATACTTTACCATGATGCTTGAGGGAACAACCCGGACCTGGCTAAAGGGTTTGCCACCTAATTCCATCGGATCATGGGGGGAGTTAGGCCGCCAATTTATTAAAAATTTCAAGGACACGTGCAAGCAGCCGATGTCAGTGGTGGACTTAGCAGCATGTATACAAGGGGAGCATGAGCCTACAGGGGCATGGGTACGACGAGTATCAGAAATCTTACACTCTTCGAATGGTATCAGCCCTAGTACGGCGATCGTAACATTGGAAAACAATTGCCGGTTTGAGTCTCTGAAGTTAAAACTGGGATGGCTCAAACGGGATTGTAATGACATGGGAACTCTCATGAGTGCTCTGGTAAAGTACGGGGACTCCGACAGCACTAAGTATCCTGAAGCGGATGGAGATAAATCTGGAAAGGCAAATAAATTGGGTAAACCGGCACAGGCTAATCCGGTCGGTACAAGCTTCTTAGGCAAGCGAAAGGCGGAAGGTGGCTCCGATTTCGTGGCCAATACCCAAGTTCAAGGGGGCTTTCAGCGCAATAAGGGTAAACCGCCTCCACAAACCGGCGGAGGGCCTGTTACCTGGGAGCAAGAATTGAATGAGCCTTGCCCGAAACACGGATCAAGAGAACGTCCAGCAAAACACACTATAGGAGAATGCAAGGCCATGATGGAAGCCATGACCCGGTTCAGCTCTAACAACGGGCCACCAGGCGGCGGTTCAGGCCCCGGGTTTTACGGTCCGGGTTACCAGGGGAACGGCTCCGGATCAGGATACCGTGGCAACAACAGTGGTTATAATAACCGAGGCAATAACCAATATGGTCAAGGCGGTTATAATAACCAAGGCAATCAGCAGCGTGGTCAAGGCGGTTACAATAATCAAAACAACCAACATCAGGGCCAAGGTAATCACAATAACCAGAACAATCAGCAGCGTCAGCAGCAGCAGCAGCAATCCGGCTATCAGAGTAATCTGAAGGAGTTGAGTAGTGGGCAGTATCATGTGTTCACTATGAGTTTGTGCAAACAGGATCAAAAAGTTTTAAAGCGGGCGGTCCACACAGTTGAACCGACGACGCCGCAATTCCTGCGCTGGTCAGAGCAGCCTATTGTGTGGAGCAGGGAGGATCACCCGCTGCGAGTTGATAATCCGGGCCATTTGGCCTTAGTGGTAGCACCACAGGTGGGTGGTTACAAATTTACTAAAGTTCTCATGGACGGTGGCAGCAGCATCAATATCTTGTATTATGAGACTTTTCGTCGCATGGGGCTGACGGATAAGAAGCTAAGACAGTCAAACACGGTGTTTCATGGAGTGGTGCCAGGTAAATCAGCTTACCCAGTTGGGAAAATTGACCTAGAAGTTACCTTTGGAGATGAACAGGATTCCAGGTCAGAGATGATAACCTTTGAAGTTGTCAAGATCCGGAGCCCTTACCATGCTTTGTTTGGAAGGACGGTTTATGCTAAGTTCATGGCCAGGCCGTGTTATGTTTATCTACAGCTCAAGATGCCGGGTCACAAAGGAACCATCACGGTTCACGGAAGTCGCAAGATTGCATTGGAGTGTGAAGAAGGAGACGCTGCTTACGTGGAAGCGGTATGTGCTACGGAGGAGTTGAAGTTTTACAAGGACAATGTTGATCCGGCAGATATGTCCCCGTTGAAGAAGCCAACTACAGAGCATGATCCGGCGTTGAAGTTTAAATCAGCGGAGGAGACCAAGCAAGTTGATTTTGTGCCAGGCGATTCATCCAAGCAGTTCACTATCAGCGCTAACCTTGATCCCAAATAGGAAAGTGCGCTCATCGAGTTCATCCGTGAGAACCGGGATATCTTTGCATGGAAACCTTCTGACATGCCAGGTATACCGAGGGAACTCGCTGAGCACAGTCTTAACATTGATCCAAAGTTTAAACCGGTCAAGCAATATCTGCACCGCTTCAATGAGGAAAGGCGCAAGGCTATAGGAGAAGAAGTGGCCAGGCTTTTAGCCGCAGGGTTCATAGTTGAAGTTTTTCACCCGGAGTGGTTGGCTAATCCGGTGCAGGTGCTAAAGAAAAATGGAAAGTGGAGAATGTGTGTGGATTACATGGATCTAAACAAGGCTTGTCCAACTGATCCTTTTGCTCTCCCTCGCATTGATCAGATCATCGATGCTACAGCGGGATGTCAGCGGCTAAGTTTTTTGGATGCATATTCAGGGTATCACCAGATCAAGATGGCAGTTAAAGACCAGGAGAAGACGTCCTTCATAACGCCTTTTGGTGCTTTTTGCTATGTTTCTATGCCCTTTGGGCTCAAGAGTGCCCAAGCAACTTATCAGCGTTGCGTACAGAATTGTCTTAAGGGGCAGATAGGGAGGAATGTTCATGCCTATGTGGATGATATTGTAGTGAAATAAAGGAAAGAGGAAACACTGATAGAGGACCTCAAGGAGACTTTTGACAATCTTCGAATCTATAAAATGATGCTTAATCCGGAGAAGTGTGCTTTTGGTGTTCCGGCGGGCAAGCTCCTTGGATTCTTGGTGTCGAACAGAGGGATAGAAGCTAATCCGGAGAAGATCAAGGCAATCACATCCTTGACTAAACCGGTTTGCATCAATGATGTTCAGCGTATCGCTGGCCGGATCACAGCATTGAGCCGGTTCATCAGCCGTTTGGGGGAGAAGGTGATTCCGCTTTATCAGATGTTGAAGAAGACGGACCGGTTTACATGGAATGATAAGGCGAACGCTGCGTTTGAGGATTTGAAGCGGCAGCTGGCAAAACCGCCGGTCCTGGCTGCCCCTGTTGATAATGAGCCATTGCTGTTATACGTCGCCGCCAATGCACGGGCAGTCAGGGTAGCAATCGTGGTTGAGTGCAAGGAAGCAGGGAAGGAATACCCGGTTCAGCGTCCGGTCTATTATGTCAGTGAAGTTCTCATTGAGTCCAAGCAAAGGTACCCACATTGGCAGAAGCTGGTATATGGTGTGTTCATGGCAAACCAGAAGGTGAAACATTATTTCCAAGGCCACCCAATAACTGTTGTTAGTTCAGCACCATTGGGCGATATAATCCAGAACAGGGAAGCTACGTGCAGAGTGGCGAAGTGGGCCATTGAGCTCAGCCCACACGAATTGAAATATGTGCCACGCACCGCTATCAAATCTCAAGCATTGGTGGATTTCATCAATGATTGGACAGAGCTGCAAACACCAGAGGAGAAGCCGGATCTTACATACTGGACGATTTACTTTGACGGTTCAAGGCAGTTAGAAGGCTCGGGGGCTGGAGTTGTTTTAACTTCCCCGTGAGGAGACAAGTTTTGTTATGTCCTCCGTTTATTGTTTCCTTGTACTAATAATGCAGCAGAGTATGAAGCGTTGCTTCATGGCTTGCGGATGGCCAAGGAGATGAACTTGAGCCGGGTCAAGTGCTTCGGCGATTCAGATTTAGTGGCACAGCAAGTATCCGGCAAGTGGGATTCAAGAGATCCTCTCATGACATCTTATAGACGAGAAGTTGAAGCAGTTGCAGGATATTTCAAAGGGTATCAGGTGGATCACATAGACCGGCGAAGGAATGAAGCGGCCGATGCTCTGAGCCGGCTGGGTTCTCAACGTAAACCGGTACCACCGAATACTTTTCTGGATGAGCTGCACAGTCCATCAGTTCAAGTACCATCGGAGGAAGACCTGGCCGTTCCTGATCCGGAGGCACAACTAGTTGCGGCACTTCATGTTATTCCGGATTGGACACTCCCATACTTGGCGTATCTAAGCCGGGGAGAGCTGCCGGACGACGAGATCGAAGCAAGACAGATAATCCGGCGCTCTAAGTCCATGACAATTACAACCGGCGTTTCAGCGATGTGTGTCAGCTGAGGAAGGTTGTGATATTCTTCGTGAGATCCATGAAGGGGATTGTGGTCATCACGCCGGTTCAAAATCCTTGGTGGCTAAAGCTTTTCGACATGGGTTCTATTGGTTGACAGCCCATGCTGATGCGGCGGATCTAGTCCGGAAGTGTGATGCTTGTCAGAAGTTTTCACGACGTGCGCTTGTTCCGGCACAGGAGCTCCGGATGATACCGATTACTTGGCCGTTTGCGACTTGGGGGCTTGATATGGTTGGGCCCTTCAAACGATCCCAAGATCAAAAAACTCATCTACTGGTGGTTGTGGATAAGTTTACAAAATAGATTGAGGCAGAGCCTGTGAGCAAGTGTGATGCAGCAGCAGCGGTTAAATTCATCAAAAAGGTAATTTTCCGGTTTGGATTTCCACACGGCATCATCACAGACAACGGCACCAATTTATCTAAACGAGAGATGGAAGAGTTTTGTCAACGCGAGCATATTCGACTAGACGTATCTTCTGTAGCTCACCCTCAATCCAATGGTCAAGCTGAAAGAGCAAATCAGGAGATTTTGCGAGGTATCAAGCCCCGGCTTATGACTCCCTTGCAAAGAACACCAGGGTGCTGGGTTGAGGAGTTACCTTCTGTCCTTTGGAGTATCAATACTACGCCAAACCGGTCCATAGGTTATACACCTTTCTTTATGGTATATGGCGCTGAAGCAATCCTTCCAAGTGATATCCGTCATGATTCACCACGGGTTACGGCCTATGTTGAAGCGGCCAATGAGCAGTCGAGACAGGACAGTTTGGACCGGCTGGATGAAGAGCGTGATATAGCAGCAGCACGGTCTGCAATTTATCAACAAGACTTGCGCAGATATCACAGCCGCCGGATCAAGACCAGGACGTTCCAAGAGGGAGATTTGGTACTCCGGCTCATCCAAGATCAAACAGATATGCACAAGCTATCCCCGCCTTGGGAAGGGCCCTTTGTGGTCAGCAAGAATCTGCACAACGGTTCATATTACCTGGTGGACGTTCGAGAACACAAGGACTCACGGACATCGGAGGAAGAGACAAAGAGGCCATGGAACATCGCCCTCTTGCGGCCCTATTATACCTGAGCCAGGAGCTCTGCTGTATCCTATGTATATATTATGATTAATTAATAAACCGGCACCCTCGGTAAACCAGGGGCTCAGCCTTTTTTCCAATATAATTATCTTATGGTGATGGACATATACAAACTTATGTTTCTTATTATGTGTCATATCTTACAATGCTTTGATCAGTCTATCAGGCTGTGCAGGACAATTGTCGTAGATATACTCTGGAGCTGTGATCATTAATAGGCTTCCTGCTCAAACATAGGTCGTATCCGAACCAAAGAGAGCACAACCATCCCGCTCAAACATAGGTCGTATTCGAACCAAAGAGAGCAAAAAGGCATCCTGCTCAAACATAGGTCGTATCCGAACCAAAGAGAGCACAACCATCCCGCTCAAACATAGGTCGTATTCGAACCAAAGAGAGCAAAAGGGCTTCCTGTTCAAACATAGGTCGTATTCGAACCAAAGAGGACATAGCCAAATTTACTGAAGGGATTCCTGTTCAAACGTAGGTCGTATTCGAACCAAAGAGAACATACCCAAACTCACTGAAGGGATTCCTGTTCAAACATAGGTCGTATTCGAACCAAAGAGAACATACCCAAACTTAAAGCTCAATGGATCGTATCCGAATCCATTGCTTGGCTAAATTTTTTGGGCCAGCAGGGGGCAGGATCGTATCCAAATCCTCGCTTAGCCCCTGTGGTCCGGTTCACATGGTCGTATCCGAACCATAAGCTCAATGGATCGTATCCAAATCCATTGCTTGGCTGAACCTTGCCTTTGAGCCTGGCAGCTCGCAAAAAGCCTCGACTACATGGTTTTGTTTGCAAATTTGCATTTCTGGTATTTCTGTTTTATGGTTCTTTGATCCGGAGTGGGACAACTCCAGAGTTGACCATGTATCTTCAAAAGTCTGGACAAAGCTCCAGCATGATCTAAACCGGTCGCTTTTATAAAACCCGGAAATTATTATTGGGTCTATCAAAGGCTCCCTCAGCAAAATTGCAAACTTCGCCGGATTAAGAATATCAAGCATATTTAATCGCAGGTATGAAGTTATTTATGGTACAAACAAACACTTGTTTGATGTATTTTGTGAGCAATTTAATTGGTCCAGCGGTAAACCGCTAGGACATCTTTTAAGTGTTATCCATGCAAAAATAGATAATATGCAAGATCAATCATATTAGGCCAGATTTAAATTGGCAACATCAAAGCAAAGTTGGGACATCCGGATCAAGACGGACAATATTTTAAACTATCCTATTACAAGGCACAAACAGGCCTGAACGGATCAAAGTTTTTCCAGCAAATGAGACTGCAACTACAAAGATAACTTATGTGGCCTACGCTTCCTCCTGCTGCGAAGGCTGGGGATCGACTTGTTCCGGAGTTTCTTCTTCTTCTTGAAGCAGCTGAAAGTCAGGGACGCACCAATCGATTTTCGTTAAAGTGCGGAAGTACATCTCTTCCATGATAAGTTCAGACGGATCAATATCTGGGGCGAAAGTATGAGGGCGCACTGGTGGGATTAGATTTACGGTATCATAAACCGGCCGATCCACCCGCTCGTTCTGTAAATCATACCCCGGATGATACCTGGACAAGTCTGATTCGGCAGCAAGCTTGCTAGCAAGTGGACGCATATCCTTAGTTAAAGCGTGAAGATCTTTTGTAGTGAAAGCTGATCCGTCTTCTTTGGTGCTGGGATACCCGTTCAAGGCTTCTTCCGGATCAAAATCTGGGACCCACGCTTTGGCTCTTGTAAGCGCCATGAGATAACCGGCACGGGCAGCAGATTTCTTCACTTCCTCCAAGCGTACTTGCAAGACAGAAAGTTTCTCAAGTGTGCCTTGGATAGTGGTGGGGGCCGGTTTATTGAAGGACATTGCGCTTATGATCCTTTGGGCACCGGAATACAGCTGCTCGACCAGAGTATAAGACACCTTGAGTTTCTTCCGTAAATCATCCCCAAGATGGGTGACACGGCGCCCTGCATATGATTATCACAGTTAAACCGGAACGGATTAAAGGTTGCAAGGATGAAAGCATGAGTGCAGATTAAGTACTTACCAAAGACAGCAGAAGTCATCAGTTCTATTTGCCGCTTTAAACCGGTTAACTCTTCAGTCACCGGATTAAGGGCTTCCTTAGCATCCTTTGCCCTTTTTTCCAGATCCTTCTTTTGTACTTCAAAGGCTGTCCGCTCTTCTTCAAAAAAATTCTTCAGCTGCTCAGCGGTAGTTAAACTCATAGCCAAGTATTTCTTGGCCTTGGCAGCAGTAGATTCCGTTTCGGCAAGTCTGTTCCGGAGTTCAGTATTTTCTTCAGCCCTCCGGTTCAAATCAGCCTGCAAGGAAAACCAAGTGGAATACAGGCAAAAGTCAGATAAGTCTCAAGCACATAACCAAGTTATCCACTTGACACTTGGGGGCTAATGGGCAGTTGAAGCGTCAAACAGTAGCAATTCAAAACAAGTCTCAAGCACACAAACAAGTTGTCTACTTGACACTTGGGGGCTAATGGATAGTTGAAACATCAAAAGGAAAAATTCAGACAAGTCCCAGGCACATAAATCGAATTATGCCCCTGGCACTTGGGGCTAATGTAAGATCATCTGCTCGAATTGGAAGTACCGGTTCACCTTCTAAAATCAGCTAACCCGGAACTTGGGGGCTACTATGAGAGACAGAAACCGCATCAAAGGCAAAAATCAAAGGCAAGGGAGATACCTCATATTTCTCCTTCATCAGGTTGACTAAGCCCGCTTCATAATCTCTGCTAGTATGAAGCCGGTTCAAATAACCGGAATAGAGTTCCTGAGCACTCAGCTCCGCGAAACCAGACAACTCCGTGCTCCATTTGCCCTTCTCTTGATGGATCTTCTCCGCCTTAGCAGTATGCTTGGCCAAAACAGTGGGCTCAGCAGGAGCGGTGTAAGCTGTATCGGTTATTTGAACGTCCGGAGAAGGGGCAGATGCCGGTGGTGGATTAGCAGTGTGAACCGGACTAGCAGGTGTCGGGCTGGTCCGAGGAGGGTTGGCCCGGGCAGGACTCGCCGGTTCATGAACGTTCTCAATGTTGGGATTCTCAGGAACAGTGGCATAAGTGTGCTCCATGGGAGCAGGATCTTCAAGCCGTTCCGTGGGCTCACCTTCCGGAGGGACAGTTGTATCTGGATCAACCGCCGGATCATCAGTGGCAGTCTCAGCGGCCGTTTTGCCGGCCTTTGCCCTTTTGCTAGGTTTAGGCTTGCTGAAAGGAATTAGAAAACAGTCAGAACGGTAAAGCAAATGCAAAGATAAACCGGATAAGATAAAGGACTTACCCAGGGACAGTCTTCAAAACTGGGACTTGAGTGGCAGTGGATTCGCCAGAGGAAGATAAGGGAGTCTCCTGGTAATTAGGGTCAGACGGTTTAAGTGGTTTGCGTATAAGCCCGGCCTTGGGATGAAGAAGAGTTGGAGAAAGGATAACCTCAGAGCGGCGCCTCCGAGCCGGAGTAAGAGATATTCCGGACGATTCAACTGCAAGGCCGCTATGGCGGGTAGTCCGGCGAAGGGCTTCATGTTGCTGTTTCTTCAAAAGAAAATTGGGGTCCAGTTGAGCATGAGGGTGAGAAAACTGATATTTCCGGACTGTCCGACGAATTTTTGGTGGAGGTGGTTCTGAATCTGAAGAAAGAATAGTTACCTCAATTTCTGCCGGTTTATCCCCTTCAGCCAGATCCTGAGGAAAAGACACTATTAGACATAAACCGGTATAAAGGAGTAATGAAACATGTCAGGTTTGATTCATACCTCAGAGTCCGGATCATCTTCTTCAGCATGGGAACCGGAGCCAGCAGCCGCCTTTTTCTTCTTGATAACATAAGTTTTCCGGCGCGGCTGTTTGCCAGCCTTCTCCTGAGGTTTCCTCTTCCAAAAAGGATCATCGGCCTGTTCAAAAGAGAGAGATAGTTGGAAAACGATTTAAATGAAGGGATTACAAAAACACGAAAGAGAATAAAGACTTACCGCAGGCAGCTTGTTCTTCTTATAATACGGAGCCAATCCGGTTTGGCTGCATTCTTCCAAAGAGACATTGAGCATCTTTTTAGCAGATTCAATGACTTCCGATTCAGAAAGCTTTTCCTTGGAAAACCGTTGAGGATCATCCGGTTTACTAGAATACTTACACATCAGACTCGGGCGCGGACTCAGAGGAAGGATACTCCAAGAAAGCTAGCAGCGCATAAAATCAATTCCAGTTAACCCGTTGGCCATAAAGGCTTTCAGCCTGGTCAGTTGAGAAGCAAACCGGGGCCGTTCTGAGGAGCTGAGGCGCTGTGGCAGAGGGTGATCTTCAGGAAGACGATGCTCACGGTAACCCGGCAGTGGGTTTTCTCCTTCAGGTGAAGTGTCAAAGCAATAGAACCAAGACTTATTCCAATCTTTAGGGTGTGTGTGCAGAGCGGCATGAGGAAAGACTGCGTCCCTTCTCTTTTGGATGCTAACCCCTCCCAATTCTTGATGAGGACCACCAGTAAATTCAGTTCGCCGGTTCAAGTGGAAGAAATCCCGGAACAAATCGACTGATGGCTCCTCTTGCAAATACACATCTGAGAAAACTTGAAAATCGCAGATGTTTGAAATAGAATTTGGACCTATGTCCTGAGGGTGAATTTGGAAAGCGGCAAGCACGTCCCGGAAGAATTTTGAACCGGGAGGAGTGAAACCTCGAGCCATGTGGTCAAAGAAGACAATGACCTCCCCTTCTCTGGGGGTAGGGGGACATTCATTTCCTGGGGCCCGCCATTTTAAAACGGACTGAGGACTCAGAGTACCAACTGTGGCAGCGTTAATTAAATCTTCTTCCGCGATAATGGAAGGGACCCAGTCGCAAGCAACAAACTGTTTGGCAGCCATAGCAGCAGAATGAAAGTGCTGAAAAGATGAAGTATAAAATCCGGATTATTCGAGTACAGTGGCATAAACCGGAAGACATGTGCGAAGATCACACGACGGTTTAGATAAGGGACTAATGATATGGCTAACCCGGCAGTAAGGAGGAAAACGTATTACTACCGGTTCATGATAATAAAAGAGAAGGAGCTAAACTGTCGCGTTTGTCGTTGGATTATTACAGAAACAACATATGACTGGTTAAACCGGAGAATATTTTACAGATCTACAAGGATGAAGAAACAAGTTTTTACAGACAGCTAAAAGTAAAACAGATTTGAGCGCCCAGGAAAAAGAAAAACAAATGCAAGACTATTACAGGAAGAACTACAAGGATCCTATACATAGCGGACAAATCTAAAGATTGAATCTAAAGGCCAAAATCTAAGCATAAGGCAACGGAGCAGAAACAGGTTTCAAAAACAAAATTAAAGGTTGAAGCCACGGCGAACATGGCATATTGGATGAACAGAGGAAGCTCTCTTAGGTCTAATGGCGGAAGCACGGGAAGAACCCTAAAGCTACAGATCTACAGCGAAAGGAGAAAGGTTACCTAAAGCAGCAGGAGAATGGCGGCGGAGTTTTCTGGTCACACTCAGGTTGATGCAGCAGCCGACGAAGGCGAGCTTGACTGACGACGGCGGAGGCTTGAGCTCGGGTGACAGAGGAAGGAGACGAGCGGAAGGAGAGGAAAGAGGAGATGCAGCAGTATTTATAGAGGGGGAGAGATGAAACGGCAGGCGCGAGATTTGAGGAAACAAAAGATTGGATAAAGATTCCCTACCGCCTCGATTCTTGGGATGGCCTTTAAACAAAGGTAATAGACAGCTGTGTGCGTTAAATGCGGAAGTGATGTCACGGTCGAATTAAATGATTTCCAAGGATGACGTCATCGCCGGTTTATAAAAATGAGAAGACACAAGAAAAGAAGATCATGCAAGACTGAGAAGATTGATGTGAACAAGTTCAAATCATTCTGGGGCCTAATGTCACGGATATTACTAGCAGGTATAAACCGGCTAGTGTAAACCGGATTATGGTAATTTAGTTGTATAATTGTAATACCCAGTAGAGGTTATGGCCCATGAAGGCTTAAGGCCCATGTGTAGAGTTACGGTTGGTAAATCGCCTGATCATTTAACTTGAGAGATAAGGAAGAAAGAGCAGAGACCGAGGCGGACACAAGTATGAGCCGGCCTCGGGACTCTGTAAACCGGACCGAGCGTCGCCTCTATATAAAGGGACGACCCGACGACAGTTCAAGGAGAAGAAACAACCCGTCGAGACACAGGCAAGCGATCCGCTCCTTGTTCATCGACGCCCAAGCAATACCAAACCAAACTAGACATAGGCTTTTACCTTCCTCTAAGGGGCCGAACTAGTATAAACCCTCTGTGTCCTTTGTGTGCTTTTAACCCCTTCAAGCTAACCCGTGCGATGGTTCCTCAACTAAGTCTGTTAAACCGGACATCTGCCGTGTTAATTCCACGACAGCCGCCGAGCCCTCGAAGGGAGCCGAGCCAGCGCTCGAGGAGCCTCGTCCCGATCGGATCGGGCTCCAGAGCCCCGATCTGTGCGCCTCCAACCCTAACGGGTCCGACCGCTAGACCCGATCCGCTTCGCAGATCCGGCGCCCGCGACCCGCTTCCCGGTTGACCCAGATCTGCCCGTTTGACCCTGAGGTTGACCTCGTTTTCCTTCTAAGTGCTCAGTTTTTCAGTGTCTGATGCAGTTTTGTGATGAGGATAACTTTTATTGTGCATGTCCGTTTTGTGTGTATGATATGTCAAAATGATCGTGGTGACATGTACTATGTTTTGTTCCATTGTGCCATGCTCATTTGAGTTCATCTAGATGCTTAAATATCTGTTGCAAGGGTGCTACTTGTTATAAACTGCTGCTATTAGTTGTTTCCATGACATGTTTGAGATGTGATAACTTGGTGCATGTTTATCCAAATGAAGCAAATGATATGTCCACATGTTCATCATGAGATGCTCTACATGTTGGTTGCCATAGCGTGCTTGTTTGAGTTCATAATGCCATGTTTATCTATGTTGCAAAAGTGCATTTGGCTGTTATGTTCTGAAACTTGTTACGAGATGCCTAGTTGAGGAGCTTGTTGCTATTGATGTGTTTGTCCCCATGTCACATGCCTAGATGTTTTAGATTCTCCATGATGTGGTCTTTGAGATGGTGCATTTAACTTTCCATGATATGCTTTGAGGTGACTTAAACTTGCTCACAAACATGCCATGATATTACTGTTGTTTTAACACTTTCACTAAGTCTGGAATCTGTAATATCCTGATGCTATGTTTGCTTGTTGTTCTAGGCAAATCCATGATAGTTTTTGGGCGACTATTGATGTTTCCTTGTTGTATATGTTGTTGGCTATCCATTCATGCTCTCACAAGCTCATTTGGGTGGTTGTAACATATTTAATTCTTGCTCCCAAGTTGCTATAAAATACTGCTGTCAAGTTTTTGTTGTCATGTTCAAAATGTGGTATCTTGTTGCTATTGATCCATGCCTCCTATGGAGATGGTCCAATGGACTTGTTTGTTGTAGGATATGTCTACTTCATGTTCATGCTTCTTATCACCATGTTTGAGTATTGTAGCTTATATTTATCATGCTCCAAAGTTGCTATGTGGCTGTTAATTTCAGCTTGTTGTTATTCTTGTTTCATGTGTATCTTTTAGCCCGTTGCTCCGTTTGGGGTGTTCTTTATATGAAACTTGTGTGATTTTGCATGTGGAATCATAATATCATATTGTTTTCATGTTTGGAGTGAGTTTGGTTGATGTTTGGGTGCATCTTGCACCGTTGCCATGTTGTGCTTCCTACCTTGTCATGTTGTGCTTCCTGTATAGACTTGGTATGCTTCCTGTATAGACTTCCTGTGCTTCCTGTATAGATTTGTCATGCATCATACCTTGCCATGTATCGCATCATATAAACTTGTGTTGTTTTTCTATGCTTCTTACCTTGCCATGTTATGCTTCCTGTATAGACTTGGTATGCTTCCTGTATAGACTTCCTGTGCTTCCCGTATAGATTTGTCATGCATCATACCTTGCCATGTATCGCATCATATAAACTTGTGTTGTTTTTCTATGCTTCTTACCTTGCCATGTTATGCTTCCTGTATAGACTTGCTGTGCTACCTGTATAGATTTGTCATGCATCATACCTTGCCATGTATTGCATCATATAGACTTCTGTTGTTTTCTGTGCTTCCTACCTTGCCATGTAATGCTTCCTGTATAGACTTGTTGTGCTTCCTATATAGACTTGTTTGCATCATACTTGCTTAAGCACATTGCCATGTTTCCTGTGATGTTTTCTGTGCTTCCTACCTTGCCATGTCATGCTTCCTGTTTAGTCTTGCCATGCATCATACCTTGCCATGTTATGCTTCATAGACTTGTTGTGCTTCCTGTATAGACTTGTCATGCATCATACCTTGCCATGTATTGCTTCATGTATATAATTGTCATGCATCATACCTTGCCATGTAATGCATCATATATAGACTTGTGTTGTTTTGCTGTGCTTCCTCCCTTGCCAAGTTTTGCTTCCTGTGTAGACTTTCTGTGCATCATAAGTAGACTTGTTTTGCATCATACTTGGTAGTGCCTAATGACATGTTCTTGAGTGGTTTGTTTACCGTGTTGCTTGCTTCTTCTCGTTAGTGCTTGTTCCGTTGCGTTCGTGAGGATTCGTTCGTCTACCCGTGGTTCTTCTTCAAGGCTTCTTCTCCGTCTTCTTCACGGAACCGTTCCTCTTCCTTAAGGGATCTCAGGCAAGATGATCATACCCTTGGATACCTTTACTATCATTGCCATTGCTTAGTTGTCTCGATGCTATCGTTATTTGTCGCGCTACCCATCTTTATTGTCAGCCTCTCCTTGTTGCCATGAAACCTCTAACCTTTGAAACCTTCCTAGCAAAACCACAGTTTGGCTATGTTACCCGCTTGCTCAGCCCCTCTTATAGCGTTGTTAGTTGCAGGTGAAGATGAAGTTCGTTCCAGGAGGGAACTTGTTGTTGGAATATCACAATATCTATTATTATTATTATTATTAACACACCTATATACTGGGCATGGGTGGAAGGCTTGGCCTTCTGCTCGGTGTTTTGTTCCACTCATGCCACCTTAGGCGCCGATAAACCGGCATTATGTTCCTTGATTTTGCGTTCCTTACACGATGGGTGGATGGGGACCCCTTGACAGTTCGTCTTTGAATAAAACTCCTCCAGCAAGGCCCAACATTGGTTTTAATTTGCTCATAATAACAACTTAATTAATTAATTAATTGCATAGGGGGTCAGGTCCCCGGGTTCTTAATTCTACATAATAGGGGGGGCCAGTGCTGATGGTGTTGGTCCCAAACTAGAGCCACTTGCGGTGCCACCCAGTTATCTAGGGTCTTCGGATACTGTACGTAGAGCTCATCCGGACGTGGCCTGAGACGAGATGCGCGCGGCTACCATCAGGGTGTCGGCACACCGGGAGGTCTTGCTGGACTAGTTTTACCATTGTCGAAATGTCTTGTGCACCGGGATGCCGAGCCTGATCGGATTTCCCTAAGATAAGGGGTGATGATATTATATTTATCACTTTAGCTAATCGTGAGAGCTTGTGATGGGCTAAGTTGGGACACCCCTGCAGGGTTATGATCTTTCGAAAGCCGTGCCCGCGGTTATGTGGCAGATTGGAATTTGTTAATGTCCGGTTGTAGAAAACTTGACAGAGGATCCGAAGTAAAACACACAACTGCGTGAGTAACCGTGACTGTCTCTTTTCACTTTGAGAAGAGAACACGGTGGGGTTATGTTTGACTCGTAAGTAGTTCATGATCTTTAGCGATCACTACTAGTTGCGACCTTTTGCGTAGATGCTCATCTTATTCTTGTACTCGTAAGTTAGCCACCATATTATGCTTAGCCACTGCTACAACCTCACCACTTTACCTCTTCCTACCTATTAAGCTTTGATAGTCTTGTTACCCATGGTTATGGGATTGCTGAGTCCTCGTGGCTCACAGATACTACAACAACAGTTGCAGGTGCAGGTTTCCGTTGACTTGATGTGAGAGCGTTGATCATTGTTTGGAGTTCTTTCTTCTTCTTCTTCTTCTTCTTCAGTCTTGGGTTAGGTTCCGGGTCGGTAGCCTGGGATAGCAGATGGATGTCTTTGTGCTTTTATTGTTTGTATCCGTAGTCGGATACTTGTATTGATGTTGTTGTATTCATGTGACTTGTATGTATTGTTGTATCCCCATGTATGTATGTAATGGTACGATGTAATGATATCCATCTTGCTAAGCGCCCGAAATGCGGTTGTGCCCCAATCACGTAAGTGTCACGTGATCGGGATAGAATCGCATCTTGGGCCTGACAAGTTGGTATCAGAGCCTCGACCGACCATAGGAGCCCCCTTGATTAATCGTAGCTTGGTCGTTGTTGAGTCTAGCAGAAAACTTTTTCGGAGTCTAGTTATATCGGAGAGTAGGAATTCTTTTTACTCCCCTGCCCCTTCGTCGCTCTGGTGAGGAATCTTGTCGTAGGTGTTTTGAATTACTCCTCTTCCCCTTCAAATTTTTTTTTAGGATCTCGCGGTTAGTTTTTGTTCGTTGCGTTGTTAGTTCTTTCATCTGGTGCATCTCTCGTCAAGTGAATTAAACCCTCTTCTTCTTTGCAAGTTCAATACTCGGTTCCTTCCAACCGATGTTGTTTCCCCGTCCGTTGTGGTCTTTCTTTTTCCCACCCGCCCACCCTTTTGCTTCTCGGAGCCGGAGTCCTTAATCGAGTATCCATCCTACTCGTGTGATCCTTTGCTTTCTTTCCTCAGTTATTTCAATTGATGAATTTTCATCTAGTTCGTCATCATTCTTCTCATTTCTTCTCCGATGAATTCTCCTCTCGGTTGATATTCTTCACCTCTTCTTCTTTTCCGGTGGTTCCAATTCTATTAGTATCCGGTGTTCTTCATATTCTTTTCCCTCGGCTCGGATATTCCCCTTGCTCGTTCGCCTCTCGCCTTTTAATTATTCCGTAGTTCCGAAGAAATCTCAGGATATTCGTCTGTCTTCTGATTAATTCGAGGTTGTCACCTCATTCGAGTTTTTCATTCGTTCCGGTGCATCATCTCCTTTGCATTCCATTTCAACGGAGTTCTCCCTTCGGTGGGCTCATAACCCACATGTCTTTTTCCAGGATCTTACCTGACTCTTCTAATTTGCCCGGAGTGTTCCAAAATTCTTTTCAAAGTGTGACGTAAGTATGGATTCCATCAGTCATATGCCTTCTCCAAGATCGCTTTTAATCCTTTTCATCGTTGGTTCAACCTTTCTTCTTTTCATTCGCCCGGAGCATTTCATGAATTCTTTTCATTGTGTTCCTCCGAAGGCCATCATTTCAGAAGATTTCTTCGTTCTCAGTTTTCAACTTCGTCCTCTAAATATTCTTCATTGATGCCTCTTCGTTCGTCTCACATTCTTCCGGTGCTTGTTCAAGTATTCTTCAATCAGTTCAGGATCTCGTCGCTCTCGTCATTCTAATTTCCTCAAGATATTTATTCTTCCCGGAGATTCATTCTCTTGTGCTCACTCAATCTCAATTCTTCACGGTGGCTTGTCCTCTTGCATCGTTCAATTTCATTCCTTACGATGGTCATTCTCGTTCTTCACTCGATTGTAATTCTTCTCGGTGGTTTGTTCTTTTCATCATTCGATTAATTCTTCCCGGTGGTTCGCTCTTTTACTTCACTCAGCTTCAATTCTGTACGGTGTTTTGCTCAAAGAGTTCTTTTCCGGGGTGATCATATCAATCCATTCTTTTATTCCAATCTTACCGGTGGTTCATGAAGATTTTCGCAAGTTCGCGAGATATCCCTCTTTAATCAATTTCAACGAGAATAAGTAGTATGTGAATCCATTGTTTTCATCAATTTAATTGGTGGAGGATAAGCATAACATAATTCTTATTCTTTTCATCGAGTGGATTAATTCCTTCCTTCGGAGTTTATTCTTGATGAATAAATTCTAGTCCGAAGTGTTTTTCATCTTTTCTTTTCCGGAGTTCAAGTTTTCTCGGCCATCTCGTCGGTACCCCGTCTAAATCATTGCAAGGCTTTAATCTTATTCTTTTCATCCGTCATTTCTATATTCATCACCCTTTCATTACCGGAGTTCTTCGTGGTGGTTCTTCATCATTTAATTCATTCTTCAAATATTGAGTAATTCTTCCGGAGCAGCTCAAGCTTTATTCTTTTGCATCTCGAAGTGCAAATAAATTCTCCTTATTCCTTTGAAGTGGAGTTTTGCATTTCTTCATTCTCGGCTATTCAATCTTTGGTTGCGGCATAATTCACCTCAACTTTTGAGATGTTTTAAATAAGTCAACAACAAGCTTATTCTTTTGTTGTTGATTTTCGCAACAACTCCGTTCGAGTCTTTCCTTCAAGATTCTATTTCAAATTCAGTTGTGTTCAAAGTTGTTCTTCTCTTATCCATTCTTTTCAGTTCACTCTTTTAATTCTTCCGGAGGAATTTCTTGTTCATCTCGTCATGTTTTTCGTTTCATCTTCTTAAGTTCTCGTTCCATTCCATTCATGTTCATCCGGTGTGCTATTTCTTCCAGTTTCAGCCGGAGTGCTGCCCGAATTCCTTCGTTTGAATTCCTTTCCTATCTCTTTTAACCGGAGTGGTTCCGAATTATTCTTGTTCATTCAGCTCTCGCTTCATTCCTTCAACCTTCGTGATTCTCGTCGTATTCCTTGTTCCTCTTGTTTAATGAAGTCTTGCAACTTCGTTCTTCTTTGTTGTATCCTTTCTTTCAAGTATTCAACCTCTCAACAATCTTTGGTTTCACTCTTTTGTCCTCGAAGAACTTTGTTCTTCCTTTTTCTCTTCCGTCTCGTTCCTAAGATCTCGGGACGAGATCTCTTGTTAGTAGGGGAGTGTTGTGACACCCCGAGACCGGTGCGCCAGGTGTCAGCCAGTTATTCGTTGTCAGTGCCATGTCATCTGCTTGCCTGTTGCATCTTGCCATGTCATCATGTGTGTTGCATCAGCATGTTTTCAAAAACTTGCATCCGTCCGAGTCTCCTCGTTCCTTCCCGTTGTCCGTTTCGAGTTCCGACGCTCTCACACGTGCCCGTGGCTTTCCGGAGTCCTTCTTTTGTGTTTGGCCGTGTAACGTTTCCGGTTTGGCGTGAGACTTGTCGTGCGATGTTGTTTTGTTATGTGTAACCCGCCTGTCAAGTTTTGTCGCATTTGGAGTTTGTTTGATGCTCCAACAGTTATCCTCGTGGGCTAAAAGTACCTCCTCTTTGAGGCCCAAGAAACCCCTCCAACAGCCCACCAACCCAACTCAAACCCTTCCCTTCATCTAGGCCGTTCAATTGTGATCTCGTGGCCGAAAACCTCTCCTCATTTGGACTTCCCTAGCTCCTTGTGCCTATATAAACGTCCACCCCCCTCCAATTTTGCGTCCAAAACCCTAGTGTTTCCACCTCTGCCGCGCAGTGCTTCCATCGTTGCCGCGCCGTGCTTCCACCGTTGCCGCTCGGTGCTTCCGACCTCGCCACGCCGTGCTTCCGACCTCGCCGCGCCGTGCTTCCGACCTCGCCGCGCCGTGCTTCCGACCTCGCCGCGCCGTGCTTCCGACCTTGTCGCGCCGTGGTTCCGAGCCCCGACCGCGCCGGCTCGTCTTCAACCTCTCCGCGCCGCCGCCGGACTCCCTCGCCGCCGGCCTCCTCCACCTCGCCTCGCCGCCGGCCCAGGTCCTCTCCATCTCGCCGCCGCCCTTCGACCACCGCACCGCCAGGCCATAGGAGCGCCACCGCGCCGGCCCCTCACCTCCTCGCCGGCCGCCCCGCCGCCTCCCGGCCCCCTCGAGCCGGCCGCCTCGCCGGGAAGGTCGCCGCCCCGAGCCCCTCAGGCGCGCCGCAGCCGAGCCCTCGAAGGGAGCCGAGCCAGCGCTCGAGGAGCCTCGTCCCGATCGGATCGGGCTCCAGAGCCCCGATCTGTGCGCCTCCAACCCTAACGGGTCCGACCGCTGGACCCGATCCGCTTCGCAGATCCGGCGCCCGCGACCCGCTTCCTGGTTGACCCAGATCCGCCCGTTTGACCCTGAGGTTGACCTCGTTTTCCTTCTAAGTGCTCAGTTTTTCAGTGTCTGATGCAGTTTTGTGATGAGGATAACTTTTACTGTGCATGTCCGTTTTGTGTGTATGATATGTCAAAATGATCGTGGTGACATGTACTATGTTTTGTTCCATTGTGCCATGCTCATTTGAGTTCATCTAGATGCTTAAATATCTGTTGCAAGGGTGCTACTTGTTATAAACTGCTGCTATTAGTTGTTTTCATGCCATGTTTGAGATGTGATAACTTGGTGCATGTTTATCCAAATGAAGCAAATGATATGTCCACATGTTCATCATGAGATGCTCTACATGTTGGTTGCCATAGCATGCTTGTTTGAGTTCATAATGCCGTGTTTATCTATGTTGCAAAAGTGCATTTGGCTGTTATGTTCTGAAACTTGTTACGAGATGCCTAGTTGAGGAGCTTGTTGCTATTGATGTGTTTGTCCCCATGTCACATGCCTAGATGTTTTAGATTCTCCATGATGTGGTCTTTGAGATGGTGCATTTAACTTTCCATGATATGCTTTGAGGTGACTTAAACTTGCTCACAAACATGCCATGATATTACTGTTGTTTTAACACTTTCACTAAGTCTGGAATCTGTAATATCCTGATGCTATGTTTGCTTGTTGTTCTAGGCAAATCCATGATAGTTTTGGGGCGACTATTGATGTTTCCTTGTTGTATATGTTGTTGGCTATCCATTCATGCTCTCACAAGCTCATTTGGGTGGCTGTAGCATATTTAATTCTTGCTCCCAAGTTGCTATAAAATACTGCTGTCAGGTTTTTGTTGTCATGTTCAAAATGTTGTATCTTGTTGCTATTGATCCATGCCTCCTATGGAGATGCTCCAATGGACTTGTTTGCTGTAGGATATGTCTACTTCATGTTCATGCTTCTTATCACCATGTTTGAGTGTTGTAGCTTATATTTATCATGCTCCAAAGTTGCTATGTGGCTGTTAATTTCAGCTTGTTGTTATTCTTGTTTCATGTGTATCTTTTAGCCTGTTGCTCCGTTTGGGGTGTTCTTTATATGAAACTTGTGTGATTTTGCATGTAGAATCATAATATCATATTGTTTTCATGTTTGGAGTGAGTTTGGTTGATGTTTGGGTGCATCTTGCACCGTTGCCATGTTGTGCTTCCTACCTTGTCATGTTATGCTTCCTGTATAGACTTGGTATGCTTCCTGTATAGACTTCCTGTGCTTCCTGTATAGATTTGTCATGCATCATACCTTGCCATGTATCGCATCATATAAACTTGTGTTGTTTTTCTATGCTTCTTACCTTGCCATGTTATGCTTCCTGTATAGACTTGGTATGCTTCCAGTATAGACTTCCTGTGCTTCCTGTATAGATTTGTCATGCATCATACCTTGCCATGTATCGCATCATATAAACTTGTGTTGTTTTTCTATGCTTCTTACCTTGCCATGTTATGCTTCCTGTATAGACTTGCTGTGCTTCCTGTATAGATTTGTCATGCATCATACCTTGCAATGTATTGCATCATATAGACTTCTGTTGTTTTCTGTGCTTCCTACCTTGCCATGTAATGCTTCCTGTATAGACTTGTTGTGCTTCCTATATAGACTTGTTTGCATCATACTTGCTTAAGCACATTGCCATGTTTCCTGTGATGTTTTCTGTGCTTCCTACCTTGCCATGTCATGCTTCCTGTTTAGTCTTGTCATGCATCATACCTTGCCATGTTATGCTTCATAGACTTGCTGTGCTTCCTGTATAGACTTGTCATGCATCATACCTTGCCATGTATTGCTTCATGTATATAATTGTCATGCATCATACCTTGCCATGTAATGCATCATATATAGACTTGTGTTGTTTTGCTGTGCTTCCTCCCTTGCCAAGTTTTGCTTCCTGTGTAGACTTTCTGTGCATCATAAGTAGACTTGTTTTGCATCATACTTGGTAGTGCCTAATGTCATGTTCTTGAGTGGTTTGTTTACCGTCTTGCTTGCTTCTTCTCGTTAGTGCTTGTTCCGTTGCGTTCGTGAGGATTCGTTCGTCTACCCGTGGTTCTTCTTCAAGGCTTCTTCTCCGTCTTCTTCACGGAACCGTTCCTCTTCCTTGAGGGATCTCAGGCAAGATGATCATACCCTTGGATACCTTTACTATCATTGCCATTGCTTAGTTGTCTCGATGCTATCGTTATTTGTCGCGCTACCCATCTTTATTGTCAGCCTCTCCTTGTTGCCATGAAACCTCTAACCTTTGAAACCTTCCTAGCAAAACCACAGTTTGGCTATGTTACCCGCTTGCTCAGCCCCTCTTATAGCGTTGTTAGTTGCAGGTGAAGATGAAGTTTGTTCCAGGAGGGAACTTGTTGTTGGAATATCACAATATCTATTATTATTATTAACACACCTATATACTGGGCATGGGTGGAAGGCTTGGCCTTCTGCTCGGTGTTTTGTTCCACTCATGCCACCTTAGGCGCCGATAAACCGGCATTATGTTCCTTGATTTTGCATTCCTTACACGATGGGTGGATGGGGACCCCTTGACAGTTCGTCTTTGATTAAAACTCCTCCAGCAAGGCCCAACATTGGTTTTAATTTGCTCATAATAACAACTTAATTAATTAATTAATTGCATAGGGGGTCATGTCCCCGGGTTCTTAATTCTACATAACAGGGGGGGCCAGTGCTGATGGTGTTGGTCCCAAACTAGAGCCACTTGCGGTGCCACCCAGTTATCTGGAGTCTTCGGTTACTGTACGTAGAGCTCATCCGGACGTGGCCTGAGACGAGATGCGCGCGGCTACCATCAGGGTGTCGGCACGCCGGGAGGTCTTGCTGGACTAGTTTTACCATTGTCGGAATGTCTTGTGCACCGAGATGCCGAGCCTGATCGGATTTCCCTAAGATAAGGGGTGATGATATTATATTTATCACTTCAGCTAATCGTGAGAGCTTGTGATGGGCTAAGTTGGGACACCCCTGCAGGGTTATGATCTTTCGAAAGCCGTGCCCGCGGTTATGTGGCAGATTGGAATTTGTTAATGTCCGGTTGTAGAAAACTTGACAGAGGATCCGAAGTAAAACACACAACTGCGTGAGTAACCGTGACTGTCTCTTTTCACTTTGAGAAGAGAACACGGTGGGGTTATGTTTGACTCGTAAGTAGTTCAGGATCTTTAGCGATCACTACTAGTTGCGACCGTTTGCGTAGATGCTCATCTTATTCTTGTACTCGTAAGTTAGCCACCATATTATGCTTAGCCACTGCTGCAACCTAACCAATTTACCTCTTCCTACCTATTAAGCTTTGATAGTCTTGTTACCCATGGTTATGGGATTGCTGAGTCCTCGTGGCTCACAGATACTACAACAACAGTTGCAGGTGTAGGTTTCCGATGACTTGACGTGAGAGCGTTGATCGTTGTTTGGAGTTCTTTCTTCTTCTTCTTCTTCTTCTTCTTCTTCAGTCTTGGGTTAGGTTCCGGGTCGGCAGCCTGGGATAGCAGATGGATGTCTTTGTGCTTTTATTGTTTGTATCCGTAGTCGGATACTTGTATTGATGTTGTTGTATTCATTTGACTTGTATGTATTGTTGTATCCCCCATGTATGTATGTAATGGTACGATGTAATGATATCCATCTTGCTAAGCGCCCGAAATGCGGTTGTGCCCCAATCACGTAAGTGTCACGTGATCGGGATAGAATCGCATCTTGGGCCTGACAAAGGCCACCATGCATAATTTTTCGTACATGTCACTCTTGATTCATTGCACATCCCGGTACACCGTCGGAGGCATTCGTATAGAGTCATATTTTGTTCTAGTATCGAGTTGTAATATCGAGTTGTAAGTAAATAAAAGTGTGATGATCATTATTATTAGAGCATTGTCCCAAAGAAAAAAAATAAAAAAAAATAAAAAGAAAAATAAGAAAGGACAAAGAAAAAAAGAAAGGCCCAAAAAAAAGATTAAAAAAAGAAAAAAGGAAAAAAGAAAAATAAAAGAAAATAAAAAAGGGATAATGCTACTATCTTTTTCCACACTTGTGCTTCAAAGTAGCACCATGATCTTCATGATAGAGATTCTCTTGTTGTGTCACTTTCATATACTAGTGGGAATTTTTCATTATAGAACTTGGCTTGTACCAACGATGGGCTTCCTCAAATGCCCTAGGTCTTCGTGAGCAAGCAAGTAGGACGCACACCCACTTAGTTTCTTTTCATGAGCTTTCATACATTTATAACTCTAGTGCATCCGTTGCATGGCAATCCCTACTCACTCACATTGATACCTATTGATGGGCATCTTCATAGCCCATTGATACGCCTAGTTGATGTGAGACCATCTTACTCTTTTGTCTTCTCCACAACCACCATTCTATTCCACCTATAGTGCTATATCCATGGTTCACGCTCATGTATTGCGTGAAAGTTGAAAAAGTTTGAAAAAAAATTAAGTATGAAACAAATGCTTGGCTGAAACTGGGGTTGTGCATGATTTGAGTATTTTGTGTGACAAAGATGGAACATAGCCAAACTATATGATTTTGTAGGGATGAACTTTCTTTGGCCATTTTATTTTGAGAAGACATAATTGCTTTGTTAGTATGCTTGAAGTATTATTATTCTTATATCAATATTAAACTTTTGTCTTGAATCTTTCGAATATGAACATTCATGCCACAATGAAGAAAATTGCATTGATAATTATGTTAGGTAGCATTCCACATCAAAAATTCTGTTTTATCATTTACCTACTCGAGGACGAGCAAGAATTAAGCTTGGGGATGCTTGATACGTCTTGAACGTATCTATAATTTTTGATTGTTCCATGCTATTATATTATCATTCTAGGATGTTTTATGGGATTTTATATACACTTTTATATGATTTTTGGGACTAACCTATTAACCCAGAGCCCAGTGCCAGTTTCTGTTTTTCTCTTGTTTTAGAGTATCGCAGAAAAGGAATATCAAACGGAGCCCAATTGACCTGAAACTCGACAGAGGTTATTTTTGGGCCAGAAGAAGCCTAGGAAGTGCCGGAGGGGGACCAAAAGGTTCCCGGGCTGCCCACGAGGGTAGGGGGCGCCCCCTGGGCGCGCCCCTGCCTCGTGGACAGCCCGGAGGTCCCCTTTACTTGTCCCCGACTCCAACACCTCCTATATATACTGAAACCTCCAGAAAATAACCTAGATCGGGCGTTGCGCCGCCGAAAGCCTTTGTTGCCACCGAAACCCAATCTAGACCCCGTTCCGGCACCCTGTCGGAGGGGGAATCCCTCTCGGGTGGCCATCTTCATCACTCTGGCGCCCTCCATGACGAGGGGCGAGTAGTTCACCCTCGGGGCTGAGGGTATGTACCAGTAGCTATGTGTTTGATCTCTCTCTCTCTCTCTCTCATGTTCTTGAGATGGCACGATCTTGATGTATCGCTAGCTTTGCTATTATAGTTGGATCTTATGATGCTTCTCCCCCTCTACTCTCTTGTAATGGATTGAGTTTTCCCTTTGAAGTTATCTTATCGGATTGAGTCTTTAAGGATTTGAGAACACTTGATGTATGTCTTGCATGTGCTTATCTGTGGTGACAATGGGATATCACGTGATCTACTTGATGTATGTTTTGGTGATCAACTTGCGGGTTCCGTGACCTTGGGAATCTATGCATAGTGGTTGGCACACGTTTTCGTCTTGATTCTCCGGTGGAAACTTTGGGGCACTCTTTGAAGTACTTTGTGTTGGTTGAATAGATGAATTTGAGATTGTGTGATGCATATCGTATATTCATGCCCACAGATACTTGAGGTGACAATGGAGTATCTAGGTGACATTAGGGTTTTGGTTGATTTGTATCTTAAGGTGTTATTATAGTACGAACTCTATATAGATCGAACGGAAAGAATAGCTTCGTGTTATTTTACTACGGACTCTTGAATAGATCGATCAGAAAGAATAACTTTGAGGTGGTTTCATACCCTACAATAATCTCTTCGTTTGTTCTCCGCTATTAGTGACTTTGGAGTGACTCTTTGTTGCATGTTGAGGGGTAGTTATACGATCCAGTTATGTTATTATTGTTGGGAGAACTTGTACTAGTGAAAGTATGAACCCTAGGCCTTGTTTCCTAGCATTGCAATACCGTTTATGATCACTTTTATCATTAGTTACCTTGCTGTTTTTATATTTTCAGATTACAAAAACCTATATCTACCTTCCATATTGCACTTGTATCACCATCTCTTCGCCGAACTAGTACACCTGTACAATTTACCATTGTATTGGGTGTTTTAGGAACACAAGAGACTCTTTGTTATTTGGTTGCAGGGTTGTTTGAGAGAGACCATCTTCATCCTACGCCTCCCACGGATTGATAAACCTTAGGTCGTCCACTTGAGGGAAATTTTCTACTGTCCTACAAACCTCTGCACTTGGAGGCCCAACAACGTCTACAATAAGAAGGTTGTGTAGTAGACATCAGGCACATGTCTCTGAGAAGAACTCTCGCAGTCGTCACAAGGTTCTTATGCATCAGCTGGGTGCTGAGGTTGTCAGTGGATCAGAGGATAAGATCACATATGAGGAGGACTGGATCTCTTAGCACTGTCCCTGGACGGATTCAGAGACTGATCAGCCTGCTATTGCCGATGACGGAGGCGTGAGCAACCACGCGGAGCTGTGAGGATGGAGATATCTGGCATTGCTATCACTTGTTGCCGTTGTAGCCTTCTTTCTCTTTTTTGTGTCTCAATGCCAAAGGGGGAGAGATTTTAGGGATTTGTCGAGTTGCGACTGTGTCTTATTTGCCGTGTCTTTCTCTCTCGCGAACTCCTTTATCGTTCGTTTTCTTTGGTTTGGTTTGTGCTTGTGTGACTTGGCTATCCTGTCATATGGTGTGAGACATATGCTATCTTATTATTATCCTTTGCATGTATAGTACCTTGTTAGTTTGTGGGCATTATGCTTTAACTTAAATCATATCGTATTGCTCACTTGCTACTTCTAGCATCCTAGTTATTCTTCTCCAAGTTTGTAGATGCTAGTATTGTCGGTCTATAAAATATAGGGGGAGTGTTGATCCTAGTGTGTGTGCTTTGCATTCCAAAAGCACACTTAATTGAGCGCAAACATCTAGGGGAGCCCATCTATATTTCTTAGACTTTGGGGTTTGCTTTTCCTTTGTCATATCTTTATGCAAATCCCGTATTCTCATAAATCCACCAAAAAGGGGGAGATTGTTGGGGCATATTTCTCCTTTAGTGGTTTTGGTGATTGATGATAATGCGTTTGCGGACTAATTGGTTCCATTGAACATTTCAGATATTCATTCATATGGCATGAGACGGTTTCTGCCCCTCGGTGTTATAAGTGAAGACGACGTTGTTCCTTCGTTTCAGTTTTGGTGGGCTTGAGTCGTAGGAGACACCGTACTATCAAGAGGGGGTCCATTTTGGAAAGGTTAGGGTAGAATCAACACGTACGCATCTCCTTCACACCCTCAACTCTTTCTCGCACCTTTGGAGGATCCTTCATTGTCGTGGAAGTGACATTGGAGAGTAGCCAGCGGTAGTACCGTGGCCAAAAGCGGCAGTACCGCCTAGAGCAACAAGCGGCAGTACCGATGTGGCAGCGGTAGTACCGCCCAGTGCTTCAGGCGGTGGTTCAGCTCCTGCGTCGCTCTAGTACCGCCTTGATTTGGGACGTCCAGTTCTCGTGTCGGGTTCAACGGCAGTTGCAATGGCAGGAGGAGCGGTAGTACTGCTCATAAGCGGTAGTACCGCACCTACCACCGCTACTAGTGCCGCTCGTGACTAATCTCCTCTGCCCCTCTCTCTGTCCTCATGTAAGATGATGTGCGTGGTCCCAGCGGTAGTACCGTTGGGCCAAGCGGCAGTACCGTTGCGACGAGCGGTAGTACCTCTCCCATGAGTGGTAGTACCGCTCGCTGCGGGCTGAGAGTGGAGATAATGGTTGGATTTGTTCTCCCACTATATAATTAGGTCTTGTTCTCCAAGAAGACCTACCTCTTGGTTGAGAAGGCCTCGATCTACACTTCCACCAAGAGAAATTTCATTCCCCCCACTAATCCCTCAGGGATCTTGTTTCTCTTGGGTGTTTTAGCACCCTAGACGGTTGAGATCACCTTGGAGCCACATTCTATTGTGTTGAATCTCCGTGGTGTTGTTGGGAGCCTCCAAGCTTGTTGTGGAGATTGCCCCAACCTTGTTTGCAAAGGTTCGATCGCCGCCTTCAAGGGCACAACTTGTGGAATCATGGCATCTTGCATTGTGCGAGGGCGTGAGGAGAACATGGAGGCCCTAGTGGCTTCTTGGGAGCATTTTGCCTCCACGCCGCTCCAACGGAGACGTACTTCCCCTCAAAGGGTAGGAACTTCTGTAACACATCCTCGTCTCCACTGGCTCCACGTGTTGTTATTTCTTACCTTTACTTTGTGCAATCTTTTGTTGTGTTGTATCCCTTACTTGCTTGTGTTTGCTTGAGGTATTAGCATCATATAGGTTGTTCACCTAGTTGCATTTCTAGACAACCTATTTGTTGCTAATCTTAATTTGTTTAAGAAAGGCTAAAAATTGGTAGTTGCCTATCCACCCTCCTCTATTCAACCATATCCACAACTACGGTAGGTATAACACTTAGATGTGAAACCAAGGTTATCGAACCAGTAGGAGACTCAAGAAACACTATGTAAACGGTACCTGCACACAAAGAACAAATACTTACAACCAGACGCGTAAGAGGGGTTGTCAACCCCTTTGCGGTAAAAAGATAGATTTGATTGTATAAGATTCGATAAATAGACCGTGCAAGAACACAAAATAAATGATGCAAATAAAAGTTGCAGCATGGTATTTTTGGGTTTTTGGAATAATAGATCTGAAAACAAAAGTGATGAAAAATATATCAGAAAGCAATATGATAAAAGATAGACCCGGGGGTCGTAGATTTCACTAGTGGCTTCTCTCCAGAAAATAGCATACGGTGGGTAAACAAATTACTATTGAGGAATTGATAGAAGATCAAATAATTATGACGAGATCCAAGGCAAAGATCATTATATAGGCATCATGTCCAAGATTAGTAGACCAAAACGATTCTGCATCTACTACTATTACTCCACACATCGACCACTATCCAGCATGCATCTAGTGTATTAAGCTCATGGAGAAATGGAGTAACGCAATAAGAATAGTGACATGATGTAGACAAGATCTATTCATGTAGGAATAGACCCCAACTTGTTATCCTTAATAGCAACGATACAGACGTGCCTTGCTAACCCTTGTGTCACCGGGTGAGGACACCGTAAGATCGAACCCATCACAAAGCACCTCTTCCCATGGCAAGAAATATCGATCTAGTTGGCCTAACTAAACCAAAGATTCGAAAAAGAAATACGAGGCTATAAGTAATCATGCATATAAGAGACCAAAGAAGACTCAAATAATATTCATGGATAGAAACTGATCATAAACTCAAAATTCATCAGATCCCAACAAATACACTGCAAAAGTGATTACATCAAATAGATCTCCAAGAGACCATTGTATTGAGAATCAAAAGAGAGAAGAGGCCATGTAGCTATTGCCTACGGACCCGTAGGTCTATGGTGGACTACTCACTCATCACCGGAGAGGCACCAATGAGGATGATGAACCCCTCCGTGATGGTGTTAGATTGGATCTCATGGCTCTGGAACTTGCGGTGGCTGGAATTTTGTTTCGTCTGCTCTCCTAGGGTTTCTGGAATTTCAGAGGATTTATAGAGCAAAGAAGAGGTGGAGGAGACCCCTCGTGGGCCCCACAACCCACCAGGGTGCGCCTGGGCGCGCCCTGGTATCTTGTGGTCCCCACGGGCCTCCCCTGTGGTCCTTCCTTGTCCCCCAAGTTGTCTTCTGGTCCAAAAAGTCTAAAATGTTCCGTTGCATTTGGACTCCGTTTGATAGGAATTTTCTGCGGAGTAAAAACAAGCAAAAAATACCAACTGGCACTTGGCACTATGTCAATAGGTTAGTCACAAAAAGTGATATAAAATTGCTATAAAATGATTATAAAACATCCAAGAATGATAATACGACAACATGGATCAATAAAAAGTTATAGATACGTTGGAGACGTATCAACATCCCTAAGCTTAATTCATGCTCGTCCTCGAGTAGGTAAATGATAAAAACAATTTTTTTTTCATGTGGAATGATGCCTAACATGTTCATCCCATATTCTTTTCTTTTGTAGGATGGACAATTTGACTTTTAGATGGTTCAAAGCAATAGTCTAGTTTTGACATGAAGACTTCAATACTCAATCATATCAGCAAGCAACCATGTCTTTACAAATATCAACGCTAAAGAAAGTTATCCCTAGCACATCATGCTCAATCGTTGATCCATTCATGCAACACAAATATTAGCTACGTCCAATGCTCAAGTGTGATAATAGTGTTTCGTAGTTGGTGCTTTATAAGAAAAGACGAGACTAAAATAAAATAAAAATTGCATAAAGTAAATAGATAGGCCCTTCGCAGAGGGGAGTAGGGATTTGTAGAGGTTCCAGAGCTGAAAGCTTAAATTGAGAGATAAATTTATTTTGGGTGGCATGCTTTTCTCGTCAACGAAAGCGACTAAGAGTTCCCAATATCTTCCATGCTAAGGAAATCATAGGAGGTTCCCAAACATAAAATAAAGTTTATTTTCTTTCCACCATTCTTTCACAAACCATGGCTAGCCGAATTCACGGGTGCCTTCCATACCAACACATACCAAGGAATTTATTTGTAGTATTTTTTTGCTTTTCGGGACTGGGCATCCCTATTACCGCCACATTCTCGTGCAATGTCAAGTGAATAAACACTCATCTAACCTACTCAGCATGGAAAATATCGGCCACCCCTCGCTGCTTCATGAGCGGTACGGGCACCCAAAAGAGAAGTTTATTTTGAAAATGAGAGTTGGCACATACAAATTTTCTTAGGGAAGCATGGAAATACCGCATATAGGTAGGTATGGTTGACTCATTTGGACCAACTTGGGTTTTAGGATTTGGATGCACAAGTAGTATTTCTACTTAGTACAAGTGAAGGCTAGCAAATAGATTGAGAAGCGACCAACCAAGGAACGAAAACCATCATAAAAGAACATTAAACACAACTAACACCGGATAATGCAACACAAGTAGGATGTAACTTCATTGCATAACTATTGACTTTTATGCTTGCATAGGGAATCACAAACCTTAACACCAATATTATTACTTGAGCATAATTACTCAGCAACATGACTCATATATTACTATCATCATATCTCAAAACTATTAC
Organism: Secale cereale; assembly: GCA_902687465.1. NCBI lineage: Eukaryota > Viridiplantae > Streptophyta > Magnoliopsida > Poales > Poaceae > Secale > Secale cereale. The sequence continues at coordinate 173,464,680 of LR738712.1, forward strand.
AAGGAATCAAGTTTATTTTGTCCAATTACCTTCATGAAACTTTTTATTATATTTCGCTTGAATATCTATCACTTTGGGACTAATTTCATATGTTTCAATTGCTTTTGACAGGCTCAAACAAATTTAAGTTAAGAATGTGATCATAAAATTTACATCTCTCAAAATAATATAAGTGAAGCAAGAGAGAATTTCTTCAAAAGTTTACTAACTCTCAAATAAATCTAAGTGAATCATGGGAGCATTTCTTCAAAAAAATACTAAATTACATTGTGCTCAAAAAGATATAAGTGAAGCACTAGAGCAATTCCATAGCTCAAAAGATTTAAGTGAAGCATAAAGATCAATTCTAACAAATCATAGCATAATTTTGGCTCTCTCAAATAGGTGTGTCCATCAAGTATACTTGTGACAAAACAAAAAGCAAAACAAGCAAAGACTCGTATAATACAAGACACTCCAAGCAAAACTCATGATACGTGACGAATAAAAATATAGCTCCAAGTAAAATACCGATGGTCGTTAGAAGAAAGAGGGGATGCCTTCTGGGGCATCCCCAAGCTTAGTTGCTTGATACTTCTTGAATGTTATCTTGGGGTGCCAAGGGGATCCCCAAGCTTATGCTCTCTTCACTCCTTATTCGTTCATCCATCATGGGAGCACACAAAACTTAGCAAAATCTCGTGAGATCCGTTAGTATAATAAAAATAATCTTTACCATAAGTACTGTAAAAAACATTTAAATTTTGTTATTACATTATATCTACTGTATTCTAACTTTACCATGGCTTATACCCCCGATATAAACCATAGATTCATCAAAATAAGCACATAATGCAACAAAAACAGAATCAGTCAAAAATACAACAGTATGTAAAGACGTAATTTTTAGTTATACTTATATTACTCTAAAATTTCTGAAAATTTCGGACGACGTGGGCAATTTGTATATCAATGTGTGTAAAAATTTCAGCAATTTTTCACGCTCAACAAATGACAACAATTCTGCCACTGGACGTGAACATTTCCGTTGATGTACCGAATCAAATCAACTCTCACCCAAATCAATCCCAAAGGCTTTGCTTGGCACAAACACTAATTAAAAGACCAAAAACACAATCATTACAGAAGTAATAATGTGTAAACACACAAGAACAGAAATAAAAAACAAAAAAATATATTTTATTCATTGGGTTGCCTCCCAACAAGCTCTTTCTTTATAGCCATTAAGATAGGCTTGAGATTTCAATGATGATCACATGAAAGATAATAATTGAAACACACGGAGAGCATCATGTAGCAATGCGAAAAACACTTTTAAGTCTAGCATACTACCTATTCATAGGCATTTCATAAGAAAATAAATCAGGACAAGTGAAAACTAGCATATGCAAGGAAGAAAAAAGAAACATTAGCAATCTCAGCATAATGAGAGGTAGTTTAGTAACATGAAATTTTTTAGAACCATATTTTACTCTCTCCTAATATTTACATCAAAGATCATACTAATATTCAATAATATAGCTATCACATAAAATTTTCTCTTCCTGATCCACATGCATAAAAGTCTTATAATCTTCCAAGATAGTGGGATTAACATCAACTAAAGTCATGACATTTCCAAACCCACTTTTATCAAAAAAAATCATAAGATTGATCATTCTCCAAAGTAGTGGGATCATTATTACCTACAGTTGACACTCTTCCAAACCCACTTTCAATATTATTGTAAACATATTCATCATGATGCTTAAATAAATTTTCAAGATCGTAAGAAGAATCACCCCAACCATGATCATTGCAATAAGTAGAGGACATATCAAAATTAGCATCCCCAAGGATTTATTCATCATGGGGTTTTGCATATTATTAAAATAATCGACATTAATAGAATTTATTATAACACCATTGGCAATCTTACTTTTCATTCAAGAAGCTATCGTGAATCGCTTCATAAATTTGTTCTTTTAACACTTCATCACAATTTTCAAATTCACGAATTTCAAGCAAAACTTCATAAAGATAATCTACTGCACTCAACTCACTACCAATCCATTCATCATAATTGGATCTTTTAAAAATATTAGCAAGTGGATGACGATCCATAAACCTTTTCCTTCTGATTTTTAATAAACACACAATTATGGCAAACAATCAAGCAAACAAACCAAGTAAGACATAAAGGCAAACGAAAAGAAAGCAACTATTTTTTTGCTTTTCACAAAAACTTTTTAGAAGTGGGGGAGATGAAAATGAGAGGCAAATGGCAAATAATGTAAATTGCAAGGAGATGAGATTTGTGATTAGGAACCTGATAGTTGTTGATGATGTCTCCACGGCAACGGTGCCAGAAATTCCTTTTGATGCGGCTAGAAACCGCGTCGGTATTTCCCCAAAGAGGAAGGGATGATGCAACATAACTATGGTAGGTATTTCCCTCAAATGTGAAACCAAGGTTATCAAATCAGTAGGAGACTCAAGAAACACTATGTAAATGGTACCTACAAACAAAGAACAAATACTTGCAACCCGATGCGTAACATGGGTTGTCAATCCCTTTGCGATAAAAATATAGATTTGTTTGTATAAGATTGGATAAATAGATCATGCAAGAACACAAAATAAAAGATGTTGATAAAACGTGCATCAAGGTATTTTTGGATTTTTGGAATAATAGATCTGAAAACAAAAGCGTTGACAAATAGATCGGAAAGCAATATGATCAAAGATAGACCCGGGGGTCGTCGATTTTACTAGTGGCTCCTCTCGAGAAAATAGAATACGTTGGGTAAACAAATTAATGTTGGGCAACTGATAGAAGATCAAATAATTTTGACTCTGATACGTCCATTTTGCATCATGCTTATATGTTGATATTTATTGCATTTTGGGCTGTTCTTACATGTTTTGTCACAATACTTATGCCTTTTCTCTCTTATTTTACAAGGTTTACATGAAGAGGTAGAATGTCGGCAACTGGAATTCTGGGCTGGAAAAGGAGCAAACTCTGGAAACCTATTCTGCACAACTCCAAAAGCCTTGAAACTCAACAGAACATCGTTTTAGAAAATGTAAAAAATTGCTGGCGAAAGAAGTCCATGAGGGGGGCCACCGGCTGCCCACGGTGGGGGGCGCGCCCCCTACCTCGTGGGCCAGCCGGAAGGCCCCCGATGCCCATCTTCTCCTATATGAGGTGTTTTGACCTGGAAAAAATCATAAGGAGGCTTTCGGGACCAGACGCCGCCGTCTCGAGGCGGAACCGAGGTGGAAACCAATCTAGGGCTCCGGCAGAGCTGTTCTGCCGGGGAAACTTCCCTCCAGGAGGGGGAAATCGTCACCGCCGTCATCACCAACAACCCTCTCATCTTGGGGAGGGCTATCTTCATCAACATCTTCACCAGCACCATTTCCTCTCAAACCCTAGTTCATCTCTTGTATCCAATCTTTGTACCACAAACCTCATATTGGTACATGTGGGTTGCTAGTAGTGTTGATTACTCCTTGTAGTTGATGCTAGTTGGTTTATTTGGTGGAAGATCATATGTTCAGATCCATTATGCATATTAATACCTCTCTGATCATGAACAATATTATGTCTTGTGAGTAGTTACTTTGGTTCCTGAGGACATGGGAGAAGTCTTGCTATTAGTAGTCATGTGAATTTGGTCTTCGTTCGATATTTTGATGAGATGTATGTTGTCTTTCCTCTAGTGGTGTCATGTGAACATCGACTACATGACACTTCACCATTATTTGGTCCTAGAGGAAGGCATTGGGAAGTAATAAGTAGATGATGGGTTGCTAGAGTGACAGAAGCTTAAACCCTAGTTTATGTGTTGCTTCGTACGGGGCTGATTTGGATCCATATGTTTCAGGCTATGGTTAGGTTTACCTTAATAGTTCTTTTGTAGTTGCGGATGCTTGCATTAGAGGTTAGTCATAAGTGGGAGGCTTGTCCAAGTAAGGGCAGCACCCAAGCACCGGTCCACCTACATACCAAATTATCAAAGTACCGAACGTGAATCAGATGATCGTGATTAAAACTAGCTTGACGATAATTCCCATGTGTCCTCGGGAGCGCTTTCCTTAATATATGAGTTTGTCCAGGCTTGTCCTTTGCTACAAAAAGGATTGGGCCACCTTGCTGCACCTTATTTACTTTTAACTTTTGTCACTTGCTACCAATTACCTTATCACAAAACTATCTGTTACCTATAATTTCAGTGCTTGCAGAAAATACCTTACCGAAAACTGCCTATCATTTCCTTTTGCTCCTCGTTGGGTTCGACACTCTTACTTATCAAAAGGACTACGATAGATCCCCTACACTTGTGGGTCATCAAGACTCTTTTCTGGCGCCGTTGCCAGGGAGTGAAGCGCCTTTGGTAAGTGGAATTTGGTAAGGAAAAATTTATATAGTGTGCTGAAATTTATTGTCACTTGTTACTATGGCTCAAAATCCTTTGAGGGGCTTGTTCGGGGTATCTTCACGCCGAACAGAAGAGCAAAGAGTTGATCCTCAACCTACTGCACCTATTGAAATTTTTTGCTTTGGGATTCCTTCGGGTATGATAGAGAAACTGCTTGAAAATCCATTTACAGGAGACGGAACACTTCATCCCGACTTACACCTAATCTATGTGGATGAAGTTTGTGGATTATTTAAGCTTGCAGGTATGCCCGAGGATGTTCTCAAGAAGAAGGTCTTCCCTTTATCTTTGAAGTGAGATGCATTGACATGGTTTAGGCTATGCGATGATATGGGATCATGGAACTATAATCGTCTGAAGTTGGAATTTCATCAGAAGTTCTACCCTATGCACCAGGTTCATCGTGATCGTAATTATATTTATAATTTCTGGCCTCGCGAAGGGGAAAGCATCTATCAAGATTGGGGGAGGCTTAAGTCAATTTTATATTCATGCCCCAACCATGAGCTCTGACGAGAAATGATTATTCAAAAAATTTATGCTCGGCTTTCTCTTAATAATCGCTCCATGCTCGATACTTCTTGTTCTGGCTCTTATATGATGAAGACTATTGAATTCAAATGGGATTTATTGGAAAGAATTAAACGCAACTCTGAAGATGGGGATCTCGACGAAGGTAAGGAGTCAGGTATGACCCCTAAGTTTGATTGTGTTAAAGCTTTTATGGATACCGATGTTTTCCGTGAGTTTAGCACTAAATATGGACTTGACTCTGAGATAGTAGCTTCTTTCTGTGAATCTTTTGCTACTCATGTTGATCTCCCCAAGGAGAAGTGGTTTAAATACCATCCCCCTATTGAAGTAAAAGTAGTTTAACCTATTGAAGTTTAAGAAAAGACACTTATAATGTTGATCCTGTTATTCATACCGCTTATATTGAGAAACCACCTTTCCCCGTTAGGATAAAGGATCATGCTCAAGCTTCAACTGTAGTTCGTAGGAGTAATACTAGGACACCTACACCCTCTGAGCAAATTAAAATTGAACCTAGCATTGATATGGTTAAAGATCTCTTGGTAGAAGATTTAGATGGACATGTTATTTACCTCCAAGAAGAGTCTGCTAGAATAGCCTAACCCAATGCTAGGAATAGACATAAACCGGTTGTAGGCTTGCCTGTTATCTCTGTTAAGATAGGAGATCATTGCTATCATGGTTTCTGTGACGTAGGTGCTAGTGCGAGTATTGTCCCTCTTGATTTGTATAACGAAATTATGCATGATATTGCACCTGTTGAGTTAGAAGGGATTGATGTTACTATTAAGCTTGCTAATAGAGACACTATTTCACCAGTTGGGATTGTTAGAGATATTGAAGTCTTGTGTGGGAAGGTTAAATACCCTGCTGATTTTCTTGTTCTTAGTTCCCCACAAGATGAATTCTGTCCCATTATATTTGGTAGACCCTTCTTGAATACTGTTAATGCCAAGATAGACTGCGTGAAAGATATTGTCACTATGGGATTAGGGGATATGACTCATGATTTTAACTTTGCTAAATTCCGTAGACAACCCCTTGAAATGGCACCACCCAGTAAGGATGAAATTATTGGTCTTGCTTCTATTGCCGTGCCACCTAATGATCCTTTAGAACAATACTTGCTAGACCATGAAAATGATATGCATATGAATGAGAGAAGGGAAATAGATGAAATATTCCTTACACAGGGACCCGTATTAAAAACAACTTGCGTGTTGAAATCCTAGGGGATCCTCCTCCACCCAAGGGTGATCCCGTGTTTGAACTTGAACCTTTGCCTGGTAATCTTAAATATGTTTATATTGATGAAAAGAAGATATATCCTGTTATTATTAGCGCTAACCTTTCAGAAGAGGAAGAAGAAAAAATATTGAAAACTCTGAAGAAGCATCATGCTGCTATTGGATATACTCTGGATGATCTTAAAGGCATTAGTCCCACTATATGCCAACACAAGATAAACTTGGAAGAAAATGCTAAACCAGTTATTGATCATCAGCGACGACTAAATCCTAAGATGAAAGAAGTGGTAAGAAAGGAAATACTAAAGCTTCTAGAGGCAGGTATTATCTATCCAGTTGCTGATAGCCAGTGGGTAAGTCCTGTCCATTGTATCCCTAAGAAAGGAGGTATGACTGTCATTCCTAATGATAAAGATGAATTGATCCCGCAAATAATAGTTACAGGTTATAGGATGGTAATTGATTTCCGTAAGTTAAATAAAGCTACTTAGAAAGATCATTACCCCTTGCCATTTATTGATCAAATGCTAGAAAGGTTATCCAAACATACTCATTTCTGCTTTCTAGATGGTTATTCTGGTTTCTCTCAAATACCAGTGTCAAAAGGGGATCAAGAAAAGACCACTTTTACTTGTCCTTTCGGTACCTTTGCTTATAGGCGTATGCCTTTTGGTTTATGTAATGCACCTGCTACCTTTCAAAGATGCATGATGGCTATATTCTCTGATTTTTGTGAAAAGATTGTTGAGGTTTTCATGGATGATTTCTCCGTTTACGGAACTTCTTTTCATGATTGCTTAAGCAACCTTGATCGAGTTTTGCAGAGATGTGAAGACACTAATCTTGTCTTGAATTGGGAGAAGTGCCACTTTATGGTTAATGAAGGCATTGTCTTGGGACATAAAATTTCTGAAAGAGGTATTGAAGTTGACAAAGCTAAAGTTGATGCTATTGAAAAGATGCCATGCCCTAAGGACATCAAAGGTATACGAAGTTTCCTTGGTCATGTCGAGTTTTATAGGAGGTTCATAAAGGACTTCTCCAAAATCTCCAGGCCCTTGACTAATCTCTTACAAAAAGATATTACTTTTGTCTTTGATGATGATTGTCTAGAAGCATTTGAAATACTTAAGAAAGCATTGATCTCTGCACCTATTGTCCAGCCTCCTGACTAGAATTTACCCTTTGAGATTATGTGCGATGCTAGTGATTATGATGTAGGAGCTGTTTTAGGGCAAAGAGTTGATAAGAAATTGAATGTTATCCAATATGCTAGTAAAACTCTAGATAGTGCCCGAAGGAATTATGCTACCGCTGAGAAAGAATTTTTAGCAGTTGTATTTGCTTGTGATAAGTTTAGACCCTATATCGTTGATTCTAAAGTAACTATTCACACTGATCATGCTGCTATCAAGTACCTTATGGAAAAGAAAGATGCTAAACCTAGACTTATTAGATGGGTTCTCTTGCTACAAGAATTTGACTTGCATATTATCGATAGAAAAGGAGGTGAGAACCCCGTTGCAGACAACTTGTCAATGTTAGAAAATATACTTGATGACCCACAACCTATCGATGATAGCTTTCCTGATGAACAATTAGCTGTCATAAATACTTCTCATACTGCTCCATGGTATATGCAGATTATGCTAATTATATTGTTGCTAAGTTTATACCTCCTAGCTTCACATACCAGCAAAAGAAAAAGTTCTTCTATGATTTGAGACATTACTTCTGGGATGACCCACATCTTTATAAAGAAGGAGTAGATGGTATTATTAGACGTTGTGTACCTGAGCATGAACAGGAACATATCCTACGCAAGTGCCACTCCGAAGCTTATGGAGGACACCATGCGGGAGATAGAACTGCAGACAAGGTATTGCATTCCGGGTTCTATTGGCCTACTCTCTTCAAGGATGCCCGTAAGTTTGTCTTATCTTGTGATGAATGTCAAAGAATTGGTAATATCAGTAGACGTCAAGAAATGCCTATGAATTATTCACTTGTTATTGAACCATTTGATGTTTAGGGCTTTGATTATATGGGACCTTTTCATGCCTCTAATGGGCACACACATATTTTAGTTGCTGTTGATTACGTTACTAAGTGGGTAGAAGCTATTCCAAATAGTAGCGCCGATCATAACACCTCTATTAATATGCTTAAAGAAGTTATATTTCCGAGGTTTGGAGTCCCTAGATATCTAATGACTGATGGTGGTTCACATTTTATTCATGGTGCTTTCCGTAAAATGCTTGCAAAGTATGATGTCAACCATAGAATTGCATCCCCCTATCACGCATAGACTAGTGGTCAAGTAGAACTAAGTAACAGGGAGTTGAAATTAATCTTGCAAAAGATAGTTAATAGGTCTAGGAAGAATTGGTCCAAGAAACTAGATGATGCATTATGGGCCTATAGAACTGCATACAAAAATCCTATGGGTATGTCTCCATATAAGATGGTATATGGAAAAGCATGTCACTTACCTCTTGAGCTAGAACATAAGGCTTATTAGGCTATTAAGGAGCTCAACTATGATTTCAAACTTGCTGGTGAGAAGAGGTTATTTGACATTAGCTGCCTTGATGAATGGAGAACCCAAGCCTATGAGAATGCCAAGCTGTTTAAAGAGAAAGTTAAAAGATGGCATGACAAAAGGATACAAAAGCGTGATTTTAACGTAGGTGATTATGTCTTGCTATACAACTCTCGTTTAAGATTTTTTTTGCAGGAAAACTTCTCTCCAAGTGGGAAGGACCTTACGTTATCGAGGAGGTCTATCGTTCTAGAGGCATAAAAATCAACAACTTCGAAGGCACAAATCCGAAGGTGGTGAATGGGCAAAGAATCAAACATTATATCTCAGGTAATCCTATGAATGTTGAAACTAATGTTATTGAAACAGTAACCCCGGAGGAATACATAAGGGACACTTTCCAGAATGATTCAGCCTCCGAAAAGGAAGAGGTACGTGATACGGTAAGTAAACCGACTCCAAAACAGTTCTAAAGGCAATTTTTATCCGTTTTGGAATATTTAGAAAAATAGAAAAGTAAACCGCAGTCCGGAAGAGACACGAGGCGTCCACGAGGGTGGAGGGCGCGCCCCCCTTCCCAGGGTGCGCCCCCTGCCTCGTGGGCACCCCGTGTGTACCCCGGACTCCGTTTTCTTGTGTGTTACTCCTTTTTGTCTGTAAAAATTCATTATATATACCCCCGAAGTTTTTGACCTCTGTATCACGCAAAAATCCTCTGTTTTCGTTTCAAGTTGTTTCTGTCGCAGATAAAGGCAACATGTCGTCCCAGGATTCGAAGGGAGAAAGCTATGTGGCTAATTCCCTTGCTGACCCTAAGGTCTATGGTGATTTGGAGCATTATGGTTGGACCACGGAGGAAGAAGAGGACCATGATCCCAAGGGGAAAGATTGGACCAGCTCAGATGAAGACGAATTCCCTGTACCTCAACCGGGAGACATGCATGTGGAGTTCAAAAAGTCAGGCCTCCCCGACAGAGTAAAGAAACCTAAGATCGTATTTATCCCTTTTAACCTCTTGCAGGAAAACAAGCAGGCATTATGCAAGAAGATATTAAACCTTGAGCAAGAGATCAATGATCTAAAGGAGCAAAATTCTGCCCTTAAGCGTAAGTTGAAGAAGAAGTCATCATCACCACCCCCGAGTAAGGAGACATAATCATATGGGTATGGGCACTTCCCTTGGCAACTGCCATGCTTGGGGGAGTGACCCCGGTATCGTATCGGCATCACTCCTATCTTTACCGTTTTACTTAGTTCGATCCTTTCGGTAGTATCTTGATCTATTAGAATAAAGTTAGCATGATCCAGTTGTGAGCTTTTGCCTTGTGAGCTTTACCCTTTGTAATCAAGTCCGTGAGCTATATAATAAAGATTAGTGTTGAGTGAAGGGCTTGATTTCCTCACTTGGGTCATGATAAAAAGAAAGAAAACATAAAGAGTATCAAAGAGATCATATCGATCTTATGGGTAGTAATGACTTCACATACAAGAGTATGATAAATAAAAGTTGTTGGGAGGTGACAAACATAGTTTTGGTCATCGTTGCAATTAATAGGAAGTAATAAAAGAAGAGAGGCTTCACATACAAATATACTATCTTGGACATCTTTTATGATTGTGAGCACTCATTAAAGTATGACATGCTAAAGAGTTGATGTTGGACAAGGAAGGCAACATAATGGGTTATGTCTTCTTATATCCGAAATAAAGTATATTGTCATGGATCATCCAACATGTTGACCTTGCATTTCCCCCTCATGCTAGCCAAAACTCCTCGCACTAAGTAGAGATACTACTTGTGCTTCCATATATCCTTAAACCCAGTTTTGCCATGAGAGTCCACCATACCTACCTATGGATTGAGAAAGATCCTTCCAAGTAAGTTGTCATGTTGCAAACTCGCTAAAATATGTATGATTTATTAGTGTGGGAGAAATTAGCTTTATACGATCTTGTGATATGGAAGTAATAAAAGTGACGGACTGCATAATAAAGGTCCTTATCACAAGTGGCAATATAAAGCGAAGTTCTTCTATGCTAAGACTTTATGCATCTAACCATAAAAACACATGACAGCTTCTGCTTCCCTCTGCGATGGGCCTATCTATTATTCCTGTCTTATAAGTGTCAAGGTGAAATCGACCTTTCCTTTTTACATTTTATCCTTTGGCAAGCACATTGTGTTGGAAAGATCCTGACATATATACCCACTTGGATGTAAGTTTTCATGATCTATTACTGTTGACATTACCCTTGAGGTAAAGGTTGGGAGGCAACACCATAACCCCTATCTTTCTCTGTGTCCGATTAAAACTCCATAAACATAAGCATTGCGTGAGTGTGAGCAATTGTGAAAGATTATATGATAGTTGAGTATGTAGGCTTGCTGAAAAGCTCTTATATTGACTCTTTCCGATGTTACGATAAATTGCAATTGCTTCAATGACCGAGATCAAAGTTTGTTAGTTTCCAATGAAGTTTATGAGTCATACTTGATATTGTGGATGAATTGTTACTTTAGCATAAGAATCATATGACTATATTTATATAAGTTGTTGTTATGAGAATGATCATGATGCCCTCATGTCCGTATTTTGTTTTATCGACACCTCTATCTCTAAACATGTGGACATATTTTTCGATATCGACTTTCGCTTGAGGACAAGCGAGGTCTAAGCTTGGGGGATTTGATACGTCCATTTTGCATGATGCTTATATGTTGATATTTATTGCATTTTGGGCTGTTCTTACATGTTTTGTCACAATACTTATGCCTTTTCTCTCTTATTTTACAAGGTTTACATGAAGAGGGAGAATGCCGGCAGCTGGAATTCTGGGCTGGAAAAGGAGCAAACTCTGGAAACCTATTCTGCACAACTCCAAAAGCCCTGAAACTCAACAGAACATCGTTTCCGAAAATATAAAAAATATCTGGCGAAAGAAGTCCACGAGGGGGCCATCGGCTGCCCACGAGGGTGGGGGGCGCGCCCCTGCCTCGTGGGCTAGCCGGAAGGCCCCCGGTGCCCATCTTCTCCTATATGAGGTGTTTTGACCTGGAAAAAATCAGAAGGAGGCTTTCGAGACCAGACGCCGCCGTCTTGAGGCGGAACCGAGGCAGAAGCCAATCTAGGGCTCCGGAGGGGGAAATCGTCACCGCCGTCATCACCAACAACCCTCCCATCTTGGGGAGGGCTATCTTCATGAACATCTTCAGCAGCACCATCTCCTCTCAAACCCTAGTTCATCTCTTGTATCCAATCTTTGTACCCAAACCTCAGATTGGTAACAAAGGACAAGCCTGGACGAACTCTTATATAAAGTAAAGCGCCTCCCCAAGATGAGGGCATCTATCGTAGTTTTACCTATAATTTCAGTGCTTGCAGAAAATACCTTACCGAAAACTGCCTATCATTTCCTTCTGCTCCTCGTTGGGTTCGACACTCTTACTTATCGAAAGGACTACGATAGATGCCCTACACGTGTGGGAAATCAGACGCTATCCAAGGCAATGATCATTATATAGGCATCACGTCCAAGATTAGTAGACCGAAACGATTATGCATCTACTACTATTACTCCACACATCGATCGTTATCCAGCATGCATCTAGTGTATTAAGCTCATGGAGAAACAGAGTAATGCAATAAGAATGGTGACATGATGTAGACAAGATCTATTCATGTAGGAATAGACCCCATCTTGTTATCCTTAATAGCAGCGATACATACGTGCCTCACTACCCCTTCTGTCACTGGGTGAGGACACCGTAAGATCGAACCCAACACAAAGCACCTCTTCCCATGGCAAGAAAAATCGATCTAGTTGGCCTAACTAAACCAAAGATTTGAAAAGGAAATACGAGGATATAAGTAATCATGCATATAAGAGATCAAAGAAGACTCAAATAATATTCATGCTGAGAAACTGGTCATAAACTGGAAATTCATCGGATCCCAACAAACACACTGCAAAATTCATTACATCTAATAGATCTTCAAGAGACCATTGTATTGAGAATCAAAAATAGAGAAGAAGACATCTAGCTACTGCCTACGGACCCGTAGGTCTATGGTGGACTACTCACGCATCACCGGAGAGGCACCAGAGAGGATGATGAACCCCTTCGTGATGGTGTTAGATTGGATCTCATGGCTGTGGAACTTGCGGTGGCTGGAATTATGGTTCGTCTGCTCTCCTAGGGTTTCTGGAATTTCTGAGGATTTATAGAGTGAAGAAGAGGTCGAGGAGACCCCCATGGGCCCCACAACCCACCAGGGTGCGCCTGGGCGTGCCCTGGTATCTTGTGGTCCCGACGGGCCTCCCCTCTAGTCCTTCCTTGGCCCCCAAGTTGTCTTTTGGTCCCAAAAAATGTGTAAAAAGTTCCATTGCATTTGGACTCCGTTTGATAGGGATTTTCTGTGAAGTAAAAAATAAGCAAAAAACAACAACTATCACTTGGTACTATGTCAATAGGTTAGTCCCAAAATATGATATAAAGTTGCTATAAAATGATTGTAAAACATCCAAGAATGATCATATAATAACGGCATGGAACAATCAAATATTATAGATATGTTGGAGACATATCATGAGGCAAAGTTTAAATGATTACAGTGTCACATGTGATAAAGTGCCTCTTCTATGTGACAATGAAAGTGCAATCAAGATCTCCCACAATCCGGTGCAGCATAGCGAGACGAAGCATATTGAGATCCATCATCATTTCATCCAGGATCACTTCAAGCTGGATAGATTGATATTATATACGTCAACACTCAAGAGCAACTAGCGGATATCTTCACGAAGCCATTGGATGAAGCAAGATTTCATGAGTTAAGGCATGAGCTAAATATCATTTATTCGATTAATGTGGCTTAAAATTAAGCACACCCCACCACATTGATAATGTTATCTTGTTCTAGATGTAGGCATGTACATAGGGGAGTGGTGTTCTCTCAATGAAATCTCCCTCCCCCCCCCCCATTATGCATAAATAAACCAATGCTTTCACATTAGCCATTTTTTATTGTATTTGTGCTTCAAAGATGAGTTTTGTTCATGGACCCAAGGTTAAAATCCTCGCGGTGCCATACAAGTTGACACAAACATAGGTGGCCCCGGCCACCACCAATTTGCTAGTGTTTATGTCTCTAACCCAAGCCTTCTCACCTACAACCTCTCTTAGTTGCATAAGCGACCATCTTTGATCTTCTCATGGCAAGTTATGTCCCTGCAACGGTACTACCGCTAGGTCTGGGGAGGTATACTATCGCTGCCTCCAACGGTACTACCCGGCCTCTTGTCATGTTGTAGTACCGGGCGGTACTACTACTCTGCGGTTTCAGGGGGGTTATGAGTCGGGTAGGGGGAGTTCTAACTCCCCCATACCCATGCATCTCTCTCCCCACACTCTCCTCTCTCCCAGCAAATAACTTGCCCGGATGGCCGCTGTGGCACCGTGATTCCGGACCGTCTTCCGCGATTCTGACTAGTGGAATCAATATAGTGGAAATATTCCCTAGAGGCAATAATAAAGTTGTTATTATTTTATATTTCCTTATTCATGATAAAGGTTTATTATTCATGCTAGAATTGTATTGACCAGAAACTTAAATACATGTGTGGATACATAAACAAATACCGTGTCCCTGGTGAGCCTCTACTAGACTAGCTCGTTGATCAAAGATGGTTAAGGTTTCCTAACCATGGACATGTCTTGTCATTTGACATCAGTATCACATCATTAGGAGAATGATGTGTTGGACAAGACCCATCCGTTACATAGCATATGATCATTCAGTTTATTGCTAATGCTTTCTTAATGTCAAATAGATGTTTCTTCGACCATGAGATCATGCAACTCCCAGATACCGGAGGAATACCTTGTGTGCTATGAAATGTCACAACGTAACTAGGTGATCATACAGATGCTCTACAGGTATCTCCAAAGGTGTCTGTTGGGTTGGCATGGATCAAGACTGGAATTTGTCACTCTGTGTAATGGAGAGGTATCTCTGGGCCCTCTCGGTAATACAACATCACAAGAAGCTTGCAAGCAAACTAACTAAGGAGTTAGTTGTAAGACGATCTATTACAGAATGAGTAACGAGACTTGCTGGTAATGAGAGTGAACTAGGTATGGAGATACCGACGATCAAATCCCAGGCAAGTAACATACTGATAGACAAAGGGAACTACGTATGCTGTCATAAAGGTTCAACCGATAAAGATTTTCATAGAATATGTAGGAACCAATATGGGCATCTAGGTCCCGCTATTGGTTATTAACCGGAGAAGCATCTCGGTCATGTCTACATCATTCTCGAACCTGCAGGGCCCGCACGCTTAACGTTCGTTGACGATATAGTATTATATGAGTTATGTATGTTGGTGATCGAATGTTGTTCAGAGTCTCGGATGAGACCACGAACATGACGTGGAGCTCCGGAATGCTCAGACGATAAAAATTGATATATTGTATGATATGGTTGGGTCAAGGGTTAAGGCCCATGGGGCTTTAGGTCATGCAAAAGGAAGTTTTGCGGAGGTCGGTACCAGACGACAGGGACCCTGGCGTCTGGACCTGGGCCAGACGCCAAGGCCCATGGCGCGTGGGCCAGACGCCCAGGACTATGGTGTCTGGTCCTGGAACTCTGAGAAGGACTCTTCCTTGTGGGCTAAAACGACTTTGAGGAGGCTTTTTCTCCAAGATATGACTCCAGGGCTCAACATATAAATACAAGGGCAGGGCTAGCACCGGGAACACATCAAGGTTCACCAAGCCGTGTGTCGGCAACCCCATCCCCTCTAGTTTATCCTCTGTCTAGTTTCTGTTGTGCTTGGTGAAGCCCCACGGAGATTGTTCTTCACCACCACCGTCACCAAGACGTCGCTCTGCCGGAAGTCATCTACTACTTAGCCCCACTTACTGGATCAAGAAGGCGAGGACGTCATCGAGCTGAACATGAGCTGAACGCGGAGGTGCCGTATGTTTGGTACTTGATCAGGACAGATCATGAAGGTGTACGACTACATCAACGGCATTGATAAACGCTTCCTCTTAGCGATCTTCAAGCGTATGAATATGATCTCCCGCTCTCGTGGCTATGCATCTCCATGGATAGATCTTGCGTGTGCGTAGATTTTTTTTGTTTTCCATGCAACATTCCCCAACACGAACCCCGCCCTCTCCTGTTGCATGGATGCCAATATTGTCCCCATTTCCATTCCTATGGTTATATCTTATGAATCTAGGTTCTAGGGAAATACATGTTGTATTCATTGATTTTTTGCTAACTCGGGGCATGAGTAGGACGTGGAAGACTGCTAGAGTAGGAGAATCGAAGTTTGGTTTGAGAAAATTTGAGTTTGCACCTTTGGTAGTACCGGATTTTGCCAGCACAGTAATCATTCTGCCTCGAGCGGTACTACCGCTCCCCTGGAGCGATACTACCGCTGTGAGGTAGCGGTACTGCTACTCTGAGTTGTCAACTTCCCATCTCCTCCAATCCAACTTCATTCTCTCTGTTTATTCCTTTTGTCTTATGCAATATTTTACACCTGCTTTTCCCTCATGATGTTTTGTTGGTTCTAGGTGGTAGTAGCTCCGGGCGCCAAGTTCGCCGCAAGAATCCGGATTGCCAAGGCGGGTCCAAGCGCTTTCATACCTAAGATGATGCATGTGTTGTTTCCAGTGCTCAGCCCAAGCAGAGGACCAAGCAAGTTGCCAACAAGCAGAGGGAGAAAGTCAAATCCATGAGTGAGGTGTATGCTAAGTAGTTTTATGCTATTCGCTATCGTAATCCGTATTGTCATGAGCAAGATATCGCTCTTATCAACCACCCCTTCTCGACCAAGCAGCAATGCTCTATCTATCTAGATGTGATTGTGGAAGAAGAATTTATTTGTGGTTGTCAGGTCTATTAATCTCAATCATTTGGAGAAGGACCCTGCTTACTTTGGAGAGGCTCTGGTACTCTGTGCTCAGTTTGATATTCTCATAATCATGTCTTGCAACAGAGACTTTGATCCAGAGCTTGTGGCCCAATTCTATGCCACGGTCCACTTTGGGACTGATGACGCGAGGACCCTCACATGGATGGCTAGTGGAAGGACTCTGTCAGCTAAGTGGAAGGATTTCATGGCAAGTTTGGGCTACAATGATGAGGGGCTTGATAACCCTATTGGGTTTCACCCTCACAAGGAGGAGGCGGCCGCGCATAAGTCCGTGCTCTATCACTACTCCAAGGAAAAGATATCAACGACCGGCAAGAAGACTTATATGTTGATCCCCTTCCTAGACATTATGCATCATATCTTCAGGAACACACTTTTCCCTCATATTGGAAATCTCGACCGGGTTCAGTCTTATCTCGTGGACATGCTGCTTCTGTGCCAGAAGGATAAGAACACGCAATAAGTGTTGGATGCTCTCATGTCATGTGGTCTGAACTAGATTGTGCCATGTTTGAGCACAAGTGTCCCATTTATGTCCCCTATGCAATGAAGCGCATTGAGGAGACATGGGCTTCTACTTTTCCAGAGGAGATGTTCTTGACTGGTGATCTTGTTTTGCGTGAGGTAATCCGGCTGAGGCAGAAGGACAATTGGGGCAGTGCTGCCGCTCCTAAGGTCGAGGCTCATGCCTCTGAGTCCGAGGGAGGGGATGAGCCAAACTATGATCCCTCTAAAGTTCCAACTTGGGCGTCAAAGCTCAAGAACAAGATGAAGAAACTTTTCTATCTCCAGGTGCATGAATAGTACAAGGCTCACGTGACAGATAAGAAGGCCCGTAGTCACGACAAGGCTATCATGAGGCATCTTGGCCTACAGGCCCTCGGCGGTTCAGAGGACAAGATCACTTCAGAGGAGGAGTGGGTCTGAAAGAATAGCAAGTGGACGGATTTAGATGATGATCAGCCTGCTGCCGCACCGGAGGAATCCGAGGGACACGAGGAGGAGGAGCACGTTGATGATGATGACATGGAGTCATGACACCACCTTGGACTGTTGTAGTGTTATTTTCCCTTTTGATGTCTCGATGCCAAATGGGAAGAGAGTTTAATTAGGTATTTGTCAAGTCATGAGCTCTTCTTATTTGCCTTCGTTTTCTTTGCTCATGAACTTTTTTATCGATTGCTTTTGGTTTGTGTTTTGAGACTTGGAGACCTTATCCATATGGTGTGAGGCATATGCTATCTTATCTATTTCTCTATGTCAAGTATTATATTGGTATGTGAGATTATGTTTATATTGTGCCCTTATCTTTATGCTCACACACTATCACTTGCATCCATCTATATCTATCATATTTAGTTGTTGTGAGTGTTGCCTTGTCTATAAAATATAGGGGGACTGTTGATCCTAGTGTGTGTACTTTGCATTCTGAAAGCATACCTAATTAGTGTACACATCTAGGGGGAGGCCATCTATATTTTGTAGATGTTGAGTTTTCTTATTATCTCTTAATATCCTTGGTGAAAATCCCGTGTTATCATCAATCCACCAAAAACAGGGAGGTTGTTAGGGCTTATTTCTCCCTTAGTAGTTTTGGTGATTGATGACAATACTTTTGCGAACTAATTGTGTGTATTGAGCATTTCAGATAATCTATCATATGGCACAAGACAATTCGTACCCCTAGGAGATATAAAGTCAAGACAGTTAGTTTCGTTTTTGGTGTAGTTGAGTCGTAGGAAATCGTACTATTAACAACGGGTCCGCTTCGGAAAAGTTTGGGTGGAATCATCACGTACAGAACTTCCCTTTGCACTCACTTTCCCTCTCGCTTCATTGGAAATGTGTCCTAAGGCTGTCCAACGGTAGTACCACTCTAAGTGGCACTTCCACTATTCTAGTACCGCGTGTACTACCGCTTATTTTGATTCTTATGTTGTCTATTCGGGCTCACCAGAAGTTGCGCGGCAGTAGGATCGTACTTTCGCCTCTACCACCACTCCACTACCGCTTATCTCCCTGTAGCTCGGAACATTAAACGGAAGTAGAGCGGTAGTACCACTTGTGGGCGGTACTACCAGCCATCCACTTCTTCTACTACTACCGATTTTATCTAGGCTTCTGGACTCATTTTCCACTCCGTGGCAGTAGAGCAGCAGTAGTGTGCTGATGTGGTACTACCGCCGCAGTCAGCCCTACCACCACTACTTACTGTATACAACACCCTCAGTGGTAGTACCATTGCGGCGAGCGGTAGTACCGCTCCGGCGGCAAAACTGCCTCAGGGTTCTTCACCCCATGCACTATGTTGCGGGAACTATCTCCCGTGCGGTAGTAACGCTTGTGTGTGGGTTGTGGACATAAAAACGATTGGTTTGTTCCCACTAGAAATAGGGGGTCTTCCTCTCTAAGAAGACTCACCTCTTATCCCCCAAACTCCATTGTTGTTGAAAGCTCCATTTTCGCCCGACCTCTCTCCCTAGCCATCAAAACTTATTGATTCTCTAGGGTTTGGTTGAGAGGGCCCCGATCTACACGTCCACCAACAGATATTTGATTCCCCTGACTATACCCTTGCATATCTTATTACTCTTGGGTGTTTGAGCACCCTAGATGGAAGAGGTCATCTCGGAGCCACAATCTATTATGGTGACTGGTGAGGCTTTGTGGTGGTGTTGGGAGCCTCAAATTAAGTTGTGCAGATTGCCCCAACCTTGTTTGTAAGGGTTCGGTCATCGTCTTCAAGGGAACCACTAATGGAATCATGACATCTTGCATTGTGCGAGGGCGTGAGGAGAATACGGTGGGCCTAGTGGCTTCTTGGGGAGAATTGTGCCTCCACACCGCTCCAACAAAGACGTACTCCGCTGCAAAGAGAAGTAACCTCGGTAACACCTACTCGCTTCACCGGCTCACTTGTGGTTATCTCTTACCTTTTACTTTGTGCAAGCTTGTATTTTATTGTATCCTTTGCTTTCTTGTGTTGTTGTTGTTAGCATCATGTAGGTTATTCACCTAGTTGCATATCTAGACAACCTATTTGTTGCTAAACCTAAATTTTTAAGAAAATCTAAAAATTGGTGGTTGCCTATTCACCCCCTCTAGCCAACCATATCGATCCTTTCGGCATCTCTCCATAAAACATTGATGGAAATATGCCCTAGAGGCAATAATAAAGTTATTATTATTTTATATTTCCTTATTCATGATAAAGTTTTATTATTCATGCTAGAATTGTATTGACTAGAGACTTAAATACATGTGTTAATACATAAACAAATACCATGTCCCTGGTGAGCCTCTACTAGACTAGCTCGTTGATCAAAGATGGTTAAGGTTTCCTAACCATAGACATGAGTTGCAATTTAATAATGGGATCACATCATTAGGAGAATGATGTGATGGACAATACCCATCTGTTAGCATAACATGTGATCGTTTAGTTCATTGCTACTGCTTTCTTAATGTCATATACATGTTTCTTTGACCATGAGATCATGCAACTCCCGAATGCCGGAGGAATACCTTGTGTGCTATCAAACGTCACAATGTAACTGGGTGATCATAAATATGCTCTACAGGTATCTCCAAAGGTGCCTGTTGGGTTGGCATGGATCGAGAGTCGGATTTGTCACTCGGTGTGATGGAGAGGTATCTCTGGGCCCTCTCGGTAATACAACATCACAAGAAGCTTGCAAGCAAAGTGACTAAGGAGTTAGTTGCAAGATGATGTGTTACGGAACGAGTAAAGAATCTTGCCAGTAGCGATATTGAACTAGGTACGGAGACACCAACGATAGAATCTCGAGCAAGTAACATACCGATAGACAAAGGGAACTACGTATGTTGTCATAAAGGTTCGACCGATAAAGATCTTCGTAGAATATGTAGGAAAATATGGGCATCCACTTCCCGCTATTGGTTATTGACCCGAGAGTCGTCTGGATCATGTCTGCATCATTCTCGAACCCATAGAGTCTGCACGCTTAACGTTCGTTGACGATATAGTATTATATGAGTTATGTGATTTGGTGATCGAATGTTGTTCGGAATCCCGGATGAGATCACGGACAAGGTGAGGAGCTCCAGAATGGTTCGGATATAAATATTGATATATAGGATGATGCTATTTGGTCAACAAAAAGGTTTCTAATTGTATCGGGCAGTCATCGGATCACCGGAAGGGGTTCCGGGAAGCCCCGTGAGGTTAATGGGCCTTATGGGCCAAGAAAGGGGAACACACTAGCTCACAAGGGGTTGGCGCACCCCTGCCCCCGTCGGCCCTAAGGATGGAAAGGGGGTCTAGCCCCTCTTTCCTTCCCTCCACCTAGGAGGAAGGAAAGGGGGCGCCACCTCCTCCTCGCTTTCCCCATGCGCCTAAGAAAGGCAAGGGGGCGGCTAGGGCAAGGCCCAAGGTGGCCGCCGACCACTTGGTGGATCCCTAGGCTGCCTCCCCTCCTCCCCCACCTATATATATGAGAGGAAGGGGCACCACACAAACCATGACAATATTTTAGCCACGTGCGGTGCCCCTCTCCATAGTTTAGTCCTTCGTCCAGTTTTTTCATAGTGCACGGCGAAGCCCTGCGGGAACGAGTTCACCATCACCATCACCACACCGTCGTGCTGCCGAAACTCATCTGCTACTTTCCCTGTCTTGCTGGATCAAGAAGGCGAGGACGTCATCGAGCTGAATGTGTGGTGAACGCGGAGGTGTCGTATGTTCGGTACTTGATCGGTTGGATCGCGAAGGTGTTCAACTACATCAACCGCGTTGTTAAACGCTTCCGCTTTACGGTCTACAAGGGTATGTAGACATACTCTCCCCTCTCATACCTATGCATTTCCATAGATTGATCTTGCATGTGTGTAGATTTTTTTTGTTTTCCATGCAATGTTCCCCAACAGTGGCATCATGAGCCAGGTCTATGCGTAGATGATATGCACGAGTAAAACACAAAGGAGTTGTGGGCGGTGATGTTCATACTGCTTACCACCAATGTCTTATTTTGATTCAGCGGCCCGGACCAACCTTACATGTCCACGTACATGAGACCGGTTCCACCGACAAACATGCAACTTGTTTTGCATAAAGGTGGCTGGCGGGTGTCTATTTCTCTTATTTTAGTTGAATCGAATTTGATTACGGCCGGTCCTTGAAGAAGTTTAAAATAGCAAACTTGGTAATCACCGTTGTGGTTTTTGCGTAGGTAAGAACGGTTCTTGCTAGAAGCCCATAGCAGCCACGTAAAACTTGCAACAACAAAGTAGAGGACATCTAACTTGTTTTTGCAGGGCATGTTGTGATGTGATATGGTCAAGACGTGATGTGATATACGTTGTAGTATTAGTCTATTAGATGATCATGTTTTGTAATATCGACAACCGGCAGGAGCCTTAGGGTTGTCTTTTAATTATTGTATGAAATGCATGCGCCATGTAATTGCTTTACTTTATCGCTATGAGTTGGCAATAGTTGTAGAAGCAATAGTTGGTGAGATGACCCCAACGCAATGATGGAGATCAAGGTGTCGAGACGGTGAAGATGGAGATCATGACGTTGCTTTGGAGATGGAGATCAAAAGCACAAGATGATTATGGCCATATCATGTCACATATTTATGATTGCATGTGATGTTTATCTTTTATGCATCTTATTTTGCTTAGGTCGACGGTAGAATTATAAGATGATCCCTTCACTTAATTTCAAGATAAAAAGTGTTCTCCCTGAGTATGCATCGTTGCTACAGTTCATCGTTTTGAGACACCTCATGAGGATCGGGTGTGATAGACTCTACGTTCACATACAACCGGTGTAAGGCAGTTTTACACACGCAGAATACTTGGGTTAAACTTGATGAGCCTAACATGTACAGACATGGTCTCGGGACACTGGAGACCTAAAGGTTGAACATGATTCATGTATTAGCTATGATCAACATGTAGATGTTCACCATTGAAAACTACTCTATCTCACGTGATGATCGGATATAGTTTAGTTGATTTGGATCATGTATCACTTAGACAACTTAGGGATGTTGATTTAAGTGGGAGTTCTTTAGTAATTTGATTAATTGAACTTAAATTTATCATGAATTTAGTCTTAATAGTTTTTGCATATCTATGTTGTAGATCAATGGCCCGTGCTACAGTTCCTTTGAATTTTAATGTGTTCCTAGAGAAAGCTAAGTTGAAAGATGATGGTAGCAACTACACGGACTGGGTCCGTAACTTGAGAATTGTCCTCATTGCTACACAGAAGAATTATGTCCTTGATGCACCGCTAGGTGACAAACCTGCTGCAGGAGATAATGCAGATGTTATGAACGTCTGGCAAGCTCGATCTGATGACTACTCGATAGTTCAGTGTGCCATGCTTTACGGCTTAGAACCGGGGCTTAAAAAGCGTTTTGAATGCCACGGAGCATATGAGATGTTCCAGGAGCTGAAGTTAATATTTCAAGCAAATGCCCGGGTTGAGAGATATGAAGTCTCCAACAAGTTCTTCAGCTTTAAGATGGAGGAGAACAATTATGTCAGTGAACACATACTAAGACTGTCTGGGTACCACAACCACTTGACTCGGCTGGGAATTGAGCCCCGAGATGAGTGTGTTATTGATAGAGTTCTTCAATCACTGACACCAAGCTACAAAGGCTTCACGATGAACTATAATATGCAAGGGATGACGAAAACGATTCTCGAGCTGTTCGCGATGCTGAAATCGGTGGAAATAGAAATCAAGAAGGAGCATCAAGTGTTGATGGTTAACAAGACCACTAGTTTCAAGAAAAAAAGGCAAGGGAAAGAAATGGAGCTTCAAGAAGAATGGCAAGAAAGTTTCCACTCCCGGGAAGAAGCCCAAAGTTGGACCCAAGCCTGAATCTGAGTGCTTCTACTGCAAGGGAAATGGTCACTTGAAGCAGAACTGTCCCAAATACTTGGTGGATAAGAAAGATGGCAAAGTGAACAAAGGTATATTTGATATACATGTTATTGATGTGTACCTTACTAATGCTCGTAGTAGCGCCTGAGTATTTGATACTTGTTCGGTTGCTCATATATGTAACTCGTAATAGGAGCTGCGGAATAAATGAGGATTAGCTAAGGACAAGGTGACGATGCACGTCAGGAATGGTTCCAAGGTTGATGTGATCGCCGTCGGCACACTACCTCTGCATCTACCTTCAGGATTAGTTTTAGACCTCAATAATTGTTATTTGGCGCCAGCATTGAGCATGAACGTTATATCTGGATCTTTTTTGTTGCGAGACGGTTATTTATTTAAGTCAGAGAATAATGGTTCTTCTATTTATATGAAACTGGTACAACGAGGTGCTATACAAACGGTTTTTAACCCCTTTCCGCGACGGCATTTGGAACCATCGCCAAGTGAGTGTGGGCGACAGGGGGGTCCTTCCCACACGACCTAGAAACCGTCGGGGATATGCCCTCCTGGCACACACGCTCAGAAAAATGAGGTCGTGTGCGACCGACGAGCGATCAAATACGGTTATACGTACAATTGTGCTAAAAAAATACAATTATACATGCGAAATCGTTTCCGATCATAAGTACATCCCACACAGTCAGTCCCCGCTAAACGTTTCCGTTCGTATATACATCCCACACAGTCGCTCCAAGGAAAACGTTTCCGTTTGCACGTACATCACACACAATTTCCCTGTTAAATCGTTTGTGATAATGTTGCCATTGCACACGATATTAATAATTTTATCGTTTGCGTTATTGAATGCATCACACATGGTGCGTAGAAGAAATTGTGTGGCAAAGGTTGTCCATCACACACAGCTTTTATGTGGTAAACGTTGCCCAAGGTGGCCTAACACAAACAATGTTCAAGAGAATGACGTGTGTGATTGTTCATTGATCCAACACAGTTTATTCCTAGAAACTGTGTGTGTAGCCTGAGGTCATCGCCCACGGTGTTTCCTCAATAACCGTTTGCAATAGAAAACCCAATTAGCAAGCTAATTACCCTATTATTAAGAATCCATTTATTAATCTAATTGACATTCATATTAAGCACATGGTATATTTCATTTCCATATTAAGGAAGCAGGATTTCATAATTGAAATACATCAAAGTACAACATGATATAGCTTCATAACTCAGCTACCCCATTACACAACTGCACCAGCACCAAGTTTCACATGCAACATCTAGAACCTTTCGAAATTAGCATCATAGATGGTACATAGATAGATGCATCTCATCTGGAAAACTGCTGAAGCGGGACGCGAATATTGAGCCTTCAATCATGTTGAAGGTCTTTGCAACTTTAGGCCAGTTCCTGTGGATGATTGATCATCTGTCCTTCATCCTCTTCAGGAACACTTCAATATTGAACCGTGGGTGTTGTATGAAAACCTTCCTCGCCTCCTGACCATAGAGGTGGTTTGAGAGGTAATCATCAGTGAACTATTTTGGAAAGGCCTGAAAATAAGGATGTGCATAAATATCTTCTCTATATTAGAAATGGGGCAAAGGAATAAAAAAAGGCAAGGTATAATAGTTAGTACCATCTTGTAGTTAACTGATGTCTTCTTCATTGTGTAGACAAAGATCTTGTTGCTAATTTATTTATCCTAACAATCTTTCTGAGTTTCTTGACTTGATTGATATTCATGGACAACTCATTTCCCCATATGCAAAAAGGGTCGAACAGTGGGTCAAAACCTCTGACAGTAGGACCTACATGTGCAAGAAAAAATTGTTAAAAACCTAAATATTAGAATGGTTCCTCCAATTGCACAATAATGTGCTACTCCCTCTGTCTCAAAATAAGTGACTCAAGTTTATACTAACTTTGTACTAAAGTTAGTCCAAAGTTGAGTCACTTATTTTGGGATGGAGGGAGTATTAGACAACGGACCATGCACGTGCTAACCTCGATTGTAAACCTCTGTGATTCCCATTGTTTCCCTGCAACACATATAAGATAGTTAGTCATCAGGTTAAGTAAGGGTTCGCATGCTATCAGTAAAATATGTTGTTTTAAAATAAGCACATTACAGATTCATCAGATTAATTCAAGCCACATGGAAAACCCATTTATCCAAACCAAGCATGATTAAGAACTAGGAAATATAGCACTTGTATATGTTTCTCATGTATTAAGTGCAGCCAAATTCGATTTATTCCTCACATGCACAAAAATACAAAATTCTACCCACGACAATTGGACATCGCATTGCAGAACTGAACCAAGCAGTTAACTAAACACCACAACAAATGAACCAAACATTAACTAGGCACCACATTGCACAATATAACATACTCCTAATAGAAGATCGGACAGTTAACCAAACCAAGCATGCTTAACAACTTGTAAATAAGCAACTGTCTTTGTTTCTCATGTATTTAGTACATCCAAGTTCAATTTATTCCTCACATGGTATACAATAACAGAATGCACCCACAACAATTGAACATCGCATTGTAGAATTGAACCAAACAGTTAACTAAACACCACAACAAATGAACCAAATGTTAACTGAGGACCATGTTGCACAATACAACATACTCCTAATAGAAGATCAGACAGTTAACCAAACCAAGAATGTTTAACTACTTGGAAATATAGTAATTGTATTTGTTTCTCATGTATTTAGTACAGCCAAATTCGATTTACTTCTCACATGGTATACAATAACACAATGCACCCACAACTATTGAACATCGCATTGTAGAATTGAACCAAACTGTTAACTAAACACCAAAACAAATGAACCAAATGTTAACCGAGCACCACATTACATAATGTATAACCAAACCAAGCATGCTTGACAACTTGGAAATATAGCAATTGTATTCGTTTCTCGTGTATTTTATAAAGATAAATTCGATTTATTTCTCACATGGAAGACAATACACAATTGCAGCCTGAAGAATTGAACATCACATTTGTAGAATTGAACCAAACAGTTAACTAAAGACGACAAGTAATTAACCAAACAGTTAATAACTGAGCACCACAATGCACGACATATAGAACATATACACTAGAGCAACAAATTGCATGGTAAAATTAGATAGCACAATTCACCAGAATTTGTTAAGGAAAGGCAGAAGCAGCACACGCAATGGGTAAACCAAGCATGCTTAACTGGCATAACTAGCAAATGGCAAGGTGCTCCTCCAAGATCTGGGGATCGACACGAATGGCAGCCATCGCGACCTCATCCGCGTGTGCAGCCGCGATTTGCTTTTCTGCTACCAAATGCTCCTTGAGCTCCTGGCTATATTGCATGCACCATGGCTTAGGGCGACACTTATTTGTTGGAGGGGTCGACGATTTGGGTGGAAGGTGTCGCGCCGGCGGTCGGGGCATGTGGGATGTTGAAGGAAGAGGAAGACGGGGGTCGGGTGTGGATTACCTGCCTGGATAGACGAGGCCGAGCAACGTGAAGGAGGGCCACCGGCGAGGAGGCGGCACTGCAAGCAAGGAGTGAAGGTTTCAACTTGGAAAGGAAGGGGGAAACAGAGGAAATGTGGCTTTTGGTAAGGGGGCGGGAGTGGGGAGGTAGATATTTCCGCGGAAGCCAAATATTTTGAATCGGTTCAGCGAGAACACTAGCGCGCAAAGTTTCATCAGACACGGTCCCTTATTCAGAACTATGTACGATATGTGAACATCACAAACGATTCAGATAACTTAACCCATGTGTGATGAGTTTGAACGTCAAAAAATTTGGTTCGAATTTCCCTGATTACAGTGGTCATCCACGTCATTGCATAATTTGGGTACACGAAGGAGACTACAGCACACCCACACTTCTTAATCGAGTAAGTTCAACAATTAAACAGAGCTAGCTGACCTAAACATTACTCTAACAAATTAAAGACCGGCGCTCTTAATTAAACAAAACAAAGAGTACTACTATAGCTGGTGCTCGTTGATCTCCGCAGCCTCCTCCATGGCATCCATCGCACCATACCCAGCATGCATCTCACCATCTGCGTCCTCCATCCCTTTGGAAAAGGCCGCCATGAGCTGGGTGTGGGCGGCCGTGATCTGGGCTTGGACGGGCTCCGTCTTGGCAAGGTATACGGCGGAGGAACGGACGGCTGCTCGAACGCTCTCGGTGATTGCCAACTCTTTGGTCATGGGTTGCCGACCATTGTTGGAGAAGCTTCATTCGATTTGTGCTGTGACGGCCACGAGCTGGGCGTGGGTGGCCTCGACATGGTCGTGGGCGGCCTCCATCAGGGCTAAGGACGCCGCTGCGGAATGGACAGTTGTTGTGCCGCTCTCGCCAATAGCTATCCCCGAGGCAGATGTTGCTGCCGCCACCTGAGAAGCAACAGCAGCTGTTTTGGCTGCCTTGGCCACCCAGTCCCAGATTGCGACCACGCTCATGCACCTCGTTAGCACGCGCATGCTGGATGCGGCCGCGCTCTCGCCGGAGTGGGCTGCTGAAGTTTCCCTCACGACGCGCGTCCACGTCCCCATCTTTCAGTGGCGATGATTGAACATTGAAATGATATCTGGGGAGCGAGCTAGTGTACTTGACACACCGGCTGTGGACTGTAGCCGACGCACCTTCTCGCATAAGCCATAGGCGTACTATACACCGACGGTGCTCCAGGATATTTTGTACTATATCTCACACGGTTGGTGCTAATAAACTGTGTGGGATCTACTTGATTTTTCATCTTGATTTGAATTACATAATGGGGTCACAGCGGCAATGGATGGTGTTTGAATTGTAGAACTTTTATCTTAAGTGAACATGCAACTATATGTGTGTCCTAAGAGAATTGAAATTATTTAGGGTTCTAAAAAACTAGAGCTTCTCGGGAGAAGCCTCATGGTTCCGTTAGGGAAACGTGCCACCTTGGGGGATGAAATGATATATGTTGCCTCTTCTTACTTTCAAAAAATTTCTCGTGTCAACATAGAACAACACAAGTGTTGTGTCAATTTTTGGGATTTTTCGGGGTTCGCTTGGACACTTTTATACATTAACTGAGTTTTCTATGCATTCATGTGCATAATTCAAATTTGAATTACATGCACATGCTCAAGTGCATATAAATTGGTTCAAAATTGGAATGTGTGTCCTTGGTTACTATTGGATATATGCCCTAGAAGCAATCATGTATGCTGATATTTCCTATGTGTTTATGAATAAATATAGTCCTTCAATATAATCAATGATAATTGTTGGCAAGTACGTGACTTGTCTGTGAGATCTTGTGTTGTATAATACATCCTAAATTGTCCCTGGTCGCAAGTGACGTGTGGGCACACGTCGGACTAGACTAGCATATGACATGGTGGATAGCTCCATCTCACTAGCCATGGAGCATTGGATGCTAACCAGATAATATGGACTTGGAAAGGTCTGGTCGGATTCGACGTAGTCGGATCCGAGTCGAGATAAGGTCGGACTCAGATAGACCCACGCAGCGATATGTCATATGTGAGTCTCTAGTACAACATACGTTCTATATCCTAAGACGTGAGCTGACGCATGTACTCGGGATGGTGACAGACTTGCTTTGGGACAACCAAATGCTACTCCGTGACTGGGTAGTTACAAAGGTAGGTTTCGGGCTTGTCCAGACCCATGCTGCGAGACATGGTCGAGCAAGACGGGATTTGCCCCTCCGATCAGGAGATATATACTCTGGGCCCCTCGTGTGATCCGACCAGGATAAGCATGACCATGCGACAAGGATTATGAGATAATCCGGTTTGGGTCGGCATCACTGGAATGAGAAAGAGGTCAGGCTAGCACAAGGATGACAGACTCGCCTTGATCCCGACAACATATAACGTGTGGCAAAGGGAATGTAAGTGTGACATGTTGTGCAGGTTCGCTAACCAGCTTCATAGTCTGCTTGGTGGTCGGCACACCTTGCTAGAGGCCGCAACCAACCGTGTAGGTCGGAGGTGATCTGAACTGTGACCAAGCCCACTTGAATCTAAGGGGTCGCGCGCTTAAGGGAAGGAACCTGTGAGCTTGGATCCGACTCCACGAGTCAGACTTGGTCCTACTTGGACTCGGATACAGACTGAACAGACTTTGGGCTTTAGGGTTCGTGCGAGGCCCAAGCGTTGAGCCCGCGACGGATGCCTATATATAGTAGAGGTGCGGCACTCTCATTGGGTTGATCGCTGTTGGGGAACGTAGTATTTCAAAAAAAATCCTATGATCACGCTAGATCTATCTACCAGATGCATATCAACGAGGGGGAGAGTGTGTCTATGTACCCTTGTAGACTGAAAGCGGAAGCATCAAGTGACGCGGTTGATGTAGTCAAACTTCTTCGCGATTCAACCGATCAAGCACCGAACGTACGGCACCTCCGCCTTCAGCACACGTTCAGCTTGATGACGTCCCACGAGCTCTTGATCCAGTTGAGCTTCACGGGAGAGTTTTGTCAGCACGACGGTGTGGTGACGGATATGATGAAGTTACAGGCGCAGGGCTTCGCCTAAGCACTGCAACGGTTTGACCGAGGTGTGTTTCCGTGGAGGGGGCACCGCACACGGCTGGAGAGATCAACTTGTGTGTCTAGAGGTGCCCCCCTGCCCCTGTATATAAATGAGCATGGGGAGGCTGGCCGGCCCAAGCCTGGCGCACCAAGGGGAGTAAGATTCCTACTCCTAGTAGGAATAGGAATCCTCCTTCCTATTCCTACTAGGAGTAGGAAAGGAAGAAGGAGAAGAGAAGGAAGGGGAGAGGTGGCGCCCCCCACTGATACGTCTCCAACGTATCTACTTTTCCAAACCCTTTTGCCCTTGTTTTGGACTCTAACTTGCATGATTTGAATGGAACTAACCCGGACTGACTCTGTTTTCAGCAGAACTGCCATGGTGTTGTTTTTGTGCAGAATAAAAAGTTCTCGGAATCGCCTGAAAATCAACGGAGAATTATTTTAGAAAATATAAAAATACCTGCAAGAAGATCCTCACCGGGGGGCCCACACCCTGTCCACGAGGGTGGGGGACGCGCCCCCCTGCCCAGGGCGCACCCCCTGCCTCGTGGGCCCCCCGATGCTCCACCGACGTACCCCCAGATCCTATATCTTCCATTCCGAGGAGAGAAAAATCAGAGAGAATGAATTATCGTGTTTCACGAGA
Organism: Secale cereale; assembly: GCA_902687465.1. NCBI lineage: Eukaryota > Viridiplantae > Streptophyta > Magnoliopsida > Poales > Poaceae > Secale > Secale cereale. The sequence continues at coordinate 173,495,503 of LR738712.1, forward strand.
CGGAGCCGCCGTCAAGCCCTAATCTCTCTCGGGAGAGCTGATCTGGAGTCCGTTCGGGGCTCCGGAGAGTGGAGATCATCGCCATCGTCATCATCAACCTTCCTCCATCACCAATTCCATGATGCTCACCGCCGTGTGTGAGTAATTCCATTGTAGGCTTGCTAGACGGTGATGGGTTGGATGGGATCTATCATGTAATCGAGTTAGTTTTGTTAGGGTTTGATCCCTAGTATCCACTATGTTCTAAGATTGATGTTGCTATGACTTTCCTATGCTTAATGCTTGTCACTAGGGCCCGAGTGCCATGATTTCAGATCTGAACCTATTGTTTTTTCATGAATATATGTGTGTTCTAGATCCTATCTTGCAAGTCTATAGTCACCTACTATGTGTTATGATCCGGCAACCCCGAAGTGACAATAATCGGGACCACTCCCGGTGATGACCATAGTTTGAGGAGTTCATGTATTCACTATGTGTTAATGCTTTGGTCCGGTACTCTATTAAAAGGAGGCCTTAATATCCCTTAGTTTCCAATAGGACCCCGCTGCCACGGGAGGGTAGAACAAAAGATGCCATGCAAGTTCTTTTCCATAAGCATGTATGACTATATTCGGAATACATGCCTACATTGCATTGATGAACTGGAGCTAGTTCTGTGTCACCCTAGGTTATAACTTCTACATGATGAATTGCATCCGACGTAATTTCCCATCACCGATCCAATGCCTACGAGCTTTACCTATATTGCTTGTTGCTTATTTACTTTTCCGTTGCTACTATTACAAAAACACTATCGTTACTTTCATTGCTGCTACCGCCACTATCATATTACTTTGCTACTAAACTATCTTGCTGCAGATACTAAGTTTCCAGGTGTGGCTGAATTGACAACTCAGCTGCTAATACTTAAGAGTATCCTTTGGCTCCCCTTGTGTCGAATCAATAAATTTGGGTTGAATACTTTACCCTCGAAAACTATTGCGATCCCCTACACTTGTGGGTTATCAAGACTATTTTTTGGCGCCGTTGCCGGGGAGCATAGCTCTATTCTTTAAGTCACTTGGGATTTACATCTGTTGATCACTATGAAGAATTTGAAGGACTAAAAGCCAAGATCTTACCCTCAACTACGAGGGGAGGTAAGGAACTGCCATCTAGCTCTGCACTTGATTCTCCTTCTGTTATGAGTAAACTTGCGACACCTACTACTGCTCTTGAATCTGATATGTCGTATGTTCTTGATGATGCTACTTCTGCTATGTATGATGAAACTATCTCTATGCCTGATACTGTGCCACTAGGTGAATTTCTAGATGAACAAATTGCTAAGGTTAGGGAGAGTGCAAATGTTGAAACTGATGCTATTTATGAAAGTGATGATGAAACTACTCCCAATAGATATGAATTACCTGTTGTTCCTGAGGGTTATGTTATGGATGAAGAAACTGCTAGAGACTTTCTTGCTTGCAATGATAGTTAAGATCTTAAGAAGTTATTAGCTAAACTGAAAGAAAATTTCTTGAATGCTAGAATGAAACATGACCCTTCTTTTGCTACTTCACCTATCTTTGTTACTGATAAGGATTATGAATTCTCTGTTGATCCTGAGTTAATTACTTTGGTTGAGTCTGATCCTTTCCATGGCTATGAGTCAGAAACTGTTGTGGCACATCTTACTAAGTTGAGTGATATAGCCACCCTGTTTACCAATGATGAGAAGATTCGTTACTACTATATCCTTAAGTTATTTCCGTTCTCGTTAAAGGGTGATGCTAAGACTTGGTTTAATTCTCTTGATCCTGGTTGTGTGTGTAGTCCCCAGGATATGATGTATTACTTCTCTGCTAAATATTTTCCCGCTCATAAGAAACAAGCTGCCTTACGGGAAATATATAACTTTGTTCAAACTGAAGAAGAGAGTCTCCCACAAGCTTGGGGGAGGCTTCTCTAGTTACTTAATGCTTTGCATGATTATCCTCTTGAGATGCATGACATACTTGATATCTTTTATAATGGACTAACCGATGCTTCCAGAGACCACCTGGTTAGTTGTGCTGGTTGTGTTTTCAGGGAAAGAACAGTGGAACAAGCTGAATTACTATTGAATAATATGCTGGCCAATGAAAATAATTGGACACTTCCTGAACCAGCCCCTAAGCAAACTCCGAAGAAAAGAGGTGTTCTATTTCTCAGTCCAGAAGATATGCAAGAGGCAAAGAAATCTATGAAAGAAAAAGGTATTAAAGCTGAAGATGTTAAGAATTTACCACCTATTGAAGAAATATATGGTCTTGATAACCCGACACAGGTAGTAAAGGTAAATTCTCTTTATAGATTTGATGAAGGTGATATTCCTCGTTATAAGTCTGCTAGCCAATGTTTAGATGAGTTTGACAATTTTATTGTGAAACAAGAAAACTTCAATTCTTATGTTGGTAGACAATTACAACACAATACTTATATGATTGAACGCTTGAGTGATTATCTGTCTAGAGCTAAAGGTGAACTGAAACTCATTAGTATACATGCTTCTATGGTCACCACTCAAGTAGAACAAGTACTTAAGGCTCAGAATGATTTGCTAAGTGAATTAAATAGTAAGAATAATGACTATGCTATTAGAGTTGCAACTAGAGGTGGTAAAATGACTCAGGAACCTATGTATCCTGAAGGCCACCCTAAGAGAATTGAGCAAGATTCTCAGAGAGCTAATTTAGATGCACCTAGTTCCTCTAAGAAGAAGAAAAAGAAAAATGATAGAACTTTGCATGCTTCTAGTAAACCTGTAGCTGACACACCTGAGAATCCCAATGATATATCTGTTTTTGATGCTGAGACACAATATGGTAATGAACATGAACCTAGTGATAATATTAATAATGATGTTCATGTTGATGCTCAACCTAGCAATGATAATGATGTAGAGATTGAACCTGTTGTTGATCTTGATAACCCACAATCAAAGAATCAACGTTATGATAAGAGAGACTTTGTTGCTAGGAAGCACGGTAGGGAAAGAGAACCATGGGTTCAGAAACCCATGCCTTTTCCTCCGAAACCATCCAAGAAAAAGGATGATGAGGATTTTGAGCGCTTCGCTGAAATGATTAGACCTATCTTTTTGCGTATGTGTTTGACTGATGTGCTTAAAACAAATCCTTATGCCAAGTATATGAAAGACATTATTACCAACAAAAGAAAGATACCTGAAGTAGAAATCTCCACCATGCTTGCCAATTACACTTTTGAGGGTGGAGTGCCCAAAAAATTAGGAGATCCAGGAGTACCTACTATACCTTGCTCCATTAAGAGAAACTATGTTAAAACTGCTTTGTGTGATCTTGGAGCCGGTGTTTAGTGTTATGCCTCTCTCTTTATATCGTAGACTTGACTTGAGTAAGTTAACACCTACTGAAATATCTTTGCAAATGGCTGATAAATCAACTGCTATACATGTCGGTATTTGTGAGGATGTACCTATTGTAGTTGCAAATGTTACTATTCTACGGACTTTGTTATACTTGATATTCCCGAGGATGATAGTATGTCTATTATTCTTGGAAGACCTCTTTTGAATACTGCAGGGGCTGTTATTGATTGCAAAAAAGGCAATGTCACTTTTCATGTCAATGGTAATGAGCATACGGTACACTTCCCGAGGAAACAACCTCAGGTCCATAGTATCAACTATATTGGAAAAACTTCAACTATCACTATTGGAGGTTTTGAGTTTCCTATTCCTACTATCAAGAAGGCATATCACATTCTTATTGTTGGGGACATACATATCCCCATTGAGGTAACCTAGTGTTATTCGAAAATTCTTTGGTTTCATGTTACTCGGAAAGAGTTTATTAACAAGACCTGATCAACCTTGTTAATGAATTCCTTTTGATGAACATGGGATAGGTGAATCTAGATAGCACAACCTTCTGTACCCTCTTTTTTACTTTCTGTTTATTAGGATAACTAAAAGGAAAATAGCATTTTCTGTCTGTTTCCAGACTTATCCGTGCAATAAAAAACATCCTGAAAATAAAAGTTCTCCAAATGCCATGAAAATGAAATATGTTTTTTTCTAGAATTTTTGAGGAATTATGGCACTGAACACACAGCGAGGGGAGCCAACACGTGGCCACGAGGGTCCAGGGCCCGCCCCCTGCCCAGGGCACGCCCCCTGCCCAGGGCGTGCCCCCTGCCTCATGGGCCCCACGTGGCCCCCCTCCACTTATTCCTGCACCCATGCTCTTCTTCTTCCTCCCAAAAAAATCACCAACCAGCTCAAACCCGAGTTCTAGCTCATCTTGCTGCCATTTTCGATCTCCTTGCTCAAAGCACCATTCACCAAACTGTTTGGGGAGATTGTTCCTTGAAAAGGAAAATGTTAAAAAGATTATTGAGGGGCTCCTCCAGCAAGAGCTCAGAGGAGAAGAAGAAAGAAGAAAATAAGAAGCCCAAGTATAATCTTCCTCGCATGGCGGAAGTTCGACCGTGCGAATAGCCTTGTAATAATTTCATGATGTCCACCGGTATTTACGAAGACTTTTATTGGTTGGCGAATAATGCAGGCCTCACCGACTTCCTCAACGACCAGAAAGAACAATATCTCTTACTCACCAATATTTTCATGCAAAGCTTTCATTTTCATTCTAGGAAAACACCACCTACGGTGGAGTTTCGCTTATATGATGTGATTAAGGAGATATCACTCTTAGATTTTTGTGAGATATGCAAAGTACCATTTGGTGGTAGACTTGATGAACCACGTCGTGAAGACGTTGAAGGGTTCATTGACATGATAGCCGTAGGTGAAACTAGACAAGTTTCAGGGGCAAGAATCACTAGTATACACTTCCCTGTTCTGCGCTACTTTGCTTTATTTGCTAGTAGGTGCTTAATTGTCCGCGGGGACAGTGGAAATCTCAATGCCCCTGATATTATCATTTTACGCCATGCCATGTTTCGAGACACAACTTTTAGCTTGGGCGCCGTCGTTGCCAAGCGATTGAGTCTGAACCGCTTAAAGGGGCCCGTCTTTGGAGGCATCTTTGCTTCTCGCCTTGCTGAATATTTTAATATACCTATTATGAATTATGAGAAGGAAGAAAAATTACTTGCCCTTGTTTATCTAGACTACAAGAGCATGGTAGCTCATGATTTTATTGTTAAAGATAAGAATATGCAGCTTAATTATAAATTAAGATTTGATGAAATATACTGTGAAATTGTTACCTTGCGTGCACCATCTTTGTCTGATATGTCCATAGGCAAGTATCTCATTACGTCAGATGCTTTCTACAAGTACCAAGGCCAGGCACAAGCTTCAGAGCCTGGGCCAGAACCACGACTTGATCCTTCCCGTCAATCTATTTATGGGTGGGAGCTGGACGAAATCGCCAACCAGTGGCACCCAGAGGATGCATCTCAGTACGACCCCAACTACAACTTTGGATATTCGTCACGCCAATACTAGCCATAGACCAACTTAGGCCAAAAGCCTAAGATTGGGGGAGTACGTGTTTCTCACCGACTTACATTCATGTTCACACTTATTCTAGTTGTCGGTGCTCACACTCTTTCACTGTACCATCCATGCTTAGTTTCAATTTCTTTTTCTTAGCCTTTTTCTTGTGAGCTAGAAAAACCCAGAAAAACAAAAAAAATATTAGTTGTAGCTTCTAGCTAGTTTATTCTCTTTGCTAGTAGTAGTTGAAAAAATGAAAACCCAAAAAGATTTCCCGTTCTTCTTTTACTTGTTGGGAGCTTTCCCGTGTAAATATTTCTTTTCTTTTCTTTAGGTGTTAAGAGTAGAAGACCATGATTAAAATGCTTAGTGTCTCTCATATGCTTTGTTGTTGATTTAACCTTGAGCCATATTACCTTGTCTTCTCTCTTGTATTTAAATGTCTGCAGATTCCAGCTTAGTCCAATGCACGTGCACTATTATTATTATCCACATCGTTTGGTCCTGCAAGTGAAAGGAAATAAGGATGATATATGATGAACTAATTGAGATGAGAAAAGATGGTATGAACTCGACCTCTTTTGTTTTTGTAAATATGATTGCTCGTCGTTCTTGATTCAGCTTGTTATGAATGAAACATGTTTGCAATGAAAATTAGAGATCATAGATGCTTATGCCATGCTTAATTAGCTGAGAGTTTATAATGGTCTATCTTGCGTGCCAACATGATATTAAAATGGTTGTGATGTGGTATGATGGGTGGTATCCTCCTTTGAACGATTTAAGTGATCTGACTTGGCACATATTCACACATGTAGTTGAAACAAAACAACATAGCCTTCACGATATTTATGTTCATGGTGATTTATATCCTACTCATGCTTGCATTCATTGTTGATTAATTTTAATGCATGTTCATGACCGTTGTTGCTCTCTAGCTGGTCGCTTCCCAGTCTCTTTCTAGCCTTCACGTGTACTAAGCGAGAATACTGCTTGTGCATCCACTTCCATAAACCCCAAAGTTATTCCAAGTAAATTTGTATGCGGTATTTACCTGTTGTTCCAAGTAAATTTGTATGTGCCAAACTCTAAACCTTCAAATGAAATTCTATTTTGTATGCTCGAACAGCTCATGTATTAACTAGGGTTGTCTATATCTTCCATGCTAGGTGGGTTATTCTCACGATGAGTGGACTCCGCTCATCATTCATGAGAAAATGGCTGGTCATCGGGATGCCTAGTCCCATGCTCAAAATCATAATAATTAAACAAAACTCCCCCAGGGCTGTTGCTGGTTTGGATGGTACCCGTTGTTTCGGGCTAGCCGTGGAGTGTGCTTGTTGGTGGTTGGGGGAGTATAAAATTTACCATTCTATTTGGGAACCGCCTATAATGTGCATAGCATGGAAGATATCGAGATTCTTGGTGTTATGTTGACAATGAAAGTATACCGCTCAAAATGTTATTCATCTCTATTTAAAAATCAAGCTCTGGCACCTCTACAAATCCCTGCTCCCCTTTGCGAAGGGCCTATCTATTTACTTTTATGCAGAGTCATCATCCTCTTATCAAAGGGCACCAGTAGGAGAGCACCTCTGTCATTGCATGTATTACTATTAATTTGCATTGAGTATGATCATGACTGGATCTCTTTTACCATGAATTACAATGTCTAGTCAGTCCTTGATCTTTAAGGGTGCTCTGTTGTGACGCCCGAAGACCGACGTCCCAGAAGATTCCAGAGATTCCAGATGTTCCGGGTTCTTCTGTGTGTTTCATTTGTGCTTGTGTTATTTATTTTTGCATTGCATCATGTCATCATGCCATCATGACTTTAATTCTGCATCTCAACCTAAATAAATTGTGTGGATCTCCGATCCATTTAAATCGAGGGAGTTGTGTTTTCTCTTTACAACATATCCTCCTAATATATGGAGCTATATAAATATTCCATTTGTTGGAATTAACCCAAACACACTTGCATATATTGTCCATGCCTTTTCTACTTGAAGTTTCACCTTTAAAACTTTCCCTATATTTCTTTTCCCATTTATCGGGGTTCCTCCAAAATCCTCAACATTTTTGGACACTTCATAAATCAAGTCTTAGTCAAACCCATTTGAATTAAATTCAAATATGTTTGAATTATATCTCGATCTTGTCTTTTATATTTTTCTCGGACCGCGCTCATTTTTATGAGCCCGGAAAAATTGACCTCATGTGCAAATTCTTCCCTAACTACCCCTTTCTCTTTCTTCTCTCCTTTTTCTTTTTCTTCTCGGTTTTGTTTTACTTTTCAGAGGAGAGGAGCTCAGGCCCAGCTTGAACCTTCCAGCTGCAGGCCCATCTGGCCTCCTGGCCCGTTTTCCCCCATAACCCTAGCCCATCGCACCTTTCCCTCGATCCATCTCTCCTTGCTCGCGCCGCCAGGGAGGAGTTCCCGATCCACCAGCGCCTCCATTCCCTCGATCTCCCTCTCCCCTCGAGCGCCCCCTCCTTCACGCCTCTTCTCCCTTCTGCGCGCCCCGCCTGACGCCCGAGCGCCCATCCCCGAGCCCGATCCTCTTGCCCCTGCCTCCGTCCCTCTGCCCGTCGCCTGGCTCCAGCGCGCCGCCACCTCGCCTGGCTCGCTGAGGGAGGAGCCCTCGAGCAGCCCGGCGGCCAGGAGCCGCGCCGTCCGGAGCGCCAAGGCGCAGCCCCGTCCTCCCCGTCCTCAAGTCGCCAGGCCGAGCAGCTCCCTGCGAGCACCGAGCGCCGCGCCCCTCCAGCGCGGGAGCAGCCCGGCCGGCCAGGCCCCGCCTCCTCGTCCGCCGTCCTCCCCGTCCAAGGTCGCCCGCGCCGCGCAGGCCTCCTCCTCGAGGTCCCTGCCTCGCCAAGCACTGGCGCCCACGGCCTCCTTCCTCCTCGACGCCTGCAGCACTGAGAGCCTCTTCTACAGGGCCTCGTCACTGCGCCCCTCCGGTGATCCAGACGGCCACTGATCTGAGCGTCCCCACGAACCAGCACTTGTTTTGGCCTTTTGTCGTTGCCAAGTCCCGTACCCGGATCACCAAGCTCCATCTCCGATGATTTTTCTCCAAGTGCCGAGATGACCCCGTACCTCTACTGCCATCTACGAGTTTGACAAGTCCGGAGGCCGCCAAGTACCACTACGAACCCGAAAGAACAAGGATGCGCCAAGTTCGTCTACCGCCGCCGTGGAACCTCAAGACCGGCAAGTACAACTACGACTCGAGACCGAGACCGGCAAGACCGCTACGAACGTGTACGACTACCTTCGGTGAAGAAACGAGTACGACTACACAAGACGAACGCGTCAAGTACCACTACTTCCACTACCGTCGCCGAAGACCGCGTGTACCTCTCCGAACGTGAACGCCTACTTCCACTACGTCTCTCGACGACTCGAACCGCTTCCAGAACGAATGTTCCGAAGGTATAACCCCGAGACGATGACCCGTGGACGAATGCTTGTTGTGTTGTATGAGATGTTTCACTTGTGTGCTCCGTGCCCGTTTCATCTTTGGTCATGCTATTCGGTTGCCTCGTTGCTGACTCGTGGGAACCCGGTGACGGGATCACCCCACCTTCCATCTTGTTCGGCTCGCTCACGTCTCTCCGTCATCTTTTGCACCGGTCTCTCAACGAGTTATCGGAACCGAGATGTTGCCGTTGCATCATTTTCGGATCGTTGCTGTGGCACCCTTTCTTTCCACCACGGTGACTAACACTCCGTATCATCTTCATATCTCTTCATGTTAATCTTTTAATAAAAAATGCATAAACTTGTTCATGTCATCCGCATCATGTTAACAACATTAAATTGTGTGAATTGTTGTTGCTTAAAAAAATTGCTAAACATGTTCATGGGGATTTTCCGGAATTGTTGTTGTTATTCCCGGCCTCATTTAAACTTGCCTAAATAGGTAGTTTGTTTTTGCTTCACCTCTTGCCATGTTAACAAACATTTAACCTTGTCTTGTAAATAAACGAGAGTCAGCTAAATAAATAAATGTGGTGTTTCGTCAATATGCAACTCGTTGCATATTGAGCTCCACTTAACTTGTAGTGTTGTTTGTGCCCTTTGCCATGACATGCATATTTAAACCGGACATGCATCATACTGTTTGTGCATCGTATGCCATGGTTATGATATGTGTGTTTACCGTGTTGTTTGCTTCTTTCCGGTTGCTTCTCTTGTTAGCTTCGGTTTCGTTCCGGAGTTGTGAGGATTCGCTCGACTATGTTGCTCCGTCTACTTCGTGGACCCGTTCTTCTCCCTTGCGGAATCCCAGGCAAGATGATCATACCCTTGGATACCTTTACTACCGTTGCCATGCTTAGTTGTCTCGATGCTATCGTTACATGTCGCGCTACCCATCTTTTATGTCAGCCTCTCCTTGTTGCCATGAAACCTCTAACCTTTGACACCTTCCTAGCAACACCACTGTTTGGCTATGTTACCCGCTTGCTCAGCCCCTCTTATAGCGTTGTTAGTTGCAGGTGAAGATGAAGATCGTTCCAGGAGGGAACTTGTTGTTGGAATATCACAATATCTATTATTATTATTAACACACCTATATACTGGGCATGGGTGGAAGGCTTGGCCTTTTGCTCGGTGTTTTGTTCCACTCATGCCACCTTAGGCGCCGATAAACCGGCATTATGTTCCTTGATTTTGCGTTCCTTACACGATGGGTGGATGGGGACCCCTTGACAGTTCGACTTTGAATAAAACTCCTCCAGCAAGGCCCAACATTGGTTTTAATTTGCTCATAATAACAACTTAATTAATTAATTAATTTGCATAGGGAGTTAGCGCTACCCGAGGATTCTTTCTACATAACAGGGGGGCCAGTGCTGATGGTGTTGGTCCCAAACGGGCAGACTGCGGGAACCACCACGGGGAAACTCAAGGTTTGGCTCCTGTAGGATGTCCCATCCGGTCGTGGCCTGAGACGAGATACGCGTGGCTACTATCAGGGTGTCGGCACGCCGGGAGGTCTTGCTGGACTTGTTTTACCATTGTCGAAATGTCTTGTGCACCGGGATGCCGAGCCTGATCGGATTTTCCCTAAGATAAGGGGTGATGATATTATATTTATCACTTCAGCTAATCGTGAGAGCTTGTGATGGGCTAAGTTGGGACACCCCTGCAGGGTTATAATCTTTCGAAAGCCGTGCCCGCGGTTATGTGGCAGATTGGAATTTGGTAATGTCCGGTTGTAGAAAACTTGACAGAGGATCCGAAGTAAAACACACAACTGTGTGAGTAACCGTGACTGTCTCTTTTCACTTTGAGAAGAGGACACGGTGGGGTTATGTTTGATTCGTATGTAGTTTAGGATCTTTAGCGATCACTACTAGTTGCGACCGTTTGCGTAGATGCTCATCTTATTCTTGTACTCTTAAGTTAGCCACCAGATTATGCTTAGCCGCTGCTGCAACCTCACCACTTTACCTCTTCCTACCCATAAAGCTTTGCTAGTCTTGATACCCATGGTTATGGGATTGCTGAGTCCTCGTGGCTCACAGATACTATAACACCAGATGCAGGTTCAGCCGAGATGATGCAGGAGATGGATCAGTACTTCCGGGAGTTCCACGAAGAGCGTGGCCGTTTGCTTGTGACGTTTTCGACGATCAGTAGTGGTTTCTACTAGGGGCGATTCAGACCTGTGGCTTTATGTTTTTGGTATCTTTCTTTTGGATCTTCGCCCGTAGTCGGGTTGTGATGTTTTGAATGATGTTTTGCTTATGTAATGTATTGTGTGAAGTGGCGAGTGTAAGCCAACTATCTCCTTTTGCAATTTAATCCCTCTTTTACATGAGTCGTGCAAAGATACCAAACTTGAGATCATTCCAGAATGGGCTTATACCTTTAAGTCGTGCCTCGACACGTAGGAGGTATAGTCACATCCTGGGCATTACATCTGCATTTATGTTTTGCGGTCTCGGAAAGGGCTAGCGAGATACCATCTTGTTATATCATATCATGATTGTTTTGAGGAAGTGTTGTCATCCGAGGTTTATTATTATTGCTCGCTAATTGATTATGCCATTGATGTGAGTAGTCTTGAGACCTGAAAGTTATTGTGAATATGGTTAGTTCATGATCTTGTTGAAAACCTGAATGCTAGCTTACATATTTACAACAATAAGAGCAAACAGAGTTTGTCAAAGTTTTTCTTTATCACTTTCAGTTTATCAACTAAATTGCTTGAGGACAAGCAAAGGTTTAAGCTTGGGGGAGTTGATACGTCTCCAACGTATCTAATTTTCCAAACCCTTTTGCCCTTGTTTTGGACTCTAACTTGCATGGTTTGAATGGAACTAACCCGTACTGACGCTGTTTTCAGCAGAACTGCCATGGTGTTGTTTTTGTGCAGAATTAAAAGTTCTCGGAATCGCCTGAAAATCAACGGAGAATTATTTCAGAAAATATAAAAAATACCTGCAAGAAGATCCTCATCGGGGGGCCCACACCCTGTCCACGAGGGTGGGGGGCGCGCCCCTGTAGCGACCAGACCTCAAACAGTCTGATCTCTGTGCATCAGTGTCATCCTTGGATCAGTAATGCTGACACGCACAGTACTTGAAGGATTTATAATAGAGTAGCAATCACACACTTATTACATCGATAGTCCAACGATGAATTTATTACAAATAATACGGCTGAAGGCCATCTAACACGATAACAGCGGAAGGCTTGGAAGATAAGTGAGTCCATCAACTCCAACGGCATCACTGAGTATAGAACCACGACCTAAAAAGGGGCATCTTACTCGTCGTCTGAAAAGTCTGCAACATGAAACGTTGCAGCCCGAAAACGGGTCAGCACATGGAATATGCTGGCAAGGTAACACAAGAGAATGCAATGAAAGTAAAACTATACTATATGCATATTTGGCTGGTGGAAAGCTCTATGGTTAAGTTTTTGCGTAAAGCCAATTTTTCCCTACTTCAAAGGAATAGATTTTAATTAACTATCATGGTAGTTGAAACATCATTGAGAAGATAGACATCCTCTCAACCCCAATTAAAATAATCATTAACCCAACAAAATTAATTAAAGTAACATGATGAGATTCACATGATATTCCAAGTACTAGATACTCAAGACGTCCGTAACCGGGGACACGGCTAATCATGATCAGTTTGTACACTCTGCAGAGGTTTGTGCACTTTTCCCCACAAGACTCGATCGCCTCCGTTTGGTTTCTCGCACTGCATGGTGTTTGAGAAACGGATGACCGAGACACAGCCTTTCCGAAGAGGTTCCCTTAACCAGATAGATAGGCCGGTACACCTACAAAACCCACTACATCTGCTAGCCCATCATGGAAAGGTTTCCCACAACTTACTCAACTATGCCAGAGCCCATATTGGCATGTGGCTGCACACGGAAGTTTCTAGTATGAAAAATCTCATGATCCCTTTGAGCCTGGGTGGCGGTCCAAAAGAAAAACAGGCAATCACTGGAATACCCAGATGCCTCAATCCACCCAGATGTGTATTAATGTTGCCACCTTAAGTTAAACCATTAATTAACAAACTCAAACCTGTCATGGATTTCACTCACCCAATCCACGTCTACGAGCATAGCATGTCCTAACAGCAAACGTAGAAGTAACTCCCAAAGGTTTGAATGTAATGCAGGTAATAGGTACTACCTCAAACTACTTCCCAATCCCAAAAATTAATTGATCCTACTCATGCAATGTGTGAGGGTTGGACTAATGCAATGAAAACTGGGTAATTGGAAAGTATGATCAAAGTGTTACTTGCCTTGCTGATGATCCGCAAAACCTAGAGACTCAAAGTAGCAAGCGGCGCACTCCGGGTACTCTATCGCAATCAAACAAGCACACAATAAGTACTTAACTAATGCAGGGGTAAAACTCAAATAAGAGATCTAACCAGAAAGTTCAACTTAAGAACTCCGGTTTGCAAAAAGAATCAACTCGAAAGAAGCAACGAAACTCAAACTGCAAAAGAAACGAGCTCCGGTTTACTAGTTGGCCTAAAGTCAAATTTTACAGTAGCCAAAACTTTGTTCCAGTTGATTAAACGTAAAGAGGGTTTCGAGACGAAGATCTGGGATTTTGAATCACCTGATTCCGACTCTCGAGCGAAAAGAAAAATGAAAAACAAGATCAGGGCAGAAATCACGATCAGAATAACCGCGGATAAATACCCCGAAAAAGAAAAACGACGAACAGGCTAACGAACGAACGTTCACTGTCTGTGGTTAACTAACGAAAATCGTTCGTTAAAACGAACGTATGGACGAACGTCCTCTAAATAAATAAACCGACGAAAAACCGGACCAATCTAATCTAATAAAACAGATCTACGGTTTTTTTTAAAAAACGAATGGTTCTAGAAAGAAGAAAAAAAAACGGCATCTACCTCGCGAACTCCGGCGAGACGGCAGCGGCGGTCCAGCGGTCCGGCGTCGAGCGAGGCGGCGGGGCGGTGGTTGGTGCGGCGGCGGCGGCGGTAGCACGCGGCGGCGGGTGGTGCGGCGGCGGCGGCGGTCGCGGCGGCAGGTGGTGCGGCGGCGGTCGCGGCGGCGGGGCGGCGGAGCAGCAGCACTGGCGGCGGCGGCACTAGGCGGCGGCGGCAGCGGCAGCGGCGGAGGCAGTCGCGGGCGACGGCGGCTAGGGTTTGGGGCGGGGCTGGCGGCGGTTTGGGCCGGCTCGGGCGAGTTATAAAGTCCAGAGTCCTGGGCTAGTAAGACTCCTAGTCGGTTTCCCCCTTTTTTTCTAAAAAGAGTCCCGGCGTAGAAAAACTAACGAAAGAAATACCAAACGGACTCCAAAATTCCCGAAATAAATTTTCACCGTCCTCTAATAATATTTAGGACAAAGTGAACATTTTTTCCAGACCTAAATGCAATTTTGAAAAATGCGTATTTTTCCTATGCAAATAAATCCGCAATTAAATCCAGAAAAATACCAAAAGTGATTTTAACATTTTTTTCCTCCAATATTTCTGTTATTTTGGAGAAGTCATATTATCTCCGCTCATATTTTGTATTTAGAAATATTTTTAGGAGAGAAAAATAATTAGAATCACACTGTCCTCGTACCGGTATTCGAGCGAACTCAAATACGAAAACGGTAAAATTCCCAACTCTCTCCGTAGGTCCTTGAGTTGCTTAGAATTTCGAGGAACGCCACAACAAAAATGCAAAAAGCATGAAATGCAATATGATCTATGTATAACATTCCAAATTGAAAATTTGGGATGTTACAAACCTACCCCCCTTAGAATGAATCTCGCCCTCGAGATTCGACTTGGCTAGAGAACAGGTGCGGGTGGTCCTTGCGTAGATCATCTTCTCGTTCCTAGGTGGCTTCTTCCACGGTGTGGTGACTCCACTGAACTTTGCAAAACTTGATAACCTTACTGCGAGTGACTCTGCTCAAAAATTAGAAAATCTTAACAGGCTTCTCCTCGTAGGTCAGATCATTATCCAACTGAATTGCTTCTAGGGGTATTGTGTCTCTAAGCGGTATATCAGCCATCTCCGCGTGACACTTCTTAAGCTGCGAAACGTGAAATACGTCGTGCACTCCTGACAATCCTTCGGGCAATGTCACAACCCTAGTTCTAGTATGCACTAGGCTAGTCTTGATGTTTGCATCATGTTTAATTTTCAAATGAATTTGAATTGAGGACTTGTGAAACCCTCAGAAACCCTTTTGAAAATGACCCAAATAAAAATTGCTCCAAAAGGGTCCAAGAAAATGTTCATGCTGCTCTCTGAAAATATTGGTTAGAGATAAAAATCAAACCAATATTATTAGGAGCTCATCAGTATTTATTTTGGGCATTTGGAATTAATGCAATAGTTATTTGCTTGGATATATATTTATTATATATTTTATATATGTCCAAAATTCTGATTCTTTATTTTGAGGGGCTTGGATTAATTCCTAGGTCCCTGCAAAATAAAAATGTCAGAAGAAAATAATTGATTTAGTTTAGAAAATATATCAAAACATAATTGCAGAAATAGAAAACAGAAACAAATTAAAAAATAAGAGAAATAGAAGACTTACCTGTGCTTACCTGGTGGCCCATCTGCTTGGCCCAGCAGCCGGCCCAGGTGACTGGCAGCGCCAGTCACCCTCAACCTCGCGCCAGGAGGCCGGGGCGCGGGCCCGACGCGGGCTTCGCCGCGCCGCGCCACCTCCTGCCTGCCTGCTTCTTCCCCCACGCCGCATGGTTGCTTCTGGACGAGCCACG
>LR738712.1:173520393-173658730 GCA_902687465.1 Secale cereale
ACCCCTCCCCTCTCCTCTGCTCTCTCTCCCGCTCGGTCCCGAGCGCCGCCGTCGCCACTGGACACCGTTGCCGTAGCCACCGCCTCCCCCTCGCCCCTCCGACGAGCCCCCGAGCTCCGCCCCGCTGCCGTGAACCTCTACGCCGAGCCACAGGTCCCCGGACGCCCTGAGACCTCGTCCCCGAGCTCTTCTTCTCCGCACAGCCACCGGACGCCGTCGACGAATTCGCCGCCTCCGACGCGTCCCCGAGCCCAATGAACCTCCCAACAGACTCGCGGTGAGCTCCCGGATCGTTTCCCCCTTCTTCCCTAGCCGCGTTGCACCTCTAGGCCATATCCCCGCTGATGCCCGACCACCCCGCCGCCGACCATGTCGCCGCCGTGGACACCGCCACCTAGGGCCGTAACTGAGCACGCCATCTTATTCAGTGCAACGCCAGGACCCCAAAACCATCACCTGTTGTTCCTTCCGTGCACCACAGCGTCGAAACCGTCGGCTTCCGAACTCCGGCCGCCGCCGCGCTGCTCGCCGGCACCACTCCGGCCACTCCCCGGCCAAGCCACCACCACGACTGGATGCAGACGAGCTCCAGCGTTCCGTAGCTGTGCTCTGCGCGCCAAAAGGTGCCCCGGAGGCGAATCCCGCAGATCGCCGCCGTGTTGGGCCTCGCCGGCGTCGAGCCGCCGGCGGGTTTGACTACTGACCGGCGTGGTTTGACCCCCCCACTGTCCAGTTGACCCTTCCCCTCTCCCTCACTGACCTGCGGGCCCTGCCCGACTAATTACTCTGGTTAGTGCTAATTTATTTAGTTAGGTTAGTCCTACAGTCACTGACTAGTGGGCCCTGCCCAGTTAGTTAGGACTAACTAACTCAATTAGTTTACTGAAGCCACTGACGTGTGGACCCCACACGTCAGGTTTGACCTGAGTCAGCGATGCTGACTTGCTGACGCAAGCATGACGCAGTGCTGACGCATTAAACTATTTTCTGGAATTGTTTTGGTTTAGAAAAATCCAGAAAATTGTTTAAACTTCAATAAATCACAGAAATTCAACCGTAGCTCAGAATGAAATAATTTATATATGAAAATTTATCAGAAAAAATCAATCTAACCATCTGTACCATTTTCATGCATGACAAATGAAGTTATACCTACTGTTTATATGAAAACACATAAATGGATTTATAAATGCTTATTTTAGAGTTGCATTTGAACCCTTGGTTCAAATGGAATTCAACCAAATAAAATGCTAGTTGCATTAGCTCAAACAACATCATAACTTCATGCCATCTTCATGCATCATATTGTTGCACATGCTTGTGTTTGATTGTCGGCACCGTTCTTCTCGATAGGTCCAGCTCCGGAGACCGATCCAGAGTACATATCAGAGGAGCAGTGCTCTACACGTTGTTTTACCAGGCAAGCAAACCCCCTCGTTCATTCCGATACAATCCCTCTGTCGCTCCTGCTCTCTGCTATTGCATTAGGACAACAACGACCTCAACTGCTACTTTGTTCTGCGGTAGTTGAACCCATTCCTTTGCATGACCTGTCATTCCATAGTAAATAGTTGAAAACTCACTAGCATGTGTAGGAGTTGATTGAAGCCATGTTGTGATCTTACCATGCCTTGCTTGCTATTTCTTAGAGTGTGTCAGGTCTGATTCATCGGGAATGAATTGGAGTGCAATGATATGTTCTGATGCTGAGAGTTAAGTGTGTGAACATGATTTGGTAAAGGTAGTGGTGAGAGGCCATGTAGGAGTACATGGTGGGTTGTCTCACTAGAACCGTTCCTAAGAACTGAGTTCTGTGTATGTTGTCCAATGACTAGCTACTACCACACATTGGGTTCCGGTAACTCGACCCCTCTCGACTTATTAATCAACATGATCTCTGTCCAGGAGTTGCAACTAGTTTCTGGTGTTTGTAGGTAGTGTTAGTAGTCTACCAAGTGGCACTCGGCCAGTGGGCTTGGGACAGACTAGGCACCATGGCACGGTGTACCAAGCGTAGATCCACTCGGCGAGGTGGGCTTGGGAACCCTGCGCACATCATTTGGGGCCGTGAGCGACACCCCGGCCGGATCTCCTTACGGATGGAACCCGAATAGGCGATAAACCTGGATTAGAATCTTGTGTGGTTAGTCAGGTCGTGGCCGACACCCTCGCCAGGCTTCCGCTTGAAGGTTGCCGAGATACACGAGATGTACATGGCGGTAAGTGGTGAGAGCGTGTGTGAAGAAGTACACCCCTGCAGGGTTAACATGATCTATTCGAATAGCCGGGTCCATGGTTATGGACTTCTTGGATGCTTACGTGGTACATAGACAACTTGAAGTGGATACTCTAAAATACTCAAGACAAGTGTGAGTGCTATGGATGGCCTTCTCGTAGGGAGACGGGGATGAATCCATAGTGGTGTATTGTGTGGTGCTTAGTGGACTCGTGTGCGCCACCTCAAAAGAGTTACCAGCAGTCGTAGAATAGGATAGCCATTGAGTCAAGCTGGCTTGCTGCAACTAAACCCCACTTTGCCTTCTTGATACAAGTGCATGTATGATAGGATCTGATGTAAGTCTTGCTGAGTACCTTTGTACTTATGTTTGCTTAATTTATGTTTTGCAGATAGGATTGATGTCTCACTAGTAGTTCCGCTTGGACTTCGACAAGTAGCTTGTTACCTCAGCTACGTTCTTGGACGAGTGTTGTAGATAGTCAGGCTCTTCAGCCTTTTTCATTTGTAGATGTCTGTACTCAGACATGTTGTGCTTCCGCTTGTTGCTTGTATGCTCTGAATGTTGGGTCGTGAGGCCCATGTTTGTAATATCTGGCTCCTCGGAGCATAATGAATAATACTTTGTTTATTAGAGTCTTGTTGTGATGCCATGTTGTATTTGCACATATCGAGCATATTGTGTGTATGTTATTGAAATGCTTGGTATGTGTGGGATCCGACACCTAGTTGTTTACCCTTGGTAGCCTATCTTACAGGGAAATGTCTCCTAGTGCTTCCACTGAGCCTTGGTAGCTTGCTACTGCTCCGGAACACTTAGGCTGACCGGCATGTGTACTTCTTCGTTCCTGTGTCTGTCCCTTAGGGGAAATGTCACACATTGTTCCTTAAGTCCTTGTAGCTTGCTACGACTTGGGTTCATACGTTGATGACCGACACGTTCATTGCTGGGTCATGTATGCCTGTCTCTGTAATTTAGTGCCACTTTTGGTTTATAACTGGTCATGTCGGCCCGGGTTCTCTGTCATATGGATGCTAGCGACACTATCATATACGTGAGCCAAAATGCGCAAACGGTCCCGGGCCAGGTAAGGTGGCACCCGTGGGGATACCGTGCGTGAGGCCGCAAAGTGATATGGTATGTTACATGCTAGACCGGTGTGACTTAGGATTGGGGTCCCGATAGGCAATTCCAACTTATAGGCAACCTCTCCCATGCGTTCCAAAACACGGTAAGGTCCCACAAATCTCGGGGCTAACTTTCCTTTAACTCCGAAATGTTTACCTCCTCGCAGAGGCGATACTCTCAAGTACGCTCTGTCTCCGATCTCATAGGCTATTTCCTTGCGCTTCGAGTCTGCATAACTCTTCTGCCTGGACTGAGCTACCTTCAGTCTATCTCGGATCAACTTTACCTTCCCCGAAGACTCTTTGATTAAGTCTGGTCCAAACAACTGTCGGTCTCCAACTTCATCCCACGACAACGGTGGTCGGCATCTCCTTCCATACAATGCCTCGAACGGTGCCATCTTCAAACTGGCCTGGTAACTGTTGTTGTATGAGAACTCCGCGTAGGGCAAGTTGTCATCACAACTAGATCCATAATCTAATGCACAGGCTCTTAGCATATCCTCCAAAATCTGATTGACTCTTTCAGTCTGTCCATCTGTCTGCGGGTGAAACGCGGTGCTAAACTCTAGCCTGGTACCCAAAGTTTCATGTAACTGATTCCAGAACTTTGAGGTAAATTGGGTTCCTCTATCTGATACGATGCTCCTCGGAACTCCATGCAGACATACAATTCTGGTCATGTATATCTTTGCCAACTTTGCACTGGTATATGTGGTTTTCACAGGGATAAAGTGGGCTACCTTCGTCAATCGGTCTACTACTACCCAGATTGAATCATATCCTGCTTTGGTCCTGGGCAATCCGGTGATAAAATCCATGCCAAGCTTCTCCCACTTCTATTCGGGTATTGGCATAGGTTGTAACAATCCTGCTGGCTTCTGATGTTCTGCTTTTACTCTTTGGCATACATCACAAACTGCTACATACTCCGCAATATCCTTCTTCATACCGGTCCACCAGAAAATATCCTTCAAATCCAAGTACATCTTAGTATTTCCTGGGTGAATCGAATATGGTGAATCATGGGCCTCCTGTAGAATCAACTTCCTGATCTCCGGGTCATTAGGCACATAGATTCGATCCTCAAACCATAGGGTGTCGTGTTCATCCTCACAAAAACCTTTAGCTTTTCCTTCGCTCATCCTCTCCTTTATAGCGACAACCTCCTTGTCAGCTTTCTGAGCTTCTCTGATCTTATCCATCAGGGTAGACTGGATTTCTAGCGTTGCTACATAGCCTCTCGGAACTATCTCCAAACGTAGTTCTCTTAGGTCCTCGCCTAACTCCTGTGGAAATTCCTCCATCATTAGGGTATTGACATGGCTCTTACGGCTTAGCGCATCGGCTACTACGTTAGCCTTTCCGGGATAATAATGTAATCTCATGTCATAATCCTTAATGAGTTCCAGCCATCTCCTTTGCCTAAGATTTAGCTCCTTCTGAGTGAATATGTACTTCAAACTCTTGTGATCCGTATATACTTCACAATGATTTCCAATAAGAAAATGTCTCCACGTCTTCAATGCATGCACTACGGCTGCTAATTCCAAATCGTGGGTGGCATAGTTCAACTCATGAGGTTTTAGTTGTCGTGAAGCATACGAAACAACTCTTCCTTCCTGCATAAGAACTGCTCCAAGTCCTCGACGTGAAGCGTCGCAGTACACCTCATAATCCTTATGTTGATCTGGCAAAATCAACACAGGGGATGAGACCAACCTTTTCTTTAATTTCTGGAAACTGGCCTCACATTCTTCTGTCCAACTGAACTGGGTGTCCTTCTTCAACAACTCTGTCATTGGCTTTGCAATCTTCGAGAAATTCTCGATGAATCTCCGGTAGTATCCTGCAAGTCCAAGAAAACTCCGGATCTCTCCAACTGTTGTTGGTGCTTCCCAATTGGTCACAGTGTCCACCTTAGCGGGATCTACTGCTATTCCTTCTCCAGATATAATGTGTCCGAGAAATCCGACTTCCTTCAACCAAAACTCGCATTTGCTAAACTTGGCATATAACTGATGTTCTCTGAGCTTCTCCAATACCAAACGCAAATGCTCTGCATGCTCCTCTTCATCCTTCGAGAAGATCAATATATCATCTATGAACACTACGACGAACTTTTCCAAATACTCCATAAACACTTTGTTCATCAGGTTCATAAAGTATGCCGGTGCGTTTGTCAGACCAAACGACATAACGGTATACTCGTACAACCCATACCTAGTGGTAAAGGCCGTCTTAGGTATATCCTGCTCTCGGATCCTCAATTGATGGTACCCTGATCGCAGATCGATCTTGGAAAATACCTTAGCTCCTTGCAATCTATCGAACAGATCATTGATCATTGGCAGTGGGTACTTGTTCTTGATCGTTACTTCATTCAATCCTCGGTAATCAACAACCATTCTTAAGGATCCATCCTTCTTCTCCACTAGAAGTACTGGCGAACCCCAAGGCGAAGAACTTGGGCGTATGAATCCTTTATCCAGTAACTCCTTAATCTGCTTCTTTATCTCCTCCAAATCCTTTGCGGGCATCCTATATGGTCTCTTAGAAATTGGCCTGGTGCCTGGCAAAAGTTCAATCAAAAACTCTATATCTCTATCCGGTGGCATGCCAGGTAACTCCTCTGGAAACACATCCGGATAATCCTTCACTACTGGCACTTCCTCCTGAACAACTCCCGTGAGAGAATGCACTTGGGTCCTTATAGGCGAATGCCTAGATACATACTTAATCCTTTTTCCCTCCGGGGTGGTGAGCAAAATTGATTTACTGGCACAGTCAATGTTACCTCCATACTTCGATAGCCAATCCATACCTAATATCACATCCAATCCTTGTGACTCCAGAACTATTAGGTCAGAGGGAAAAGTATGGCGTCCTATGATCAATGGCGTCTAAAAACATCCTTGGTGTGCCATATAATCTGCTCCAGGTGAACTTACTAACATGGGGGTCTTAAGAACTCGGGTGGACATCCTATGTCTATTTACGAATCCCCTTGAAATATATGAATGTGATGCACCAGTATCGAAAAGAACTATTGCGGTAAATGTCTTAACCAAAAACTTACCGACAACAGCATCTGGTTGCTCTTCTACCTCCTCCACAGTCACGTGGTTCACTTGTCCTTTGTTGAACGGGTTGGGCTTCTTCCCGGCGCTTCCATTGCCGTTCCCATTCTTAACTTCTGGGCATTCATTGGCGTAATGTTCATTCTTCCCGCACTTGTAACAAGTGACATGGCTAAAATCCCTCTTGGTGGGGGTGGACGGTGTAGGGCAGTTCTGGTTTCCGTTGGCTCCATTCCCATTCCCATTGCCATTCTTGGTGCCATTGTGGTTGTGCGAGCTACTTCCTCCATGGGTATGTTGAAGCTGTCCTACCGCTTTAGGGGGGAAGCGGGGCTTCTGCTGAGCTCCAGAATGATACTTTCCTTGCCCATACCTCCTCTTGCGACTTTCAATCTGTTGGTGCTTCCTTTCAATCATTAGGGCGCGGTCAACCAACTCCTGGTAGTTATTGAAAGTTGCCACCATCAACTATACACTCATCTCATCATTCAGCCCTCCCATGAATCTCTTCTGCTTCTTCGCATATGTGGCCACATCATCTGGGGCATAACGAGATAGGGTACTAAACTCATCCACGTACTGAGCCACGGTACGATTTCCTTGGCGCAAATTGCGAAACTCTTGCTTCTTCATACTCATGGCTCCAGTTGAGACATGGGCGGTATGAAAAGCTTGCTGAAACTGATCCCAAGTCACATTGGCTACGGGGTAAGTGGCTGTGTAATTCTCCCACCATGCTGCGGCTGGTCCAGACAACTGGTGTGCAGCAAATCGCACCTTCTCAGCATCCGAGCAATTGGCGGTGGTCAAATCCCTTCCAATCTTGCGTAGCCAGTCATCAGCCACAATTGGTTCGATATTGCTAGCAAACACGGGTGGTTGCAACCTTAAGAAACGTGTCAGGTTGTCCACAGGTGGTGGTGGTGGAGGGTTGTTGTTGTTGTTGTTCTGGTTGTTTTGAGTGTTCTGGACAAGAAGTTGCATCAGGGTGTTGTGCTGCTGGATCAACTGAGTGAGCTCAGGGGGAAACTCAAATTCACGTCTTGGAGGCATCTGATGGGTGTAGAGGGAAGAGATTAGAATAGAAAAGAGGTCTATGGGAAAATCACTACCCATATGCACATGAGACAAAACACACAATCAATTCACACCAATCAATTTCAAACAAGGTCTTACAAATCTAACGATCGTTACAAAAGTGCTCTAAAACTAATATATGGAGGTAAACTACTAGTCATAGGGTGGTCATCTAAAAATATTGATCGGCAGAGGATTCCATAATATCTGCTCCAGCTTCATCTGTGTCATCTATGATGATATAGTCTTCCGGTGGAATCTCCTTGGGTTCTTCTTCCTCGTCTTCTTCTCCCATGAGTATCCCTAACTTTCGGGTCAAATCATCATTCTTCTCCACAAGTATCTTCATCTCCTCCTCATATCCGTCGCGTGTAGACTTGAGTTCTTCTTCTAGCTCCAAATTCCTATTTAGGGCCTTCTTCAAATCTATCATCCCTGCACACATCTGGTGCTCCAAGCGACGAATGTGGTGGTTCAACTCCTGGATGAATGCCGCAATGGTTATACCCTTCCGGGTGCTGATCATATCCCAATTCTCATCTCGGCGTCCACAAATCTGGTAGATGGTGTCCTTTAGCTCTTGCTTGTAGACTTCTCTGATCCTTCCCATAGCAATGTGGGCTGCCATGCTCCTACCTAGGCTCCATGTAGGTGCATTAAAGGAGAATGCTATGAGTGAGGTGACGGGTGCGAACGTCCTTCCTGGAACTTGAGCTTGAATCAACCAACGCTCCTCCTCAGGTAGAGTGGCATTGTAGGTTCCGGTGAAACTTGGTAATCCAATGTTTAGATATCTGGTGACTTCCTTCAGGTGTCATCCAAAGGGTGTATCATCATCCGGTTGCATGAACTTGTGCTTTGCTTCCACCATCCTAAAGAGTAGAAAAGATGAGGAGTCAGAGAAGAGAAGAGTGAATTGTGCTCTAGGGCTTGTCTTAGTGGTCGTGTCCTACAGTCAGCGTGTGCTCTGATACCATCTTGTAGTGACCAGACCTCAAACAGTCTGATCTCTGTGCATCAGTGTCATCCCTGGATCAGTAATGCTGACACGCACAGTACTTGAAGGATTTATAACAGAGTAGCAATCACACACTTATTACATCGATAGTCCAACGATGAATTTATTACAAATAATATGGCCGAAGGCCATCTAACACAATAACAGCGGAAGGCTTGGAAGATAAGTGAGTCCATCAACTCCAGCGGCATCACTGAGTATAGAACCACGACCTAAAAAGGGGCATCTTACTCGTCGTCTGAAAAGTCTGCAACATGAAACGTTGCAGCCCGAAAGCGGGTCTGCACATGGATATGCTGGCAAGGTAACACAAGAGAATGCAATGAAAGTAAAACTATACTATATGCATATTTGGCTGGTGGAAAGCTCTATGGTTAAGTTTTTGCGTAAAGCCAATTTTTCCCTACTTCAAAGGAATAGATTTTAATTAACTATCATGGTAGTTGAAACATCGTTGAGAAGATAGACATCCTCTCAACCCCAATTAAAATAATCATTAACCCAACAAAATTAATTAAAGTAACATGATGAGATTCACATGATATTCCAAGTACTAGATACTCAAGACGTCCGTAACCGGGGACACGGCTAATCATGATCAGTTTGTATACTCTGCAGAGGTTTGTGCACTTTTCCCCACAAGACTCGACCGCCTCCGTTTGGTTTCTCGCACTGCATGGTGTTTGAGAAACGGATGACCGAGACACAGTCTTTCCGAAGAGGTCCCCTTAACCAGATAGATAGGCCGATACACCTACAAAACCCACTACATCTGCTAGCCCATCATGGAAAGGTTTCCCACAACTTACTCAACTATGCCAGAGCCCATATTGGCATGTGGCTGCACACGGAAGTTTCTAGTATGAAAAATCTCATGATCCCTTTGAGCCTGGGTGGCGGTCCAAAAGAAAAACAGGCAATCACTGGAATACCCAGATGCCTCAATCCACCCAGATGTGTATTAATGTTGCCACCTTAAGTTGAACCATTAATTAACAAACTCACATCTTTCATGGATTTCACTCACCCAATCCACGTCTACGAGCATAGCATGTCCTAACAGCAAACGTAGAAGTAACTCCCAAAGGTTTGAATGTAATGCAGGTAATAGGTACTACCTCAAACTACTTCCCAGTCCCACAAATTAATTGATCCTACTAATGCAATGTGTGAGGATTGGACTAATGTAATGAAAACTGGGTAATTGGAAAGTATGATCAAAGTGTTACTTGCCTTGCTGATGATCCGCAAAACCTAGAGACTCAAAGTAGCAAGCGGCGCACTTCGGGTACTCTATCGCAATCAAACAAGCACACAATAAGTACTTAACTAATGCACGGGCAAAAACTCAAATAAGAGATCTAACCAGAAAGTTCAACTTAAGAACTCCGGTTTGCAAAAAGAATCAACTCGAAAGAAGCAACGAAACTCAAACTGCAAAAGAAACGAGCTCTGGTTTACTAGTTGGCCTAAAGTCAAATTTTACAGTAGCCAAAACTTTGTTCCAGTTGATTAAACGTAAAGAGGGTTTCGAGACTAAGATCTGGGATTTTGAATCACCTGATTCCGACTCTCGAGCAAAAAGAAAAACGAAAAACAAGATCAGGGCAGAAATCGCGATCGGAATAACCGTGGATAAATACCCCGAAAAAGAAAAACGACGAACAGGCTAACGAACGAACGTTCGCTGTCTGTGGTTAACTAACGAAAACCGTTCGTTAAAACGAACGTACAGACGAATGTCCGCTAAATAAATAAACCGACGAAAAACCGAACCAATCTAATCTAATAAAACAGATCTACGGTTTTTTTTTAAAACCAAACGGTTCTAGAAAGAAGAAAAAATGGCATCTACCTCGCGAACTCCGGCGAGACGGCAGCGGTGGTCTGGCGGTCCGGCGTCGAGCGGGGCGGCGGGGCGGTGGTTGGTGCGGCGGCGGCGGGTGGTGCGGCGGCGGCGGCGGTCGCGGCGGCGGGGCGGCGGCGGCACTAGGCGACGGCGGCAGAGTGGCGGCGGCGCTAGGCGGCGGTGGCAGCGGCGGCGGCTAGGGTTTGGGGCGGGGCTGGCGGCGGTTTGGGCCGGCTCGGGCGAGTTATAAAGCCCAGAGTCCTGGGCTAGTAAGACTCCTAGTCGGTTTCCCCTTTTTTTCTAAAAAGAGTCCCGGCGCAGAAAAACTAACGAAAGAAATACCAAACTGCGAGTTATAAATTTTCACCGTCCTCTAATAATATTTAGGACAAAGTGAACATTTTTCCCGGACCTAAATGCAATTTTGAAAAACGCGTATTTTTCGTATGCAAATAAATCCGCAATTAAATCCAAAAAAATACCAAAAGTGATTTTAACAATTTTCCTCCAATATTTCTGTTATTTTGGAGAAGTCATATTATCTCCGCTCATATTTTGTATTTAGAAATATTTTTAGGAGAGAAAAATAATTAGAATCACACTGTCCTCGTACCGGTATTCGAGCGAACTCAAATACGAAAACGGTAAAATTCCCAACTCTCTCCGTAGGTCCTTGAGTTGCTTAGAATTTCGAGGAACGCCACACCAAAAATGCAAAATGCATGAAATGCAATATGATCTATGCATAACATTCCAAATTGAAAATTTGGGATGTTACAGCCCCCTGCCTCATGGGCCCCCCGATGCTCCACCGACGTACCCCGAGATCCTATATCTTCCGTTTCAGGGAGAAATAAATCAATGAGAAGGAATTATCGCGTTTCACGAGACGGAGCCGCCGCCAAGCCCTAATCTCTCTCGGGAGGGCTGATCTGGAGTCCGTTTTGGGCTCCGGAGAGTGGAGATCGTCGCCATCGTCATCATCAACCTTCCTCCATCACCAATTCCATGATGCTCACCGCCGTGTGTGAGTAATTCCATCGTAGGCTTGCTGGACGGTGATGGGTTGGATGGGATCTATCTTGTAATCGAGTTAGTTTTGTTAGGGTTTGATCCCTAGTATCCACTATGTTCTGAGATTGATGTTGCTATGACTTTGCTATGCTTAATGCTTGTCACTAGGGCTCGAGTGCCATGATTTCAGATATGAACCTATTATGTTTTCATGAATATATGTGTGTTCTAGATCCTATCTTGCAAGTCTATAGTCACCTACTATGTGTTATGATCCGGCAACCCCGAAGTGACAATAATCGGGACCACTCCCGGTGATGACCATAGTTTGAGGAGTTCATGTATTCACTATGTGTTAATGCTTTGGTCCGGTACTCTATTAAAAGGAGGCCTTAATATCCCTTAGTTTCCAATAGGACCCCGCTGCCACGGGAGGGTAGGACAAAAGATATCATGCAAGTTCTTTTCCATAAGCACGTATGACTACATTCGGAATACATGCCTACATTGCATTGATGAACTGGAGCTAGTTCTGTGTCACCCTAGGTTATAACTTATACATGATGAATTGCATCTGACATAATTTCCCATCATCGATCCAATGCCTACGAGCTTTACCTATATTGCTTGTTGCTTATTTACTTTTCCGTTGCTACTATTACAAAAACTACAAAAACACTATCGTTACTTTTATTGCTGCTACCGCCACTATCATATTACATTGCTACTAAACTACCTTGCTGCAGATACTAAGTTTCCAGGTGTGGCTGAATTGACAACTCAGCTCCTAATACTTAAGAGTATTCTTTGGCTCCCCTTGTGTCGAATCAATAAATTTGGGTTGAATACTTTACCCTCGAAAACTGTTGCGATCCCCTACACTTGTGGGTTATCACCCACTCCTTGTCCAACTAGGATTCTCCAGTGGGGGCGCCGGCCAGCCCCTATGGGCTGCCTCTCACTTTTCCCTCAAGGCCCACTATGGCCCATACTCCCCCGGGGGGTTCCGGTAACCCCCTCCGGCACTCCGGTTAAATCCGAAACTTTCCGGAACACTTCCAGTGTCCGAATATAGTCATCCAATATATCAATCTTTACGTCTCGGACATTCCAAGACTCCTCGTCATGTCTGTGATCTTATCCGGGACTCTGAACTATCTTCGGTATATCAAAACTCATAAACTCGTAATACCGATCGTCATCAAATGTTAAGCATGCGGACCCTACGGGTTCGAGAACTATGTAGACATGACCGAGACTCATCTCCGGTCAATAACCAATAGCGGAACCTGGATGCTCATATTGGCTCCTACATATTCTACGAAGATCTTTATCGGTCATACTGCATAACAACATACGATGTTCCTTTTGTCATCGGTATGTTACTTGCCAGAGATTCGATCGTGGTATCTCAATACCTTGTTCAATCTCGTTACCGGCAAGTCTCTTTACTCGTTCCGTAATGCATCATCTTGTGACTAACTCATTAGTCATTTGCTTGCAAGGCTTATTATGATGTGTATTACCGAGAGGGCCCAGAGATACCTCTCCGACACTCGGAGTGACAAATCATATTCTTGATCTATGCCAACACCACGAACACCTTCAGAGACACCTGTAGAGCATCTTTATAATCACCCAGTTGCGTTGTGACGTTTGATAGCACACAAGGTGTTCCTCCGGTATACGGTAGTTGCATAATCTCATAGTCATAGGAACATGTATAAGTCATGAAGAAAGCAATAGCAGTAAAACTAAACGATCATAGTGCTAAGCTAACGGATGGGTTTTGTCCATCACATCATTCTCCTAATGATGTGATCCCGTTGATCAAATGACAACTCATGTCTATGGCTAGGAAACATAACCATCTTTGATCAATGAGCTAGTCTAGTAGAGGCATACTAGGGACACTCTATTTTGTCTATGTATTCACACATGTACTAAGTTTCCGGTTAATACAATTCTAGCATGAATAATAAACATTTATCATGATATAAGGAAATAAATAATAACTTTATTATTTCCTCTAGGGTATATTTCCTTCAGTCTCCCACTTGCACTAGAGTCAATAATCTAGTTCACATCTCCATGTGTTTTAATACCGATAGTTCACATCGTTATGTGAATAACACCCATAGTTCACATCGCCATGTGACCAATACCCAAAGGGTTTACTAGAGTCAATAATCTAGTTCACATCGCTATGTGATTAACACCCAAGAGTAGTAAGATGTTATCATGTTTTTCTTGTGAGAGAAGTTTAGTCCACGGGTCTAACACTTTCAGATCCGTATGTATTTCGCAAATTTCTATGTCTACAATGCTCTGCATGGAGCTACTCTAGCTAATTGCTCCCACTTCCAATATGCATCCAGATTGATACTTAGAGTCATCTGGATTAGTGTAAAGCTTGCATCGGTGTAACTCTTTACGACGAACTCTTTATCACCTCCATAATTGAGAAAACATTTCCTTAGTCATCCAGTAACTAAGGATAATTTTGACCGCTGTCCAGTGATCTACTTCTGGATCACTTTTGTACTTCCTTGCCAAACTCATGGTAAGGTACACAACAGGTTTGGTACACAGCATGGCATACTTTATAGAACCTATGGCTGAGGCATACGAATGACTTACATTCTTTCTCTATCTTCTGTCGAGGTCGGGCTTTGAGTCTTACTCAACTTCATACCTTACAACTCAGGCAAGAACTCCTTCTCTGACTAATCCATTTTGAACTACTTCAAAAAACTTGTCAATGTATGTACTCATTGAAAAAACTTATCAAGCGTCTCGATCTATCTCTATAGATCTTGATGCTCAATATGTAAGCAGCTTTACCGAGGTTTTTCTTTGAAAAAACTCCTTTCAAACACTCCTTTATGCTTTCCAGAAAATTCTACATCATTTCTGATCGACAATATGTCATTAACATATACTTATCAGAAAGGTTGTAGTGCTCCCACTCACTTTCTTGTAAATACAGGCTTCTCCAAAAGTCTGTATAAAACCATATGCTTTGATCACCTCATCAAAGCGTATATTCCAACTCCGAGATGCTTGCACCAGTCCATAGATGGATCGCTGGAGCTTGCACACTTTGTTAGAACCTTTAGGATCGACAAAACCTTCTGGTTGCATCATATACAACTCTTCTTTAAGATATCCATTCAAGAATGCAGTTTTGACATCCATTTGCCAGATTTTATAATCATAAAATGCGGCAATTGCTAACATGATTCGGACAGACTTAAGCATCGCTACAGGTGAGAAAGTCTCATCGTAGTCAACTCCTTGAACTTGTCGAAAACCTTTCGCAACAAGTCGAGCTTTGTAAATAGTAACATTACCGTCAGCGTCGGTCTTCCTCTTGAAGATACATTTATTTTTGATGGCTTGCCGATCATCGGGCAAGTCAACCAAAGTCCACACTTTGTTCTCATACATGGATCCCATCTTAGATTTCATGACCTCGAGCCATTTTGCGGAATCTGGGCTCATCATTTGCTTCCTCATAGTTCGTAGGTTCATCATGGTCAAGTAACATGACTTCCAGAACTGGGTTGCCGTACCACTCGGGTGTGGAACGTACTCTGGTTGATCTACGAAGTTCAGCGGAAACTTGATCCGAAGTTTCATGATCATCATCATTAGCTTCCTCACTAATTGGTGTAGGAATCACTGGAACCAGTTTCTGTGATGTACTACTTTCCAATTCGGGAGAAGGTACAATTACCTCATCAAGTTCCACTTTCCTCCCACTCACTTCTTTCGAGAGAAACTCCTTCTCTACAAAGGATCCATTCTTAGCAACGAAAATCTTGCCTTCAGATCTGTGATAGAAGGTGTACCCAACAGTCTCCTTTGGGTATCCTATGAAGACACATTTCTCCAACTTGGGTTCGAGCTTATCAGGTTGTAGCTTTTTCACATAAGCATCGCAGCCCCAAACTGTAAGAAATGACAACTTTGGTTTCTTGCCAAACCACAATTCATAAGGCGTCGTCTCAATAGATTTAGATGATGCCCTATTTAACGTGAATGCAGTTGTCTTTAATGCATAACCCAAAACGATGGTGGTAAATCGGTAAGAGACATCATAGATCGCGCCATATCTAATAAAGTGCGGTTACGACAATCGGACACACCATTATGCTGTGGTGTTCCATTCAACCGGTCAAGCATCGAACGTACGGCACCTCCGCTTTCAGCACACATTCAGCTTAATGATGTCCCACGAGCTCTTGATCCAGTTGAGCTTCACGGGAGAGTTTTGTCAGCACGACGGCGTGGTGACGGATATGATGAAGTTACCGGCGTAGGGCTTCGCCTAAGCACTGCAACGGTATGACCGGGGTGTGTTTCTGTGGAGGGGGGCACCGCACATGGCTGGAGAGATCAACTTGTGTGTCTAGAGGTGCCCCCCTGCCCCTGTATATAAAGGAGCAAGGGGGAGGCTGGCCGGCCCAAGCCTGGCGCGCCAAGGGGAGTAGGATTCCTACTCCTAGTAGGAATAGGAATCCTCCTTCCTATTCCTACTAGGAGTAGGAAAGGAAGAAGGAGAAGAGAAGGAAGGGGAGAGGTGGCGCCCCCACTCCTAGTCCAACTAGGATTCTATAGTGGGGGCGCCGGCCAGCCCCTATGGGCTGCCTCTCACTTTTCCCTCAAGGCCCACTATGGCCCATATTCCCCCGGGGGGGTTCCGGTAACCCCCTGCGGCACTCCCATTAAATCCGTAACTTTCGGAACACTTCCGATGTCCGAATATAGTCGTCCAATATATCAATATTTATGTCTCAGACATTCCAAGACTCCTTGTCATGTCCGTGATCTTATCCGAGACTCTGAACTATCTTCGGTACATCAAAACTCATAAACTCATAATACCGATCATCATCAAACGTTATGCGTGCGGACCCTACGGGTTCGAGAACTATGTAGACATGACCGAGACTCATCTCCGGTCAATAACCAAGAGCGGAACCTGGATGCTCATATTGGCTCCTACATATTCTACGAAGATCTTTATCGGTCAAACCGCATAACAACATACGTTGTTCCTTTTGTCATCGGTATGTTACTTGCCCGAGATTCGATCGTCGGTATCTCAATACCTAGTTCAATCTCGTTACCGGCAAGTCTCTTTACTCGTTCCGTAATGCATCATCCCGTGACTAACTCATTAGTCATTTGCTTGCAAGGCTTATTATGATGTGTATTACCAAGAGGGCCCAGAGATACCTCTCCGACACTCGGAGTGAAAAATCCTATTCTTGATCTATGCCAACACCACGAACACCTTCGGAGACACCTGTAGAGCATCTTTATAATCACCCAGTTACGTTGTGACGTTTGATAGCACACAAGGTGTTCCTCCAGTATACGGGAGTTGCATAATCTCATAGTCATAGGAACATGTATAAGTCATGAAGAAAGCAATAACAGTAAAACTAAACGATCATAGTGCTAAGCTAACGGATGGGCCTTGTCCATCACATCATTCTCCTAATGATGTGATCCCATTGATCAAATGACAACTCATGTCTATGGCTAGGAAACATAACCATCTTTGATCAATGAGCTAGTCTAGTAGAGGCATACTAGGGACACTCTGTTTTGTCTATGTATTCACACATGTACTAAGTTTCTGGTTAATACAATGCTAGCATCAATAATAAACATTTATCATGATATAAGGAAATAAATAATAACTTTATTATTGCCTCTAGGGCATATTTCCTTCAATCGCTTCGGCGCCGTCATTAGGGCTTTGCATGTGTTGCAACTAGCCACCTCCACTCGCCGTCGGTTGTGTGATCGGACCTAGCAGTCCGCCACACAACGCTCCTCCTGCACGCGCGGATACCGTTAGAGGCGGTGCACTTGCATCGCTCTGGCGAACATGTACGCGGGATCCGATCGGCTACGTGGGAGACCAAAGAGGAGGAGACGACTCCGGAGATGCGCTGCCCCAACTATACTTCCGCTGCACGGCACTGCGCGTCTAGTGGTAAAGATCTGTGATCCATATCCCTTAGCATGTTCCTGGATGTTCTACGCGTAGGAAAATTTTAATTTGCGGTCGACGCACCCTACGGTAGAACCCAACAGTGGTATCAGAGCCCCTGTTATAGGATTTGGATTCAGATTGTATGCATATTATGTGGAGGCGGCATATGAGATCTATTGTCGTTTATGAGTTCGGCTATGTGCACGGTTGATGAGATCAACTACACATGGGGATCGATATAGCTATGTTTTCTGTCAATCCGAATCGATGAGGTCATGACACAACCTACCCCTACCGGTCGGTTATCCGCCATTGGGGTTAACAGCGAAACATAAATCCAAATCGGATTCACGATGATCGATGAGATCGATGTGATCGGAAAAATTGGCGTGAACAGAGTTCAGATGCAATCTATGATTTCCGAAAATGTGTGCGTAGCGCCTTGTATTTCCGATCTATGATTTACGAAAATTCGGCGGGACTGTCGTGTGCGTAGCGCCGTGTATTTCGTACCTGACACACAAATCGGTAGAATTCGATCTATGCATGACTTTGAGTTGCAGGTTTGATGTGAATAATATGGCTCATGTGTATGTGATGCATGTGTGTAATTTGTACATGGCTTGCGTGTCATGTTTGTCAGCCGGCAGGAGCCAAAGTGTTGTCATTATAATGTATAACGACCTGCGAGTCGACTTGTGACTCTATGTAAAATTCATTACTAGTTGTAGTAGTTGGATAATAGAGATCAGGTTGGTGGCTTGGCTTCCCGGCGTGACGAACAAGATGGAGTTCCTAGATGGTCATTGGAGTTGGTGCCGACCTTGAAGAACATCCATGAAGGAGCCATACTATTTCACAATATATGTTTATTTGTGATTGTTATGCTTCTTACTTTCTATGCATGTTTGAATGGTAGAAAGATCCCTCAAGAATATCAAGTAAATTGCCATTCCTGATGTTGCACCTTCGCATGTCAAGTATGTCTAGTAGTGGGCTCATAAAATTGGGCTGCTGCTAGGTGTCCTTAAACTGAAGGGTTCGTGCCGGACACGGACATGCACTGCATCAGGTTAACTTGACAAGGTTATCAAAACGTTTTGGGCCTTGTGGCAAAGGAGGTAGGGAGCCGGGGTATGAGATACCTACTCGAACAACATGAGTCGTATAGTGATACGATTAGCAAGGAGTTGCTTACCGGATAGTCATGTTGGCTAGCAGTGATGCTAAATCTCACTAGTCGCATGTGCTAGTCGGATTCTGAATCACTGGGAGTTTGCGAAGGGATGCTAACTTCAGTGGGAGTATTTATGTTTAAGGCTTGAATTACTCTACATAAACACAGTGCCGGTCACAATCAGAAGGTTGTCGTCGCCCAGTTATGCGTGCGACATGACGTCCTCGTCTACCACTACCACCTGGCCACAAGGCCTTGCGAGCATTTCTCCAGGTTTATCAACAGCTCCGACTATAGTTTCTCCATGGTGGACACCATCAACGATCTTAAAGCGCTCAAGGTTTCGGGCTTGGAATGCCAGAATCTTGTCAACATCAAGGACCACTACAAGGTCTGGGGCAGCGATAACAACAAAAAGAACTCCCTGGTTGACCTCGCCTCGGCCATCATCGACCCCTACTACATGAAGATGAAGGTTGAGAGCAAGACGGACAATAACGTCTGACAGAGTGTCTCGCATGAGAGACTGGATGAACAACACGTCACGTACGCGGCCAAGGATGCGTACACAAGCTACGAGGTGTACAAGTGGATCGTTGACATGAGGGAGTGTCTTCTTCCTGCCCTAGACGAGGGATCGAGCCACAGAGCAGTGGCGGGAGCATCACAAGAAGTAGATGACTAGACGATCGTTTCTCCTAGTTTAGAAGGCATACAATTGTTTATTGAGGTGTGTGTGAATTATCTGTATAGTCACTTATGTAATTCTTCTGTAGACAGAGCAAATCACACGGTTTATTAGAAGCAATCGTGTGTGTTATTATTTGTCTTCGCACACATTTCTTATTACGGACCTGTCTGCCACGTATCACACACATCTTGTTCAGTTGAACCGTTTCTATTGTGTTGCCTAATCACACACAGTTCATCCTAGTGAACTGTATGCCATATATTGCACACGCCCTCATCTGGCTGCCCGTTTCTGTTTTTCTGCATCATCGCAAATAGTTCTTCTGAATTAACCATTTGCCACTCATCGCACATGTAACTCCCATATGAACCGTGTTTGATGTCACCACCATCGCAAACGTTTTGCATCTTTTTTTACGGTTTTATTACATCACCGTTTGTGATTGATGCATCGCACACAGTTTCATCGAAGGGTCTCTGGTTCGACTGTCGCGTTTGGACCATCCTGCGGTAGTGTGAGTAACATCTTTTATGGTCATGCACCTTTGATGAATGGTCTATTCTTGTTGAATCTCGGTCGTAGTGATGCACATAGTCATAATATTGATGCCAAAAGATGCAAAGTTGATAATGATAGTGGAACATACTTGTGGCACTGCCATTTAGGTCATAGCGGTGTAAAGCACGTGAAGAAACTCCATGCGGATGGACTTTTGGAATCACTTGATTATGAATCATTTGATACTTGCGAACCATGCCCCATGGGAAAGATGACTAAAACTTTGTTCTCCGGAACAATGGAGCGAGCTAATGACTTATTGGAAATAATACATACCGATGTATGCAGTCCGATGAGTGTTGAAGCACGTGGTGGGTATTGTTATTTTCTCGCCTTCACATATGATTTAAGTAGGTATGGATATACCTACTTGATGAAACACAAGTCTGAAACATTTGAAAAGTTCAAAGAATTTTAGAGTGAAGTAGAGAATCATCGTAACAAGAAAATAAAGTTTCTACGATCTGATCGCGGAGGCGAATATTTGAGTACGAGTTTGGCCTTCATTTAAAACAATGTGGAATTGGTTCACAACTCACGCCACTTGGAACACCACAACGTAATGGTGTGTCCGAACGTTGTAACCGTACTTTATTAGATATGGTGAGTTTTATGATGTCTCTTACTGATTTGCCTTTATCATTTTGGGGTTATGCATTAGAGACAGCTGCATTCACGTTAATAGGGCACCATCTAAATCTATTGAGACGACACCGTATGAACTGTGTTTGGCAATAAACCTAAGTTGTCGTTTCTTAAAGTTTGGGGATGCGACGCTTATGTTAAAAAGCTTCAGCCTGATAAGCTCGAACCCAAAGCGGAGAAGTGTGTCTTCATAGGATACCCGAAAGAAAATATTGGGTATACCTTCTACCACAAATCTGAAGGCAAAATCATTGTTGCTAAGAATGGGTCCTTTCTAGAGAAGGAGTTTCTCTCGAAAGATGTGAGTGGGAGGAAAGTAGAGATTTATGAGGTAGTTGTACCTTCTCTCGAATTGGAAAATAGTTCATCAGAGAAAACCGTTCCCATGATGACTACACCAACTAGAGAAGAAGCTACTAATGATGATCATGAAACTTCGGATCAAGTTACTACTGAACCTTGAATGTTGACCAAAACACGTACCGCACCAGAGCGGTATGGTAAT
Source organism: Secale cereale (assembly GCA_902687465.1). NCBI lineage: Eukaryota > Viridiplantae > Streptophyta > Magnoliopsida > Poales > Poaceae > Secale > Secale cereale. The sequence goes on from LR738712.1 coordinate 173,541,385, forward strand.
CCTGTCCTGGAAGTTATGTTGTTGGACAACGGCGAACCTTCGAACTATGAAGAAGCTATGATGAGCCCAGATTCTGACAAATGACTTGAGGCCATGAAATCTGAGATAGGATCCATGTATGAGAACAAAGTATGGACTTTGGTGGACTTGCCCGATGATCGGCAAGCCACTGAGAATAAATGGATCTTCAAGAACGTTGATGGTAATATCACTGTCTACAAAGATTGACTTGTTGCAAAAGGTTTTTGACAAGTTCAAGGGGTTGACTACGATGAGACTTTCTCACCCGTAGCGATGCTTAAGTATGTCTAAATCATGTTAGCAATTGCCGCATTTTATGATTGTAAAATCTAGCAAATGGACGTCAAAACTGCATTCCTTGACGGGTTTCTAAAAGAAGAGTTGTATATGATGCAACCAGAAGCTTTTGTTGATCATAAAGGTGCTAACAAAGTGTGCAAACTCCAACGATCCATCTATGGACTGGTGCAAGCATCTCGGAGTTGGAATATATGCTTTCATGAGGTGATCAAAGCATATGGTTTTATACAAACTTACGGTGAATCATGTATTTACAAGAAAGTGAGTGGGAGCTCTGTAGCATTTCTGATATATATGTGGATAACATATAGTTGATTGGAAATGATATAGAATTTCTGGATAGCATACAAGGATACTTGAATAAGAATTTTTCAATGAAAGACCTCGGTGAAGCTGCTTATATATTGGACATCAAGATCTATAGGGATAGATCGATATGCTTAATAGGACTTTCACAAAGCACATGCCTTGATAAAGTTTTGAAGAAGTTTTTTTGAAAGAAAGTTTTGAAGAAGTTCAAAATGGATCAGTCGAAGAAAGGGTTCTTGCCTGTGTTACAAGGTGTGAAATTGAGTCAGACTCAAAGTCTGACCACATCAGAATATATAGAGAGAATGGAGGTCATTCCCTATGCCTCATCCATAGGTTCTATTATGTATGCCATGCTGTGTACCAGTCCTGATGTCTGCCTTGCCATAAGTTTGGTAGGGAGGTACCAAAGTAATCTAGGAGTGGATCACTGAACAGCGGTAAAAAATATCCTGAAGTACCTGAAAAGGACCAAGGACATGTTTCTCGTTTATGGAGGTGGAGAAGAGCTCGTCATAAAGGGTTACGTCGATGCTAGCTTCGACACAAATCCGGATGACTCTAAGTCTCAGACCAGATACGTATTTATATTGAATGGTGGAGCTGTCAGTTGGTGCAGTTCCAAGCAGAGCATCGTGGCGGGATCTGCGTGTGAAGCGGAGTACATAGCTGCTTCGGTAGCAGCGCATGAAGGAGTCTGGATGAAGGAGTTCATATCCAATCTGGGTGTAATACCCGGTGCATCGGGTCCAATAAAAATCTTTTGTGACAACACTGGAGAAATTGCCTTAGCAAAGGAATCCAGGTTCCACAAGAGAACAAAACACATCAAGAGACTCTTCAACTCCATTCGTGAAAATGTCAAGTATGGAGACATAGAAATTTGCAAAGTACATACGAATCTGAATGTGGCAGACCCGTTGACTAAACCTCTTCTGCGGGCGAAACATGATCAGCACCAAGACTCCATGGGTGTTAGATTCATTACAATGTAATCTTGATTATTGACTCTAGTGCAAGTGGGAGACTGGTAGAAATATGCCCTAGAGGTAATAATAAATTTGTTATTAGTTCATATTTCCTTATTCGTGATAAAGGTTTATTATTCATGCTAGAATTGTATTGACGGGAAACTTAAATACATGTGTCAATACATAAACAAATACTGTGTCCCTAGTGAGCCTCTAGTAGACTAGCTCGTTGATCAAAGATGGTTAAGGTTTCTTAACCATAGACATGGGTAGTCATTTGATAACGGGATCACAACATTAGGAGAATGATGTGATGGACAAGCCCCACCCGTTAGCATAGCATATGATCGTTTAGTTTATTACTACTACTTTCTTAATGTCATATACATGTTTCTTCGGCCATGAGATCATGCAACTCCCGGATACCGGAGGAATAACTTGTGTGATATCAAATGTCACAACGTAACTGGGTGATCATAAAGATGCTCTATAGGTATCTCTGAAGGTGTCTGTTGGGTTGGCATGGATCAAGACTAGGATTTCTCACTCTCTGTGACGGAGAGGTATCTCTGGGCCCTCCCGGTAATACAGCATCACAAGAGCTTGCAAGCAAAGTGACTAAGGAGTTAGTTGCGAGATGATGTATTACAAAACGAGTAAAGAGATTTGCCGGTAACGAGATTGTACTAGGTATGGAGATACCGACGATCGAATCTCGAGCAAGTAACATACCGACAGACAAAGGGAACTACATATGTTGTCATAAAGGTTCGATTGATAAATATCTTCATAGAATATGTAGGAACCAATATGGGCCTCCAGGTCCCGCTATTGATTATTGACCCGAGAGTTGTCTCGGTCATGTCTACATCATTCTTGAACCCGTAGGGTCAGTACGCTTAACATTCGTTGACGTTATAGTATTATATGAGTTATGTAATTTGGTGACCAAAGGTTGTTCGGAGTCCCGGATGAGATCACGGACAAGACGAGAAACTCCGGAATGGTTAGGAGGTAAAGATTGATATATAGGACGATTCTATTTGGTCACCGGTAAGGTTTCAAATTGTATCGGGTAGTCATCGGATCACCAGAAGGGGTTCTGGGAAGCATCGAGAGGTTAATGGGCCTTATGGGCCAAGAAAGGGGAACACACCAGCCCACAAGGGGCTGGCGCGCCCCTACCTGATAACCCAAAGGTATAGGGGATCGCAACAATTTTCGAGGGTAAAGTATTCAACCCAAATTTATAGATTCCACACAAGGGGAGCCAAAGAATATTTGAAGGTATTAGCAGCTGAGTTGTCAATTCAACCACACCTCGAGATTTATTATCTGGAGCAAAGTGATCTGTAGCAAAGTAGTTTGATAGTTTTGATAGTAGTGGCAGCAGCAATAGTAACGGTAACAACGATAGCAGTAGTTTTGTAGCAAGTGTAACAGTGATGATAGCAATAGTAATGCAGCAAGATCAATATGTAAAGAATCGTAGGCATTGGATCAGTGATTTGTTGGACGATATTCATCATGTGACAGTTATAACCTAGGGCGATACGGCACTAGCTCCAGTTCATCGATATAATGTAGGCATGTATTCCTTAAATAGTCATGCGTGCTTTATTAAAAGAACTTGCATGACATCTTTTGTCCTACCCTCCCGTGGCAGCGGGGTCCATATTGGAAACTAAGGGATATTAAGGCCTCCTTTTAATAGAGAACAAGAACAAAGCATTAACACATAGTGAATACATGAACTCCTCAAACTACGGTCATCGCCGGGAGTGGTTCTGGTTATTGTCACTCCAGGGTTGTCGGATCATAACACATAGTAGGTGACTATAACTTGCAAGATCAGATCTAAAACGTGGATATAATGATGAATTCATAAATGGTTCGGATCTGAGTTCGTGGCACCCGAGCCCAAAGTGACGAGCATTAAGCATAGCAAAGTCATAGCAACATCAATCTAAGAACATAGTGGATACTAGGGATAGGGCCCTAACAAAACTAACTCGATTACATGATGAATCTCATCCAACTCCCCACCGATCAGCGAGCCTACGTAAGAATTACTCACTCCCAGTGGGGAGCATCATGGAATTGGCGACGGAGAAGGGTTGGTGATGACGAAGAACGAAGATCCCCCTCTCCGGAGCCCCAAACAGACTCCAGATCTAGCCTCCCAAGGAAGAACAGGAGGTGATGGCGGATCCGTCTCATGGATCGCGATAATTCTTTCTCCCTGACTTTTTTCCCCAAAAAAGGAATTTATAGGGTCAGGGTTCTCGTCTACCGGGCCACCAAGTGGGTACAACCCACCTGGGCGCGCCAGGAGAGGGGGCGCACCCTGGTGGGTTGTGCCCAACCAGGGGCCCCTCTCTGGTGGGTCTTGGTTCCAGTAATTCTCTTTTATTCCATAAAAATCCTCGCAAAGTTTTGTTTCATTCTGAGAACTTTTAGTTCTCCACAAAAACAACACCATGGTAGTGCTGCTGAAAACAGCGTCAGTCCGGGGTTACTTTCATTGAAATCATGCAAATTAGAGTCCAAAACAAGAGGAAAAGTAGATACGTTGGAGATGTATCAACTCCTCCAAGCTTAAACCTTTTCTTGTCCTCAAGCAATTCAGCTGATAAACTGAAAGTGAGGAAGAAAAATGTTTACAAACTCTTTTGCTCTTGTCTGCATAAATAAGCTTAAACAGCACCCAGGTTTTCAGCCAACATTATAGCTAACCATGTCAACAATAACATTTAAAGATTATATTAACTCATATCAATGACATAATCAGCTAGCGAGCGATAATAATAGATCTCAAACAGCAACACGTTATCAAAACAACCATGATATAATATGACAATAGTGGTATCTCGGTAGCCCTTTCTGAGACCGCAAAACATAAATGTAGAGCACCTCCAAAGTTCAAGCAGCGACTAAACATTGTAATTCATTGTAGAAAAGATCCAGTCATGCTAACACCCAACATTCACTACACACAATGCATAGGCATGACAACTGTCGTGGAATTGGCACGGCAGATGTCCAGTTTAGAGGACTTAAGGGTGAGGCCATCGTGCGGGTTAGCTTGAAGAGGTTAAAAGCACACGAGGGACACAGAGGGTGTATACTAGTTCGGCCCCTTCGATGAAGGTAAAAGCCTACGTCTAGTTTGGTGTGATATTGCTTGGGCGTCGATGAACAGGGAGCGGATTGCTTGCCTGTGTCTCGACACATTGTTGCCTGTCCTTGAACCGTCGCCGAGTCGTCCCTTTATATAGGAGGCGACGCCCGGTCCGGTTTGCAGAGTCCCGAGGCCGGCTCATAATCGTGTCCGCCTCGATCTCTACTCTTTCTACCTTATACCTCAAGTTACATGATATGACGGTTCATAAACCGTAAGCTTTACACATGGGCCCTAAACCTCTATGGGCCGTAACCTCTGGCTCATATTCTACTGGGCTTATGATGATACAACTATGTAAGTATAATCCGGATCTTCCTGGCCGGTTTATACCTGCTAGTAATATCCCTGACATTAGGCCCCAGATTGATTTGAACTTGTTCATGTCAGTCTTCTAAGTCTTTGCATGAATTTCTTCTCTGCAGCTCATCTGCTTCGTAAACCGGCCATGACGTCATCTCCGGGAATCATCTTAATCCGTCATGATGTCACCTCCGCATTTATTGCTCACCTCTGTTTGTTACCTTTGTTAAATGCTATCCCGAAAATCGAGGCGACAGCATAATCTTTATCCAATCTCTGACCTCCTCGATTCCCGCGCTTGCCGTTTCACCTCTTCGGCTTATAAATACCGCTAGGGCCTGTCTCTTTTCTCTCTTCTGCCTCCGTCTTCCTCCGTCGCTCGAAGCTCCGCCGCCACTCTTCGAGCCCGTCGCCGTCGTCGAGCCAGGCCGCTGCATCACCCTGAAACGTGTCCAGAGAAACTCACCGCCGTCTGCTTCCTCCTCAGGTATTCTTTCTTCCTCACAGTAGATCCCAATCTAGGGTTCCTTTCATGGCTTCCGCCATGAAACTATGAAGCTTCGTCGTTCATCCCTGTAGGTTGACCTTGTGGTAGTTTTAAACTTCACTTAGATTCATTTTGCGTGCGCCCCTGCTTCGCGCTCACGCCTTTAGTTTCTCTAGCTTAATAGCTTAGATTTGATCCGTAGAAAAACCTCCGCAGTTCTTCCTGTATAAGACTTGCATATATTTCATCTTTTTCTTATGCCTCAGATCCATTTTTACTTTAACCTTCTGTGGAAACTGTTTCTTCATCTTGTAGATCTGTAGATGTAATCCTGTAAATTGTAATTGACGGTTTAGCGTCTGCTTTCTCTATCATCATAATCCGGTAGTTATCTTACTCTTACATACTCCCGGACTAGTAATACCATTAGCCCCTTGTGTAAACCGGCAAGTAGATCCATAATTGTACATAATGCTCCGGCTTATATTGTAGCAATTGGTAAACCGGATTTTGTATCGTATTTTTCAGCATTTCCTTGTTCCGAATGATGGCCAAGCAGTTTGTCGCTTGCAATTGGGCTCCTTCCCGCATCACTGAAGAAGATCTATCAAACGCCGCTTCAATCGGCATTCTGGGCCCCAAAGCGGTTCTGAAATGGCGGGCCCCGGGAGATGAGTGTCCCCCTACCCCTAAAGAAGGAGAGGTCATTGTTTTCTTTGATCACTTGGCCCGGGGTTTTAGTCCTCCCGGTTCAAAATTCTTCCGGGATGTACTAGCCGCCTTTCAGCTCCATCCTCAGGACATAGGTCCAAATTCTATATCAAATGTCTGCAATTTTCAAGTCTTCTCAGAAGCATATCTTCAAGAAGAACCTTCAGTGGATCTGTTCAGAGACTTTTTCCACTTAAACCGGCGGACAAAATTTTCTGACGGGCCGCATCAAGAATTTGGTGGTGTCAGCATTCAAAAAAGAAAGGATGTGAGCTTCCCCCACGCTACCCTTCACACGCACCCCAAGGAATGGAACCAATCGTGGTTCTATTGTGTAGATACTTCGCCTGAAGGGGAAACCCCACTGTCGGGTTACCGTGCATATCGCCTTCCTGAAGATCATCCCCTGCCGCAGCGCCTTAGTGCCCCAGACCATACCCGGTTTGCCCCTCAACTGTCTAAGCTTAGAGCCTTTATGGCCAATGGTTTAACCGGAGTAGACTTCGTTTGTTGTTGGCTTGCCTGGAGCATCCTTCCATCGAGCCGGCGCTCAGGCCTGATGTGCGAGTACACTGGTAAACCGGATGATCCGCTGCGCCATATTGATATAATACTTCCTGACGAAGAAGTTGCCGAATCCGCAAAGAAAATGCTCAACATCTCTCTAGAGGAGTGCAGCCGGACCGGCTTAGCTCCATTCTGTGAAAACAATAAACCGCCAGCAGTAAGTTCTTTCTGATGTTTTCTGTTTGTTTTAATCCGTCCATATCGATTGTCTTCTATTTATTCTGTATCTTCTGCACAGGCCAACGACCCCTTCTGGAAGAGGAAACCTCAAGACAAATCGGCCAAACAGCCACACCGGAAGACGTATGTTGTCAAGAAGAAGAAGGCGGTTGCCCCTCCGGTTCACGTCCTGAAGAAGATGATTCGGATTCCGAGGTATGAATTGATCCTGATATATTGTAATCTCCCTTTATCCAATTTTATGTTAACAATGCCTTTCCACAGGATCTGGCTGAAGGAAGTAAAGGGGCGGAAGTTGAGGTAATCTCTCTCTCTCTTCAGACTCAGAGCCGCCGGCGCCCAAAATCCGTCGGGTGTCCCGGAAATACCCTTTTTCTCATCATTACTCTCAATTGGACCCCAAATTTCTTTTGAAGAAGCAGCAACATGAAGCACGCCGGACTACGCGCCACAGTGGTCATGTGGTAGAATCATCCGGAATTCCTCTTACTCCGGCACGCAGGCGCCGTTCTGAGGTTTTGCTTTCTCCAACTCTTCTTCATCCAAAAGCCGGGCTCATACGTAAACCACTTAAACCGTCTGATCCTAACTATCAGGAGGCTCCCTTGTCCTCTTCTGGCGAGTCGACTGCTACCCAGGTCCCTGTGCTGAAGACCGTGCCCGAGTAAGTCCCTTTCTATTCTCCGGTTTATCTTTACATTTGTACCCTTATGATTCTTATCATTTCTCTTGATTTTTCCAGCAAGCCGAAGCCTAGCAAGAGGGCGAAAGCAACCAAAGCGGCCGCCGAAACCGCTACCGTTGAACCGGCCGCTGATCCAGAAGAAGTCATCCCTCCAGAAGATGATCCTGCTGCTCAGTTTGATGATCCTATTCCCATGGATCGTGATGATACTACTGCTCCGGAGGATGTTAATACGGAGAACATAGTTGAGCCTGCGAGTCCTGTCCGGGTTAGCCCTCCTCGGGATAGCCCGGCTCCTGTTAGCCCGGTGCCTACTGCTGCCCCTTCTCAACCAACTGTTGCTTCTTCCCCGGACGTTCAGATAACCGGGTTAGGTTTTACCGCTCCTGCTGAGCCTATCGTCTTGGCCAAACACACTGCCAAAGAGGAAAAGCTTCAACAAGAGAAGGGCAAGTGGAGCACGGACTTATCCAGCTATGCCCAATTGAGTGCCCAGGAACTTCATTCCGGGTATTTGAACCGGCTCTTTACCAACCGCGATTATGAATCCGGTTTGGTTAACCTGATGAAGGATAAGTACGAGGTAACTTCCTTCATTTGTCTCTGTTCTATGTTTTCTGTAATCCTGTCTTTAGACCATAGTAGCCCCCAAGTGCCGGTTTAGCTTCCTTGTAGGTGAACCGGTACTTCCAATGTATCTGCAAATGAACTTACATTAGCCCCCAAGTGCCAGGGGTATAAATTATTTTATGCGCTTGGGACTTGTCTGAAATTCTCTTTTGTTACTTCAACTGTACATTAGCCCCCAAGTGTCAAGTGGATAACTTGTTTATATGCTTGAGACTTGTCTGAATTGTCTTTTAATCCATTTGATTTCCTTGCACGCTGACTTGACCCGGAGGGCTGCAGAGGTAACTGAGCTCCGGAATAGACTGGCTGCTACTGAAACTGCTTCTGCGAAAGCCAAGGACGAGCTTGCGCTGAACTTAACCAACACAGAAAAGTTGAAAAAAGACTTTGAAGCGGAGCGGTCCGCCTGGGAGGTGCAGAGGAATGCTCTTGAAAAAAGAGCAAAGGATGCTGAAGCTGCCCTTAATCCGGTGACGCAAGAGCTGACCGGTTTAAGACAGCAAATAGAACTTATGACCTCTGCTATCTTTCGTGAGTACTCAATTTGCATGTGTTTTCATCTCTGCAATCTTTGTTCCGCTCCGGTTTAACTTTAACAATGATATTTAGGGCGACGCATAACTCATCTTGGAGATGACGTCCGAAAGAAGCTCAAGGCCTCCTATACCTTGGTGGAGCAGCTGTATTCCGGCGCTCAAAGGATTATAAGTGCAATGTCCCATCAGAAAGCGGCCCCAACTACTATCCAAGGTACTTTAGAGAAGCAATCCATCCTGCCTGTTCGTTTGGTAGAGGTGAAGAAATCTGCTGCACGGGTCGGTTCTCTTGTAGCACTGACCCGGGCCAAGGCATGGGTTCCGGATTTTGATCCGGAGGAAGCTATGAATGGATATCCCAGTAATAAGGAAGATGGATCTGCCTTCTCTGGCGAGGACCTCCGTGCTTTAACCAAGGAGATGCGCCCTCTTGCTAGCAAGCTTATCGATGAAGCGGGCCTGACCAGGTATCATCCGGCATATGACTTTGAAAATGAACGGGTGGACCGGCCGGTTTATGATACCGAGAATCTGATCCCGCCAGTGCGTGCCCATACTTTTGCTCCAGATATTAATCCGTCCGATCTTATTACTGAGGAAATGTACTTCCGTGCACTATCCAAGATTGACTGGCGCGTTCCCGACTTCCAACCACTTCATGAAGATGAAGAAGATCCGGAACAAGCCGATCCTCAGCCTTCGCAGCAGGAAGAAGAATCATAAACTGCTCGGTTTAACTCTTAGTTGCTGAAATCTGTTGCCAAAAAACTTTAATTCGTTCAGGCCTGCAAGTGCCTTGTAATAGGATAGTTGGAAACATTGTCTGTCTCAATTCGGATGTGACAGCTTGACTTGGCGTCTGCCAATTTTAGTCCCTTGTCTGCTATGGTTGATCCGTTTATGTTATCTGTATCTGCATAAACAACGCTTTGATTAAGTGTGCTTGACATCCTTAATCCGGTAGGCATAATTGAACGTGTAGATTCTGATTAGGCTCTTGGCCCTCTTGGCGTTTGCCCGATGACTGTTCCGGGTTTTGATAAACACCGGTTTAAATCATGCTGGTGTTTTATGACCCAGACTTTTATAGATATATGGTCAACTTTGAAGTTGCCCAGTTCCGGATCAAAAATTGGTTAACCACAGAAAACTTTGAAAAAACCGCAAAAAACAAATTATTGTTGGCAAATAAGACCATGTAATCGAGGCTTTTTGCGAGCTGCCAGGCTCCAAATTGAGGCTTCTGATTCGAATGCGATCAGTAAACCGGACCAAAGGGGTTAAGCTAGGATTCGAATGCGACCATGTAGCCCCCGGTGGCCTTGAAATTTTGCCAATCAATGGATTCGAATGCGATCCAAGGAGCTATGATTCGAATACGATCATATAAACCGGACCAAAAGGGGTTAAGCTAGGATTCGAATGCGATCCGTAGCCCCCTAGTGACCGTGGAGATTTTGCCAATCAATGGATTCGAATGCGATCCAAGGAGCTATGATTCGAATACGATCATATAAACCGGACTAAAAGGGGTTAAGCTAGGATTCGAATGCGATCCGTAGCCCCCTTGTGACCGTGGAGGCAGGGTACCTATAAGAAAGTTGCGCTTGTATGGCAAGTCATGTTTGGTCCCTTATAGAATTGTCCAGTATAGCAAAATAGACTGATCAAAGCATCGTGTTTTTCTTGATGAAAATGATATATATCAAGAGAAGTAAACTTTAGATGGGTATCACCTGAGTGAACTCCCATAAGACTCTTATTTAGAAGAAAGTGGTTGTCCCCTGGCTTTACCAGGGGTGCCGGTTTATTTATTAATCATAATATATACAGGATACATGAAGCGGAGCTCATGGCTCAAGTGTAGTAAGGCCGTAGAAGAGCAATGTTCCACGGCCTCTTCGTCTCTTCCTCTGCTGTTCGTGAGTCTTTATGTTCTCGAACGTCCACTAGGTAGTATGAACCGTTGTGTAGGTTCTTGCTGACCACAAAGGGTCCTTCCCAAGGTGGGGATAACTTGTGCATATTTGTCTGGTCTTGGATGAGCCGGAGTACCAGGTCCCCCTCCTGGAACGTCCTGGTCTTAACCCGGCGGTTGTGATATCTGCGCAAGTCTTGCTTATAAATTGCAGATCGTGCTGCTGCTATGTCACGCTCATCATCCAGTCGATCTAGGCTATTCTGTCTCGCCTGCTCATTGGCCACTTCAACATAAGCCGCCACCCGTGGTGAGTCGTGCCGGATATCACTTGGAAGAACCGCTTCAGCACCATACACCATGAAGAAGGGCGTATAGCTTGTAGACCTCTTAGGCGTAGTATTGATGCTCCAGAGGACAGAAGGTAACTCCTCAACCCAGCACCCTGGTGTTCTCTGCAAGGGAGTCATCAGCCAGGGTTTGATGCCCCGCAAGATCTCTTGATTGGCCCTTTCAGCTTGACCATTGGATTGAGGGTGAGCTACAGAAGACACATCCAGGCGAATATGTTCCCTCTGGCAAAACTCTTCCATCTCTCCTTTAGATAGATTGGTGCCATTATCAGTAATAATGATGTGTGGAAAGCCAAATCGGAAGATCACCTTTTTGATGAATTTATCCGTTGTTGCCGCATCACACTTACTGACAGGCTCTGCCTCAATCCACTTTGTAAACTTGTCCACTGCCACCAACAGGTGGGTTTTCTAATCTTGGGATCATTTAAAAGGCCCGACCATATCCAGCCCCCAGGTCGCAAACGGCCAAGTAATTGGAATCATCCGTAGCTCCTGTGCCGGAACAAGAGCACGCCATGAAAATTTCTGACAAGCGTCGCATCTCCGGACTAGATCCTCCGCATCAGCATGGGCTGTTAACTAGTAAAACCCGTGACGAAAAGCCTTGGCTACCAGTGACTTTGATCCGGCGTGATGACCACAATCTCCTTCATGTATCTCTCGAAGAATATCACTGCCTTCTTCTGATGATACACAGCACTGAAATGCCCCAGAAACGCTTCGGTGATGAAGTTCTCCATTAACGATGGTCATAGACTTGGATCGCCGGATTATCTGCCTAGCTTCAATCTCATCATCTGGCAACTCTCCTCGGCTCAGGTACGCTAAGTAAGGGAGTGTCCAATCTGGAATAACATGAAGCGCTGCCACGAGTTGTGCCTCTGGATCAGGAATAGCCAAATCCTTCTCCGACGGTACTTGAACTGATGGACTGTGTAATTCATCCAAGAAAGTATTTGGTGGCACTGGTTTACGCTAAGAACCCAGCCGGCTTAGAGCATCGGCCGCTTCATTTTTCCGCCGTTCTATGTGATCCACCTGGTATCCTTTAAAACATCCTGCAACTGCTTCAAGTTCTCGCCTGTAAGCTGCCATGAGAGGGTCTTTAGAGTCCCACTTGCCAGACACTTGTTGCGCCACCAGATCTGAATCACCAAAACACTTGACCCGGCTCAAGTTCATCTCCTTAGCCATCCGTAGCCCGTGAAGGAGAGCTTCATATTCATCAGCATTGTTGGTGCAAGGGAACATTAGTCGGAGAACATAACAAAACTTGTCACCTCGTGGGGAAGTTAACACGACTCCAGCCCTCGATCCTTCTAATTGCCTTGAACCGTCGAAGTGAATAGTCCAGTATGTATGATCCGGCTTCTCCTCTGGTGCTTGCAATTCTGTCCAGTCATTGATGAAATCTACCAATGCTTGGGATTTGATAGCAGTACGGGTTCCATACTTCAATCCATGTGGGCTAAGCTCAATGGCCCACTTTGCTACTCTGCCCGTGGCCTCTCTGTTCTGGATTATATCCCCCAACGGGGCTGAGCTAACCACGGTGATTGGTTGGCCCTGGAAGTAGTGCTTCAGCTTCCGGTTTGCCATGAACACGCCATACACCAGCTTCTGCCAGTGTGGGTACCTTTGCTTTGATTCAATTAGAACCTCACTGACGTAATAAACCGGGCGCTGAACCAGATATTCCTTGCCTGCTTCTTTGCGTTCCACCACAATTGCCACGCTAACTGCACGGGCATTGGCGGCCATGTATAACAGCAGCGGCTCGTTGTCAACCGGGGCAGCAAGAACCGGCGGTTCCGCTAATTGCCGCTTCAAGTCCTCAAATGTAGCGTTTGCGGCGTCGCTCCACATAAACCGATCTGTCTTTTTCAGCATCTGATAAAGTGGAATTGCTTTCTCTCCCAAACGGCTGATGAATCAACTTAACGCTGTAATCCGGCCAGCTGTGCGCTGGACATGATTGATGCAAGCCGGTTTAGTCAAGGATGTGATCGCCTTGATCTTCTCCAGATTGACCTCTATTCCTCTGTTTGATACTAAGAACCCAAGGAGCTTGCCTGCCGGAACACCAAAAACACACTTCTCCGGATTAAGCATCATCTTATAAACCCGGAGGTTGTCAAAGGTTTCCTTTAGGTCTTCTATCAGCGTATCTTCCTTCCTTGACTTTACGACGATGTCATCCACATAGGCATGGACATTTTTTCCGATCTGCCCCTTGAGACAGTTCTGTATGCAACGCTGGTAAGTTGCTTGGGCACTCTTGAGCCCAAAGGGCATAGATACATAGCAGAAAGCTCCAAAGGGAGTTATGAAAGCTGTCTTCTCCTGATCCTTAACTGCCATCTTGATCTGGTGATACCCTGAATATGCATCCAAAAAACTTAGCCGCTCACATCCTGCCGTAGCATCAATGATCTGATCAATACGGGGGAGAGCAAAAGGATCAGTTGGACAAGCTTTGTTTAAGTCCGTGTAATCCACGCACATCCTCCACTTTCCATTTTTCTTTAACACCAGAACCGGATTAGCCAACCACTCCGGATGGAACACCTCAACTATGAACCTTGCGGCCAAAAGCCTGGCCACTTCCTCACCTATAGCCTTGCGTCTTTCTTCGTTGAAGCGGCGCAGGTACTGCTTGACCGGTTTGAACTTCAGATCAATATTAAGACTGTGCTCAGCGAGTTCCCTCGGTATACCTGGCATGTCAGAATGTTTCCATGCAAAAATATCCCGATTCTCACGGATGAACTCGATGAGCGTGCTTTCCTATTTGGGGTCTAGGTTAGCGATGATAGTGAACTGTTTGGATGAATCGCCCGGTACAAAGTCAACTTGCTTGGTTTCCTCTGCTGATTTAAACTTCAATGCTGGATCATGCTCTGTAGTTGGCTTTTTTAATGGGGACATATCTGCCGGATCAACGTTGTCTTTGTAGAACTTCAACTCCTCTGTAGCACACACTGCCTCTGCATAGGCTGCGTCTCCTTCCTCGCACTCCAATGCAATCTTGGGACTTCCGTGAACCGTGATGGTTCCCTTGTGACCCGGCATCTTAAGCTGTAGATAAACATAGCACGGTCTAGCCATGAATTTGGCGTAAACCGGCCTTCCAAACAGAGCATGATATGGGCTCCGGATCTTCACAACCTCAAAGGTCACTGTCTCTGACCTGGAGTCCTGCCCATCTCCAAAGGTGACCTCCAGATCAATTTTCCCAACTGGGTAAGCCGATTTACCTGGCACCACCCCATGGAACACCGTGTTGGACTATCTCAACTTCTTGTCTGTCAACCCCATACGACGGAAAGTCTCGTAATACAAGATGTTGATACTGCTGCCGCCATCCATGAGTACCTTTGTGAATTTGTAGCCACCCACCTGTGGTGCCACCACTAAGGCCAACTGGCCCGGATTATCATTCTGTGGCGGGTGATCCTCTCTGCTCCACACAATAGGTTGTTCCGACCAACGTAGAAAACGTGGTGTTGCCGGTTCAACTGCGTGTACCGCCCGCTTCAGGATTTTTTGATCTCGTTTGCACAAACTCGTAGTAAAGACATGGTACTGTCCACTACTTAGCTCCTTCGGATTACTCTGATATCCGGATTGCTGCTGTAGTTGACGCTGCTGATTGCCTTGGTTATTGTAGCCACCCTGGCCCTGCTGGTGGTTGCCTTGGTTATTGTAACCACCCTGACCGTGCTGGTGGTTGCCTTGGTTGTAGTTATTGTTGCCACCACGATATCCTGATCTGGACCCATTACGCTGGTGACCCGGACCTTGAAAACCGGAACTCGAGCCGCCGCCCGGTGGTCCGTTGTTGTATTTGGCTTGTCTCATGGCCTCTATCATGATCCGGCATTCCCTCCATGTATGTTCAGACGGGTGTTCCGGCGTGCTATGCTTTGGGCAAGGCTCATTCAACTATTGATCTAGATTGACGGATCCTCCTTCGCTCCGTGGAGGTGGCCTACCCTTACGGCGCTGAAAGTTTCCTTGAACATTGGTATTGGCCACAAAATCAGAGCCGCCCTCTGCCTTTCGCATACCATTGAAACTTGTTCCTGCCGGCTTAGCTTCCGCCGGTTTACCAGCCTTGTTTGCTTTCCCGGACTTGTCTCCTTCTGCCTCTGGGTACTTAGTGTTATCAGAGTCCCCATACTTCACCAGAGCGCTCATGAGTGTCCCCATGTCATTACAATCCCGCTTGAGCCGTCCCAACTTCAGCTTCAGAGACTCAAACCGGCAATTGTTTTCCAGTGTCACTATCGCCGTACTGGGATTGATGCTATTGGAAGAGTGCAGGATTTCAGATACTCGCCGCACCCAGGTGCTCGTAGGCTCCTGCTCTCCTTGAACACATGCTGCTAAATCTACTATTGACATTGGCTGCTTGCACGTGTCTTTGAAATTTTTGATAAACTGGCGACGCAGCTCACCCCATGATCCGATGGAGTTGGATGGTAAGCCCTTTAACCATGTCCGGGCGGTACCCTCAAGCATCATGGTAAAATACTTGGCGCGTGCCGCTTCATCCACATCTAGCATCTCCATAGGCATCTCATAGCTCTCAACCCATGCCTCTGGAGCCAGGTCGGCCGTGTAGTTGGGCACCTTACGCGGACCTTTGAAGTCTTTGGGCAATTTTACGCTTCGTAAAGCAGGGACGAGACACTGTACTCCAGAGGAACTCGCCGTGACTCCCGTTTCTGCTGTGGTTGGGTGAATCGGTGTCATTTGATGGGTATCCTCGCGGGCGGTGGGTCTAGCCCAGTTCATCGCCTCCCGGGCTTGCGCTTCTGCTCCTGCCGGATTATCCTGCCTGTGACGGTGGTGTCTCCGCTCGCTGCTAGACACCTCCGGCTCATCCCAATGCCTAGTGTAGCTCCGACTGTGGCGGGGGGTTGAGTGAATCCTCTCCCTGCTGTAAGAGTACGCCTGCTGCTGTGTCAGTGCTGTGTCCAGCAATTCCTTAGCCCGGCGCGCTTCCAACGCCACGGGGGATGTCCCCTCAATGGGTAAAGCGGCCAGCCGTGAAGCGGCGGCGACAATGTTGTCCAACGGGTTTGAATAATGGCCAGGAGGGGTAGGGATATGCGGCGTGGGCACAACTTGACGATTTCGCTCTATAACCGGCGGTTGAACCGGCGCGCCAGTTCCCGGGGCTCCTCCCCGGTTTACCTCTAGGTTATTGCTGGCTCCCGCTCCTGGTGTGCCGAAGAGATTCATCGCCTCATAGACCGGTGGTAGACAAGTTTGCTGCCTTCTGTTCCTTACCTCCTGCGCATAAGTCTGATCAATCCTGAGCCGGAAAGCTTGGGAGTCCAGCTCTGCTTGCCTTGTAACCATCATGGCTTTCTCTACGTCCAGATCCCATTTAGCTTGCTCAATCCGGCCTTTCAGCTGAAGGATCTCCGCATCATGCTGCGCCTTGTTGGCAGGAGCTACTTCTGGTATTGCGCGTGCTGTCAACTCCTCGACCAAAGTGGATAGAGCGTTAGAGGGTGAGAGGGCTTGGCTGCTCGCCCCTGCACCAGCTACCTCTGCTGTGAACGCCCCAGTCACCGTGGGCTGCTGCATAGACTGTGATCCGGCCATGAAGACAGCCACCCGGTTTGGCGGATCAAAGGGGTCCGGAATACTGTCACCATCGGATACACCCCCGGATCGGCCGTCCTGCAACAGATACAAAGATCCGGTCTCCCCGGATGAAGATTCATCGTCAGAATAGACAAATGTCTCGCCACCAGAATCCGATCCGTCCTCGGCTTGGACTCCGTGTACTGCTCCAACGAAAAACACGCTTCACGGCGGGCTGAATCCGGGCCGATCTCGCACGCTGAGCCGGCTCGATGTTGTTGGGGAAGATGTCCAGCTCAGGTCCCGGTTCACCAATCTTGCCGATGAAAACGTGAATGCCGCCGAAGGGGACCCGGTACCCGTATTCGATTGAATCAGCCTCGGGGCCCCAGCCTGCGTCGTCGATGTAGATCCGGCCGCGGCGACTCTTGGTCATCCGGCCAACCGCGTAACCCTTGAGTCCTTCAAAGCTGCCCTTCAAGAACTCGAAACCATCGTGCGATAGCCCCACGGTGGGCGCCAACTGTCGTGGAATTGGCACGGCAGATGTCCGGTTTAGAGGACTTAAGGGTGAGGCCATCGCGCGGGTTAGCTTGAAGAGGTTTAAAGCACACGAGGGACACAGAGGGTTTATACTAGTTCGGCCCCTACGATGAAGGTAAAAGCCTACGTCTAGTTTGGTGTGATATTGCTTGGGCGTCGATGAACAGGGAGCGGATTGCTTGCCTGTGTCTCGACGGGTTGTTGCCTGTCCTTGAACCGTCGCCGGGTCGTCCCTTTATATAGGAGGTGACGCCCGGTCCGGTTTGCAGAGTCCCGAGGCCGGCTCATAATCGTGTCCGCCTCGGTCTCTACTCTTTCTACCTTATACCTCAAGTTACATGATATGACGGTTCATAAACTGTAAGCTTTACACATGGGCCCTAAACCTCTATGGGCTGTAACCTCTGGCTCATATTCTACTGGGCTTATGATGATACAACTATGTAAGTATAATCTGGATCTTCCTGGCCGGTTTATACCTGCTAGTAATATCCCTGACAACAACAGTGCTCTTAGATCTGGCGCTTATTAGAGAAGGTGATGACACAACATAAAAGTAAATAGATGGTCCATTCGCAGAGGGAAGCAGTGATTTGCAGAGGTGCCAGAGCTCAAGTTTTTAAAACAGAGGGAAATGATATTTTGAGAGGTGCACCCTTGTCATTCACTTCACGACAATCAGTTATCGATATCTCCCATGCTAAACAAGCTGGTGGCGGTTCCTAAGCAGAAAAGTAAATGTTTGAACTCCATTGGGAGTTTTTTTTGTTTATTTGTAAGCTTTTGGTTTTTGCAATTTGGGACTGGGAATCCCTATTACTACCCTTTTCTCGTGCAATGGCGAGTGAATAAGCACTCAACTTGAGAATAACCCGCTTAGCATGAAAATACCGACCACCTCCTGTCGTTCCATGAACGATCCAGACACACAAAAAGGATATGAAGTTTTTAGAGGTGGCACATGAAAATTTACTTAGGACGGCAGGGTAATACCGCATATAGGTAGGTATGGTGGACTCATCTGGAATAACTTTGAGTTTTAGAATTTGATGCACAAGCAGTATTCCCGCTTAGTACAGGTGAAGGCTAGCAAATAGGTTGGGAAGTGGCCAGCTAGAGAGCAACAATGGTCACGAACATGCATCATGCATAATAAATATTGGACACCCGCATGAGTAGGATATGGACACCATGAACATAAATATCATGGATACTATGTTGGTTTTGATTCAACTGCATGCATAAACATGCGCCAAGTCAAGCCACTTGAACATTTAGAGGAGGATACCATATCATCATACTACATCACAATCATTTTAACGCTATGTTGATATCCAAGATAAATCATTATTAACTCCTGGCTAATTATGCATGGCATGAGAAACTATAATCTCTAATTGTCATGGCAAACATGTTTAATCATAATGAGCTGAATCATGCGTACTAGGTTAAACATATTTACACAAACATAACAAGTCGAGTTCATACCAGTTTCTCCTTGCCACACCCAGTTCATCGTATATCGTCATTATTGCCTTTCACTTGCATGATCGAATGATATGAAAATAATAATAGTGCAAGAGTGTCGTGGACCAAGCTAGGATCTGCAAAACATTTTATTCAACAGGAGAAGACAAGGTAAAATGTGCTCTTAATTAGTTCAACAATTATTCATATGAGAGCCACTCAACATTTTCATCGTGGTCTTCTCCTCAGTACAACTCGAATAAAAGGAAAAGAAATTCAGAGAAACACACTGAAATATTTTTGGAGTTTTTGGTTTTCTTGAACATGCAAATACAAGGAAAAAGCAAAAACTAGAAAAACTATTTACACGGGAAAGCTCCCAACAAGCAAAAGAAGAACAAGGAAATCTTTTGGATTTTCTTTTTAGTGCTACTACCAAGCATGCATAGAAAGTAAATTACTACAACTAATTTTTTTGTTTTTTCTAAAGTTTTTCAAACACACAAGAAGAAAGTAAGAAAATAAATCTAAGCATGGATGTGTGGGGACCCCGACTCATAAGTCGAGATCACCGAATGCACGTGTACAGTGATCCCAGAGATCAATGCTCACTGAACACACAGAAGCTGAATAACAAGAGTCTTACATCCATACATACCGTATTACACAAATAGGACCATTAAGGTCAAGTCTTGAGTATATCATCGCAGCGGAAATCTTCAATGACAACTTGGACCCATGCCATCTGCCTTAACCCTACAGGCATTCTGACTGGGAAGCGTCCTAGCTCGCATGCTCGTCACCAAGAAATCTTCATCATAACTTGTTCTCTCATGCCTGGCCAATAAAATAACCAGTGGCAAGCCAATGAGTACTTTGAATGTACTCGCAAGCAACCCAAGTGTGATGACAAAATAATTATGCAAGGCTCTACTGCTAAATTGGCAGTTTTGCGGAAAGCTAGTTTTTCATATGCAAGTATGATCAACACATAACATGGACATGCGTGTGTCTGCAACAAGTATCAGGAGGTCACAGACATCATTATCGAGAAAGAGTTGTAAGCAACTCATGCTCAAGCTCATTGTGACTTCCTCACAATCACATCAACAGATCCACCATACCGTGTTGTTTTGCAGAAACTTATGGACATAGTCTAAGTAGCACCACCCAACTGTCCTTGACCGCGGACACGGCTATTCGAATAGTTTGACACTCTGCAGAGGTTGCACACTTTACCCACAAGATCCGGGGAACTACCGTGTCATCCACGACCCGCGGTACCTCAAGTACCCGGGGTAAGCACCCGATCACTATCTTTCCCTAGACGACACTAACACAGAGTCCACTCGATTGGTAACAGCCCCGTGCCAACATTTCACATCTTAAAATTGTGGAGACTTGCTCCCATATTCATCACATACCACTGACACGGGGTACCAATGGTGTGTTCGGTGCCCTGTAAAAACAGTCATGGCCGCCTATCCAAGCACGACCCCGTCCCGAGAGTGACCTCATGTCACCCCCGTCACTAGTAATGTGGGCAGCATGCTAGTATCGACCTAGGTAATCAATAATGCCCTTTCCCATATAAGGGTAGAGTGGTTGCGCATGTTTGGTTGGGATGGTAGTCACACATAAATCTAATCCATCTCTGTAAACAACACTTTCGTCAAGCCTCGGCACACTACTTATTCACCAAGTAGTGCCCTAGTTCCTCATCAACTCCCAGGGGCATTAGTGGCACCCACTGGGTTATCTGCAAGTATGTCTTACCACACTTGTTTCACTCAATGCATAACCCTGACCCATTTTGCGTAGCCAACTACTATAGCATACATCTATCTATTCCCACCCACATAACCCTCATAGGAAGGTAGGGTCATGTTTGATGCAAGTTCAATAGTAGAGCAACAAAGGTACCAACCAGGGTGGTCACCTCTTCTACATGATTCCGATGCATTGATAATAAGGTGCTATGAGACATGCATAAAAAGGTTTCTCGAACATGGTCAAAGGGCTGCTTGCCTTATCCTTCCGAGTCTTCAAACCTTCAGGTCCATCTCCGAGTACTCCATTTATTTCGTCAACTAACGATGGAAACAATCACAGTAAGCAACACAATCAAAGCAAAAATAAAAGTGCTCTAAAAATAGGAGTTGGACTTTTCTAGGATACCTCTGGTCATATGAAAAATAACAAAGGTGGTTACATAGGTATTGGATCAATGGACAGTTTGGATCATTTCAATATGATGGAATCAAGGGGTTTATGGTTTTGAAAGAAGTGTACAGAAATATATTCTTGAATGATGAGCAAAGGCACCCATCAACAAGTCATGATTTTAGAAGCATCTAGGAGTTGGTTTCACTGGATTTGGAGTTCAAATGAATTTCCTAGGATTTTGCAAAGCTGATAAATATGAAGAAATGGCTCATTATTTGGTGGGGCACAGAAAGTATTAATAAAAATGTTCCAAAACTAAGTTAGGACATGACAAGCACCTAGGAATTTGAACCACTGCATTTGAATCAAAATTGAGCTCTCTGTGATTTTCTAAAGTTCATCACAAAAAATGAAATATTGGCATTTGATAAATATTTGTGAAGGAAAAGTCTCTGGAATAATGTGCATGTTGCACCAACAGGTAGATCATGATTTATGGAGTCACTAGAAATCTGAATCACCAAATTTGGAGTTCAAATGAATTATTTAAGCAATTATGAAGCTGTCTGAAAAAGGGAAAGAAAATGAAAAAGGGTTATACCCCTCTACTGCGCGCAGGGTGAAGGATAGCTGCACAGCAACTGGGCCGGCCCAACAGCTCGGCTGCGTGCACAGGGGGGGTGTGACATCGGAGGCGCCTTCGTGGGGTACGCCTTCGCGCTGGGAAGGCGCCTTCCAGCCGCCCCGCCTCCACTTAAACAACGTGGCGGTCGGTTGCGTTGCTGACCTGCGGGGCCCAGCCGCAGGTCGCTCGTCGCCCCTGGCCTTCTTCTCCGGCCCGACGCCGGGCGGGGGAGAGCTTCGGCCGCCGGCGCAGCCGTCGCCTGGGGATGCGGGAGGGCCGGCCGACGAGCCCAGGTGCTCCGGCTCTCCTCCCCGCACCCGAGGGTGGCTGCGAGCCCGCCCAAGGAGGCCCACAGCCTCGCCACCACAGGAAGGTCGCGGGGTCTTCGGCGGCGCCACGCCAAGAGGAACTCTCAGGCCAAGGGGAGGACTGGCCCGTCCCTGGGGACTCTCCGAGGAGGGCTCGGGTCTGGAATCAAACAGGGGAAGGAGAGGGCGGCCGAGGTGCCCGAATCCGAGCGGTGGTCGGCGGCGGCACTCCGGCCATGGAGGGGCAGGAGAGGACAAGGGGGAGAGGGATGATGTCTGCGAGGTGCACGGGAGAGAGGAGGGTCCAGAAGAGGCAAGGGAGTGCTCGGGGGAGGCTTTATATAGGTGCAGCCGCGGTGCACCGTGAGCAACGTCCATGGACGCGCTCGAACGAGCTCGCGGAGGGAGAAGGTGGGCAAGAGAGGATAGGGCCGACAGTCCTGCAGGTTGCGGACGTCGAGGCGACCTCGGGGGACACGAGGAGGAGGCCCGAGGTGGTCGGGGGCTCCTGGTTGGGCGAGGCTACAGTGCGCCAGGGCACTGTAGCGCGCTCCAGAGCGCCCGTTTGGCCGGCATGGCCGTGTCCTCGCCGCTCTGGTCGTGACCATCATGCCCAAAGGTGTCTAGGGGGTCGAGGGGGTAGTTAACAATTGTGTGATGGTCTTGGATGCCCTGGGGAGCCACTGGAATGAGGAGGGAGGTGAAGGAGGAGGTGAAAACTGTTGTCCAGAGGAGTAAATTGGGGTTTTACCCCCTCCAATGATTGAGCTGAGGTAGGGGAGAGTTACTGGAGGTAGAATAGAACTAGGAGAAGTTGTGGTAAGAATTTGAGGTGAAGGGGAATAGTAAAAGTGGTCAGAACAATGGTTTTGGTAAATTGGCAGAAGGTGTTTGATCATGTTTTGGGAAAGCAAAATAGCTCCACTTGACATGAGACTTAACAGGATCAAATGTCACATATAATTAGGGCCTTTCACCAAATTTGAGCTCATTTGGGCATAGTTGCCAATGTAACTTTAGTGAACCCTAGAAATCAACAGAAATGGTTTCACCATGTTTGAGTTAAGCTAATCATCTCCCCTTGATGCACCACTTGGTGTAGCATCATCATTTGGGGTTATGATCATGCCCACAAAGTTTGAAGCCCCAGGTAAAAAGTTGACGATGTAGAGTTGTTCCAATTTGAATTTGAACAGAAATGGTTTTGGGGCACTTAGATCAAGTTATGCTTCTCCAAAAGTTGTGCCATTTGGCATAGATGCATAATTACATCCTTTTAGCATGTGCACAAAGTTTGAGAGCATTTGGACAAGTTTGGCAATGTAAAGTTGCTCAAACTTCAAAATGGACAGAAATGGTTTTGAGGGGATTAGATGATGATTCCTTGATCTTCAAGGCATGAGGCTTTGCAAGATCATCAAATATGTCATATATGACATGATAGAATTTCCCTGGAATTTTTGGAGAATATTACCTTTGTAAATATTTCAAAAGCTTGAAATATCCAGAAAGGTTTTTGGAAGGATTTGTCCAATATTTTGAACATGACCATGTGTTGAAACTCTTATATATGGACAATATATGTCCTATGAGTTTCCCTGAATTTTGGCAAATATTTTTGAAATAGTTAAATAATTTTTCCCTATTAAAGACCATTTCTGGCCTTAAGAAAAAGCTTTTAAATAAAATATAAAAATAACTTTTAAAATTATAATTTTGTGGTTTCTGGGAGTCCTATACCTAATAGGATTCAAATATACTTTTTGAAAGATTTTTCACACCCTAAATAAGGTACTTGCAGTGCAAACCTCAATTCAGGGGTTTTTGGAAAACTAATTTTAGAAAATACTATTTGGCCAAAATATTTTTATAAGAAAATTCTATATTGTTCTATACACATGGCATGATCATTGGGAAAAAGTTTTGGATCAAGGAGATGAAGTATAAGAGTTGGAGGATTTATTTGATTTTTAGAGCACTAGCAAGCAGCAGACAGAAAATCAATCAAACAAAGTCAAAATCACTCAAAAGTTTTTTGTAAATCCACATTTTTAACATGGTAATTATCTTAAGCAATGTGACATGAAAATCAGGGTGTGACAGACCTACCCCCCTTACAAGAATCTCGTCCCCGAGATTCCCAGACTAGGCGTGGAAAAGAATACGGAGTCTTGGATATGGGGTAGTCTTCACTTCTTCTTGCTGGTTCTGCTCCCGGGTGGTGCTCCATGGAATCTCGTAGTACTTGGTGGTGTGGCTTCTTGCTTGTTACCCTCTTTGATGGAGGTTGCTGAGGGGTCTCTTGAGTAGGTTAGGTTGAGTTAGATGTCAAAGGCTCGGTGATGTCCTTGTGGGGACCGGGCTAGTTAGGAAGTAAGAAGTACTTCCAGAGTGGTGACTCGTGGAAAATTTGGTGTACGGAGGGTATCTCAGGTGGTAAGTCTAGCTGGGAGCCGTCTACTATTTGACTGCCAGTGTACTTGAAGAAGGTCGATAAATCTTGGTGTGAGCATTCCCTCGACACGGAAATGCTCGGTCCCTTCGAGAGGAGTGGTTTGCAGATACGCCCGGTCTTGGACGCAGGAGTTTACTTCTTGATGACGGTGGTCAGTGTAGTTCTTCCTTCTTGACAGGGCGGTCTTCAAATGTCTTCTATCCAGCTGTCCGTCTCTTCTTTTGTCTTCGGGAAGACAAGTAGGCCATCAAATAATGATGTTACCCAACTTGTCCAATTACTCCATGAGGTCTATGGGGGTACGCAAGGTAGGCTGGGGTATTGGTGGTGGTCTCCGTTGAGTATTTGCAAGGTCTTCCTGACTTAGAGCGAAGGCCCGAGGTCAGAATCTGACCAGGTTGTGGCTTGGTGGGGCTTAAGGGTTTCAAGGATTCTAGTGAGTGAGTGAACATATATCATCTTATCCTTAAGCACGGTTTCTGAGATGCCATTAGCTCTATCTAGTACTCCGAACGAAAAAGCATCTTCTCGCATAGACCAACTTCAATCACCACTCATGCCATACATATCCTCATGACTCCCAAGAGACGGTCTAACAAAATTATACTTGTCTACGATCCCCAAATCCATATGTATGTCTACCCCTAAAATCCATGGGTAGGTCACACATGCAGCTGAGCTTAAATTAAACTCCACAATCCAAGCACTCAACCTATTCTTGCAAGGCTCACGATATTGCATCTCTATTCTAAGGAAACACGTCATATGCCACTCCAAGATTTTGTTTCCTTCCTATAGATCAACTCCAATAGCCCGGTAATTTCCATCAATCACCACATAATCCAACAATTCTACAAATCCGATGTCTACAGGGTCCCACAAGATCTCAAGTCCCTATAATACCCAAATATTTGGAGGGACTATGCATTACGATAGTATGTCCACCAAATTCCTACCATCCGGGCCAAGTAAACTCTAAGGTCATGATCATACATATCCCTAAGTCAACTCCGACAAATAATCCAATCTCCTAGGTTATTGTCCATCGAGAAGCACGGTATCATGATCAGGATCATCGGTCTAAACCCAATTTACTCCGAACCATGCAGACATATCTAGCACTTATACCAACCAGAATCACCTACATAAATCCAAATCTCAGGTCCAACGAGTACTCCTACATGCTTCCCCAAAGTCATGATCCCACCAATATGAAAACCTCACAATCCATCAAGGTCTCAGATAATTCCTCGAAGTCACTGATATAAAGCCACCAAGTCATCTATCTTATATCCCCAAATTGGTCTATCTATGGCATAGTCAGTTCTTGTGCTATATTAGGATGACAACATGCTCGTTCACTGCGTCCACTAGCTCCTTTACGAACTCAGTGTTGTGCAAGGTTGCAGAGGCTTAACTGGTTCTCTCGCAATACTATAGGTTAGGCACATGGTTAAGGGTTCCTGCTGGAGTGTCTCATGAAGTCTCAAAGGGTCTAGGACTGGGTTACTAGTCTGGAGGGTTAAACATAACTCTACGGGGTTGTATCTGGTCATGGAGGTTATAGCAGAAGTCTTCAGTGCCAGTTGGCTGCCGAGGTAGAATCCCTGGTGCATCTTGTCTTGCGGGTCTTCAGTTGGGGAGAGAGAAGAGGGGAAAAGTAGCGTAGAGGAGGGAAATGCCTAAAGGGGGTTCTATAGTGCAAGTGCAAACAAACAGGTGTAAAAAGGCCGAAACAAAAGAAACAAGGCAAGGAGGATGACATAGCCATGCACTTGTTGCCTAGGGCAAAAGTGCGACTTATATCAAAACACAAACAAATAAAAGCATGCAACACACAATCATGGTTCTATTCGAACCGTCATATGGACTCGACTGCGCATAGGGGGTACATGACTCATCCTACCCTAGGGGTTCTCGGACTCAGTGTCGTGACTTGTGCCTCGTGCAGTCTTCTGAGCTTCCTTAGGTGTTGCTATGTCCCTTGTAGTAGCTTGATGAACGATCCGGGTTGAGCCTGAAGAATCTTCAACACTTCTCGCCTGATATGGTGATGTGGTGGAGGTGCCTCCTTGCAGTTGGCGTTGACTTGGTCTTTTCTTGTCTCTTTAATCATGATGACCCCTTGGGCCTTCTGGGACGTCGAGGGTACCAGGTAGGCAATCCGTATGCAATGACAATAACAGGCATAATAGAGGTCCAACATGTCGGTTTCGTTGATGAAAACATCGACACCAAGAGCGGGGAACGAAGAGAACCGTTTTCCTGCTCACTATAGTGAGGCGGACCAAATGGCGAGGTTCTCATCCACCGGTGGTTGCCGATACAACAACGGTAGTGACAGGATTACTCTATTAGCGATGTATATCATGATTTTGCATAACCTATACCCTGGTCATCATAGGCCAATGTTGCATCTTCTTGGGGCACTGTCAAGGGTGTCGTCATCTTCTGATTCTTCATGTCCTCATTCCTCGAGGATGGATTTTTCTGTTGGTATCGTCTTGTCGTGGTGTCGCCACTCTTGTGTTCGGAAGTGGTAGGTGAGTGTTCGGCAAGGTGCACTCCACGAGGATTACAGAAAATCCAGTGGTCTGGGGCATAAGGGTTCTGGCGACCAAAAGTTTTGAAGGGGAAGAAATCAAGTATAGCCTAGTTTTCGAAAAACTGAGAAGGGAAGAGAAGTATAGATAGTTTTGAAAACTAGTAATAGTTTTGGAAATAGTTTTACCCTAACTAACGACCATGCTAACTAAGGCTTCCTACAGTCAGGATGGCTCTGATACCAGCTCTGTGGGGACCCCGACTCATAAGTCGAGATCACCGAATGCACATGTACAGTGATCCCAGAGATCAATGCTCACTGAACACACAGAAGCTGAATAACAAGAGTCTTACATCCATACATACCGTATTACACAAATAGGACCATTAAGGTCAAGTCTTGAGTATATCATCGCAGCGGAAATCTTCAATGACAACTTGGACCCATGCCATCTGCCTTAACCCTACAGGCATTCTGACTGGGAAGCGTCCTAGCTCGCATGCTCGTCACCAAGAAATATTCATCATAACTTGTTCTCTCATGCCTGGCCAATAAAATAACCAGTGGCAAGCCAACGAGTACTTTGAATGTACTCGCAAGCAACCCAAGTGTGATGATAGAATAATTATGCAAGGCTCTACTGCTAAATTGGCAGTTTTGCGGAAAGCTAGTTTTTCATATGCAAGTATGATCAACACATAACATGGACATGCGTGTGTCTGCAACAAGTATCAGGAGGTCATAGACATCATTATCGAGAAAGAGTTGTAAGCAACTCATGCTCAAGCTCATTGTGACTTCCTCACAATCACATCAACAGATCCACCATACCGTGTTGTTTTGCAGAAACTTATGGACATAGTCTAAGTAGCACCACCCAACTATCCTTGACCGCGGACACGGCTATTCGAATAGTTTGACACTCTGCAGTTCCACGACCCGCGGTACCTCAAGTACCCGGGGTAAGCACCCGATCACTATCTTTCCCTAGACGACACTAACACAGAGTCCACTCGATTTGTAACAGCCCCGTGCCAACATTTCACATCTTAAAATTGTGGAGACTTGCTCCCATATTCATCACATACCACTAACACGGGGTACCAACGGTGTGTTCGGTGCCCTGTAAAAACAGTCATGGCCGCCTATCCAAGCACGACCCCGTCCCGAGAGTGACCTCATGTCACCCCCGTCACTAGTAATGTGGGCACCATGCTAGTATCGACCTAGGTAATCAATAATGCCCTTTCCCATATAAGGGTAGAGTGGTTGCGCATGTTTGGTTGGGATGGTAGTCACACATAAATCTAATCCATCTCTGTAAACAACACTTTCGTCAAGCCTCGGCACACTACTTCTTCACCAAGTAGTGCCCTAGTTCCTCATCAACTCCCAGGGGCATTAGTGGCACCCACTGGGTTATCCGCAAGTATGTCTTACCACACTTGTTTCACTCAATGCATAACCCTGACCCATTTTGCGTAGCCAACTACTATAGCATACATCTATCTATTCCCACCCACATAACCCTCATAGGAAGGTAGGGTCATGTTTGATGCAAGTTCAATAGCAGAGCAACAAAGGTACCAACCAGGGTGGTCACCTCTTCTACATGATTCCGATGCATTGATAATAAGGTGCTATGAGACATGCATAAAAAGGTTTCTCGAACATGGTCAAAGGGCTGCTTGCCTTATCCTTCCGAGTCTTCAAACCTTCTGGTCCATCTCCGAGTACTCCGTTTATTTCGTCAACTAACGATGGAAACAATCATAGTAAGCAACACAATCAAAGCAAAAATAAAAGTGCTCTAAAAATAGGAGTTGGACTTTTCTAGGATACCTCTGGTCATATGAAAAATAACCAAGGTGGTTACATAGGTATTGGATCAATGGACAGTTTGGATCATTTCAATATGATGGAATCAAGGGGTTTATGGTTTTGAAAGAAGTGTACAGAAATATATTCTTGAATGATGAGCAAAGGCACCCATCAACAAGTCATGATTTTAGAAGCATCTAGGAGTTGGTTTCACTGGATTTGGAGTTCAAATGAATTTCCTAGGATTTTGCAAAGCTGATAAATATGAAGAAATGGCTCATTATTTGGTGGGGCACAGAAAGTATTAATAAAAATGTTCCAAATCTAAGTTTGGACATGACAAGCACCTAGGAATTTGAACCACTGCATTTGGATCAAAATTGAGCTCTCTGTGATTTTCTTAAGTTCATCACAAAAAATGAAATATTGGCATTCGATAAATATTTGTGAAGGAAAAGTCTCTGGAATAATGTGCATGTTGCACCAACAGGTAGATCATGATTTATGGAGTCACTGGAAATTTGAATCACCAAATTTGGAGTTCAAATGAATTATTTAAGCATTTATGAAGCTGTCTGAAAAAGGGAAAGAAAAGGAAAAAGGGTTGTACCCCTCTACTGCGCGCAGGGCGAAGGATAGTTGCACAGCAACTGGGCCGGCCCAACAGCTCGGCTGCGTGCACAGGGGGGGTGTGACGTCGGAGGCGCCTTCGTGGGGTACGCCTTCGCGCTGGAAGGCGCCTTCCAGCCGCCCTGCCTCCACTTAAACGACGTGGCGGTCGGTTGCGTCGCTGACCTGCGGGGCCCAGCCGCAGGTCGCTATTCGCCCCTGGCGTTCTTCTCCGGCCCGACGCCGGGCGGGGGAGAGCTTCGGCCGCCGGCGCAGCCGTCGCCTGGGGATGCGGGAGGGCCGGCCGACGAGCCCAGGAGCTCCGGCTCTCCTCCCCGCACCCGAGGGTGGCTGCGAGCCCGCCCAAGGAGGCCCACAGCCTCGCCACCATAGGGAGGCCGCGGCGGCCGCGGGGTCTTCGGCGGCGCCACGCCAGGAGGAACTCTCAGGCCAAGGGGAGGACTGGCCCGTCCCTGGGGACTCTCCAAGGAGGGCTCGGGTCTGGAATCAAACAGGGGAAGGAGAGGGTGGCCGAGGTGCCCGAATTCGAGCGGTGGTCGGCGGCGGCACTCCGGCCATGGAGGGGCAGGAGAGCACGAGGGGGAGAGGGATGATGTCTGTGAGGTGCACGGGAGAGAGGAGGGTCCAGAAGAGGCAAGGGAGTGCTCGGGGGAGGCTTTATATAGGTGCAGCCACGGTGCACCATGAGCGACGTCCATGGACGCGCTCGGACGAGCTCGCGGAGGGAGAAGGTGGGCAAGAGAGGATAGGGCCGACAGTCCTGCAGGTTGCGGACGTCGAGGCGACCTTGGGGGACACGAGGAGGAGGCCCGAGGTGGTCGGGGGCTCCTGGTTGGGCGAGGCTACAGTGCGCCAGGGCACTGTAGCGCGCTCCAGAGCGCCCGTTTGGCCGGCATGGCCGTGTCCTCGCCGCTCTGGTCGTGTCCATCATGCCCAAAGGTGTCTAGGGGGTCGAGGGGGTAGTAAACAATTATGTGATGGTCCTGGATGCCCTGGGGAGCCACTGGAATGAGGAGGGAGGTGAAGGAGGAGGTGAAAACTGCTGTCCAGAGGAGTAAATTGGGGTTTTACCCCCTCCAATGATTGAGCTGAGGCAGGGGAGAGTTACTGGAGGTAGAATAGGACTAGGAGAAGCTGTGGTAAGAATTTGAGGTGAAGGGGAATAGTAAAAGTGGTCAGAACAATGGTTTTGGTAAATTGGCAGAAGGTGTTTGATCATGTTTTGGGAAAGCAAAATAGCTCCACTTGACATGAGACTTAACAGGATCAAATGTCACATATAATTAGGGCCTTTCACCAAATTTGAGCTCATTTGGGCATAGTTGCCAATGTAACTTTGGTGAACCCTAGAAATCAACAGAAATGGTTTCACCATGTTTGAGTTAAGCTAATCATCTCCCCTTGATGCACCACTTGGTGTAGCATCATCATTTGGGTTTATGATCATGCCCACAAAGTTTGAAGCCTCAGGTAAAAAGTTGACAATGTAGAGTTGTTCCAATTTGAATTTGAACAGAAATGGTTTTGGGGCACTTAGATCAAGTTATGCTTCTCCAAAACTTGTGCCATTTGGCATAGATGCATAATTACATCCTTTTAGCATGTGCATCAAGTTTGAGAGCATTTGGACAAGTTTGGCAATGTAAAGTTGCTCAAACTTCAAAATGGACAGAAATGGTTTTGAGGGGATTATATGATGATTCCTTGATCTTCAATGCATGAGGTTTTGCAAGATCATCAAATATGTCATATATGACATGATAGAATTTCCCTGGAATTTTTCGAGAATATTACCTTTGTAAATATTTCAAAAGCTTGAAATATCCAGAAAGGGTTTTGGAAGGATTTGTCCAATTTTTTGAACATGACCATGTGTTGAAACTCTTATATATGGACAATATATGTCCTATGAGTTTCCCTGAATTTTGGCAAATATTTTTGAAATAGTTAAATAATTGTTCCCTATTAAAGACCATTTCTGGCCTTAAGAAAAAGCTTTTAAATAAAATATAAAAATAACTTTTAAAATTATAATTTTGTGGTTTCTGGGAGTCCTATACCTAATAGGATTCAAATATACTTTTTGAAAGATTTTTCACACCCTAAATAAGGTACTTGCAGTGCAAACCTCAATTCAGGGGTTTTTGGAAAACTAATTTTAGAAAATACTATTTGGCCAAAATATTTTTATAAGAAAATTCTATATTGTTCTATACACATGGCATGATCATTGGGAAAAAGTTTTGGATCAAGGAGATGAAGTATAAGAGTTGGAGGATTTATTTGATTTTTAGAGCACTAGCAAGCAGCAGACAGAAAATCAATCAAACAAAGTCAAAATCACTCAAAAGTTTTTTGTAAATCCACATTTTTAACATGGTAATTAGCTTAAGCAATGTGACATGAAAATCAGGGTGTGACAGGATGATACAATGAAAACGTGTGAGCACCGACAAATAGAATGATATGTAAACATAAGTGTGGTGTTGGTGAGAAACACGTACTCCCCCAAGCTTAGGCTTTTGTCCTAGCTTGGTAGTCGATCAGTAGCAGATGACCCACAAGTCTAGGGGATCAATTGTAGTCCTTTCGATAAGTAAGAGTGTCGAACCCAACGAGGAGCAGAAGGAAATGATAGGCAGTTTTCATTAAGGTATTTTCTGCAAGCACTGAAATTTTAGGTAACAGATAGTTTTGTGATAAAATAATTGGTAGCAAGTGACAAACGGTAAAAGTAAATAGGTGCAGCAAGGTGACCCAATCCTTTGTGTACCAAAGGACAAGCCTGGACAAACTCTTATGCAAGGTAAAGCGCTCCTGAGGACATATGGGAATTATCGTCAAGCTAGTTTTCATCACGATCGCCTGATTCGCGTTCGGTACTTTGATAATTTTGTATGTGGGTGGACCGGTGCTTGGGTGCTACCCTTACTTGGACAAGCCTCCCACTTATGATTAACCTCTAATGCAAGCATCCGCAACTACAAAAGAAGTATTAAGGTAAACCTAACCATAGCCTGAAAC
The DNA here is from genome assembly GCA_902687465.1 of Secale cereale. NCBI lineage: Eukaryota > Viridiplantae > Streptophyta > Magnoliopsida > Poales > Poaceae > Secale > Secale cereale. The sequence goes on from LR738712.1 coordinate 173,573,725, forward strand.
ATATGGATCCAAATCAGCCCCTTACGAAGCAACACATAAACTAGGGTTTAAGCTTCTGTCACTCTAGCAACCCATCATCTACTTATTACTTCCCAATGCCTTTCTCTAGGCCCAAATAATGGTGAAGTGTCATGTAGTCGACGTTCACATGACACCACTAGAGGAGAGACAACATACATCTCATCAAAATATCGAACGAAGACCAAATTCACATGACTACTAATAGCGAGACTGCTCCCATGTCCTCGGGAACAAAAGTAACTACTCACAAGACATAATATTGTTCATGATCAGAGGTGTATTAATATGCATAATGGATCTGAACATATGATCTTCCACCAAATAAACCAACTAGCATCAACTACAAGGAGTAATCAACACTACTAGCAACCCACAGGTACCAATCTGAGGTTTGGATACAAAGACTGGATACAAGAGATGAACTAGGGTTTGATAGGAGATGGTGCTAGTGAAGATGTTGATGAAGATAGCTCTCCCCAAGGTGGGAGAGTTGTTGGTGATGACGGCGGTGACGATTTCCCCCTCCCGGAGGGAAGTATCCCCCGCAGAACAGCTCTGCCGGAGCCCTAGATTGGTTTCCGCCTCGGTTCCGCCTCGAGACGGCGGTGTCTCGTCCCGAAAGCCTCTCCTTGATTTTTTCCAGGTCAAAACGCTTCATATAGGAGAAGATGGGCACCTGGGGCCCACCGGCTGGCCCTCGAGGCAGGGGGGCGCGCCCTGGGAAGGGGGCCGTGCCCCCCACCCTCGAGGCCAGCCAGTGGCCCCTCTCGTGGGTTTCTTCCGCCAGATATTTTTTATATTTTTTGAAAAAATGTTTTGTGGAGTTTCGGGGCTTTTGGAGTTGTGCAGAATAGGTTTCCAGAGTTTGCTCCTTTTCCAGCCCAGAATTCCAGCTGTCGGCATTCCCCCTTCTTCATGTAAACCTTGCAAAATAAGAGGGAAAAGGCATAAGTATTGTGACAAAACATGTATGAACAGCCCATAATGCAATAAATATCAACTTATAAGCATGATGCAAAATGGATGTATCAACTCCCCCAAGCTTAGACCTCGCTTGTCCTCAAGCGAAAGCCGATATCGAAAAAATGTCCACATGTTTAGAGATAGAGGTGTCAATAAAAACAGAATACGGACATGAGGGCATCATGATCATTCTCATAACAGCAACTTATATAAATATAGTCATATGATCATTATGCAAAAGTAACAACTCATCCACAATATCAAGTATGCATCATAAACTTCATTGGAAACTAACAAACTTTGGTCTTGGTCATTGAAGCAATTGCAATTTATCGTAACATCGGAAAGAGTCAATATAAGAGCTTTTCAGCAAGCCTACATACTCAACTATAATATGGTCTTTCACAATTGCTCACACTCACGCAATACTTATGTTTATGGAGTTTTAATCGGACACAGAGAAAGATAGGGGCTTATGGTGTTGCCTCCCAACCTTTTACCTCAAGGGTAATGTCAACGGTAATAGATCATGAAAACTTACATCCAAGTGGGTATATATATCGGGATCTTTCCAACACAATGTGCTTGCCAAAGGATAAATTGAAAAAGGAAAGGTGGATCTCACCTTGACACTTATAAGACAAGAATAAAAGATAGGCCCTTAGCAGAGGGAAGCAGAGGTTGTCATGTGTTTTTATGGTTGTATGCACAAAGTCTTAGCATAGAAGAACTTCGCTTTATATTGCCACTTGTGATAAGGACCTTTATTATGCAGTCCGTTGCTTTTATTACTTCCATATCACAAGCTCGTATAAAGCTAATTTCTCCCACACTAATAAATCATGCATATATTAGCAGGTTTACAACATGACAACTTACTTGGAAGGATCTTTCTCAATACATAGGTAGGTAGGGTGGACTCTCATGGCAAAACTGGGTTTAAGGATATATGGAAGCACAAGTAGTATCTCTACTTAGTGCGAGGAGTTTTGGCTAGCATGAGAGGGAAAGGCAAGCTCAACATGTTGGAAGATCCATGACAATATACTTTATTTCAGATATAAGAAGACACAACCCATTATGTTGTCTTCCTTGTCCAACATCAACTATTTAGTAGGTCATACTTTAATGAGTGCTCACAATCATAAAAGATGTCCAAGATAGTATATTTGTATGTGAAGCCTCTCTTCTTTTATTACTTCCTATTAATTGCAACGATGACCAAAACTATGTTTGTCACCTCCCAACAACTTTTATTTATCATACTCTTGTATGTGAAGTCATTACTTCCCATGAGATCGATATGATCTCTTTGATTCTCTTTTTTGTTTTCTTTCTTTTATCATGACCCAAGTGAGGAAATCAAGCCCTTGACTCAACACTAATCTTTATTATATAGCTCACGGACTCGATTACAAAGGATAAAGCTCACAAAGCAAAAGCTCACAACTAGATCATGCTAACTTTATTCTAATAGATCAAGATACTACCAAAAGGATCGAACTAAGTAAAATGGTAAAGATAGGAGTGATGGTGATACAATACCGGGGTCACTCCCCCAAGCTTGCCAGTTGCCAAGGGGAGTGCCCATACCCATATGATTATGTCTCCTTCTTCGGGGCTGATGATGCTGGAGTTGTTGCTGACGTAGGCATGTTGTTCTTCCAAGGCATGGGCTCACCATCGTAGAAGGATGATCGAGTCTCCGGGATACTCAAATCTGCAGCCAAACTCATGTTCTTGAATCTATATTCATACTCACATTTTTGGTTTTGCAGGACATAGATCTGGGCTTGGAGGTGATCGATCTTCTGTTGAAGATTGGAGATTGCTTCTCCAAAGATCCTTGAGTCCATCTTGAGATTGTTCGCAAGCTCCGAGATCATCATGTGGTTGGCGTCGAGACCTCGTTCCACCATACCTTGGCACTTGAAAACTTGTTGCTCCATTGCTTCGAGTCTTGTCTCCACGCTTCCGGTCTTCCACGGCCCTTCAACATCACGGATGTGCAGCACCCCCTCATGCAACTCCATGGTTTTGGGGTGGTGCGGCACCTCCGCAAGGTAGGGGTTGATGACCTTCTCGAAGAACGTGTCCTTGGGGGTGTTGGAGGACGCCATGATGATCTAGATCTGTCAAAAACAGCAGCTCGAAACAAAAACAGAGGAATTCTGTGTGATACAGAGGTCAAAACCTTTGGGAGTATATATAATGAATTTTTCCCGAACAAAAGGAGTAACCCACAAGAAAACGGAGTCCAGGGGACACACGGGGTGCCCTCGAGGCAGGGGGCGCGCCCCCTACCCTCGAGGCCACCTCGTGTCTCCTCCGGACTGCGGTTTATTTTTCTATTTTTCTAAAAATTCCAAAACGGAGAAAAATTGCCTTTCGAACTGTTTTGGAGTCGGTTTACTTACCGTATCACGTACCTCTTCCTTTTCGGAGGCTGAATCGTTCTGGAAAGTGTCCCTTATGTATTCCTCCGGGGTTATGGTTTCAATAATATTAGTTTCAACATTTATAGGATTACCTGAGATATAATGTTTGATCCTTTGACCATTCACCACCTTCGGATTTGTGCCTTCGAAGTTGTTGATCTTTATAGCACCGGAACGATAGACCTCCTCGATAACGTAAGGTCCTTCCCACTGGAGAGAAGTTTTCCTGCAAAAAATCTTAAACGAGAATTGAATAGCAAAACATAATCACCTACGTTGAACTCACGCTTTTGTATCCTTTTGTCATGCCATCTTTTAACCTTTTCTTTAAATAACTTGGCATTCTCGTAGGCCTGGGTTCTCCATTCATCGAGACAGCTAATATCAAATAGCCTCTTTTCACCGGGAAGTTTGAAATCATAATTGAGCTCTTTGATAGCCCAGTATGCCTTATGTTCAAGTTCAAGAGGTAAGTGACAAGCTTTTCCATATACCATCTTATATGGAGACATACCCATAGAATTTTTGTATGCAGTTCTATAGGCCCATAATGCATCATATAGTTTCTTGGACCAATTCTTTCTAGACCTATTAACTGTCTTTTGCAAGATTAATTTCAACTCCCTATTACTTAGTTCTACCTGACCACTAGTCTGTGGGTGATAAGGTGATGCAATTCTATGGTTGACATCGTACTTAGCAAGCATCTTACGGAAAGCACCATGAATAAAGTGTGAACCACCATCAGTCATTAGATATATAGGGACTCCAAACCTTGGAAATATAACTTCTTTAAGCATCTTAATAGAGGTATTATGATCAGCACTACTAGTTGGAATAGCTTCTACCCACTTAGTAACGAAATCAACAGCAACTAGGATATGTGTGTACCCATTAGAGGAAGGAAAAGGTCCCATATAATCAAAACCCCGAACATCAAATGGTTCAATAACGAGTGAATAATTCATAGGAATTTCTTGACGTCTACTAATATTGCCAATTCTTTGACATTCATTACATGACAAGACAAACTTACGGGCATCCTTGAAGAGAGTAGGCTAATAAAAACTGGGTTGCAATACCTTGTGTGCAGTTCTGTCTCCCGCATGGTGTCCTCCATAAGCTTCGGAGTGGCACTTGCGTAAGATCTGTTCCTGTTCATGCTCAGGTATGCAACATCTAATAATACCATCTACTCCTTCTTTATAAAGATGTGGGTCATCCCAAAAGTAATGTCTCAAATCATAGAAGAACTTTTTCTTTTGCTGGTATGTGAAGCTAGGAGGTATAAACTTAGCAACAATGTAATTAGCATAATCAGCATACCAAGGAGCAGTACGAGAAGTACTTATGACAGCTAATTGTTCATCAGGGAAGCTATCATCAATAGGTTGTGGGTCATCAAGTATATTCTCCAACCTAGACAAGTTATCTGCTACGGGGTTCTCAGCTCCCTTTCTATCAATAATATGCAAGTCAAATTCTTGCAGCAAAAGGACCCATCTAATAAGTCTAGGTTTAGCATCTTTCTTTTCCATAAGGTATTTTATAGCAGCATGATCAGTGTGAATAGTTACTTTAGAATCAACGATATAGGGTCTAAACTTATCACAAGCAAACACAACTACTAAAAATTCTTTTTCAGTGGTAGCATAATTCCTTTGGGCACTATCTAGAGTTTTGATAGCATACTGGATAACATTCAATTTCTTATCAACTCTTTGCCCTAGAACAGCTCCTACAGCATAATTACTAGCATCGCACATAATCTCAAAGGGTAAGTTCCAGTCAGGAGGCTGGACAATAGGTGCATAGATCAATGCTTTCTTAAGTATTTCAAATGCTTCTAGACAATCATCATCAAAGACAAAAGGAATATCTTTCTGTAAAAGATTAGTCAGAGGCCTGGAGATTTTGGAGAAGTCCTTAATGAACCTCCTATAAAACCCGGCATGACCAAGGAAACTTCATATACCTTTGATATCCTTAGGGCATGGCATCTTTTCAATAGCATCAACCTTAGCTTTGTCAACTTCAATACCTCTTTCAGAAATTTTATGTCCCAAGACAATGCCTTCATTAACCATAAAGTGGCACTTCTCCCAATTCAAGACAAGATTAGTGTCTTCGCATCTCTGCAAAACTCGATCAAGGTTGCTTAAGCAATCATCAAAAGAAGTTTCGTAGACGGAGAAATCATCCATGAAAACATCAACAATCTTTTCACAAAAGTCGGAGAATATAGCCATCATGCATATTTGAAAGGTAGCAGGGGCATTACATAAACCAAAAGGCATACGTCCATAAGCAAAGGTACGGAAAGGACAAGTGAAGGTGGTCTTTTCTTGATCCCCTTTTGACACATGTATTTGAGAGAAACCAGAATAACCATCTAGAAAGCAGAAATGAGTATGTTTGGATAACCATTCTAGCATTTGATCAATAAATGGCAAGGGGTAATGATCTTTCTTAGTAGCTTTATTTAACTTATGGAAATCAGTTACCATCCTATAACATGTAACTATTCTTTGCGGGATCAATTTGTAATGCCCCGGATGTAATACTTTCCCCTTTTGGCAATATATAACTTTGGCTTCATCAGTTCCATTCCGGGTTCTTCGTCTTTTCGGGTTTTCGTCGTTTTGTCGTGTGCGTGTGTGCATTCATCCATGTCATGTTGTCGTGTGCATTGCATTGAATTTGTGTTGTCGTTTGCATCCGGTCCCACTCGTTCCTTCCCGTTGTCCGTTTCGAGTTCCGACGCTCTCACACGTGCCCGTGGCTTCCCCGAGGCCTTCTTTTGTGTTTGGCCGTGTAACGTTTCCGGTTTGGCGTGATACTTGTCGTGCGATGTTGTTTTGATACGCGTAACCCGCCTGTCAAGTTTTGTCGCGTTTGGAGTTCGTTTGGTACTCCAACAGTTATCCTCGTGGGCTAAAAGTACCTCCTCTTTGAGGCCCAAGAACCTCCTCCAACAGCCCACCAACCCAGCTCAAACCCTTCCCATCATCTAGGTCATTCAATTGTGATCTCGTGGCCGAAAACCTCTCCTCATTTGGACTACCCTAGCTCCTTGTGCCTATATAAACGTCCACCCCCTCCAATTTTGCGTCCAAAACCCTAGAGTTTCCACCACCGTCGCCCCATGCTTCCACCAGCGTCGCCCAGTGCTTCCACCGCCACCGAGCCGTGCTTCCTCCGCCACCGAGCCGTGCTTCCGACCGCCGCCGCTCCCCACCGCGTGGGCCCGCGGGGCCCAGCGCCGGCCCGCCGCCGCGCAGATCTGGGCCGAGCCCTGCGCCCCTCGTCTTCTTTGCCTCCGGCTCGGCGCCGCCGCCGCCAGGAGCCCGCCGCGGCCACTCCTCGCCGGCCAGCTCGCCGCCGCTCCTCCCTTCACCAGCCGCCGCCGCACCGGCCTCTTCCCGCCGCCGCCCGGCCTCCCCTCTCGCCGGCCGAGGCCGCGCCGCCCCTCGCCGCCGGGGTCCCAGCCGCCCCTCGCCGCCGGCCCCTCACCGCGCCGCCCCGGCCTCCCGCCGGCTTCGCTCGCTCGAAGCAAGGAGCCAGCCGCCGCCGCTCGAAGCCCGATCGGGATCCAAGCCGATCCGATCGACCGCCTGCAACCCTAGCGGGTACGGGCGAGGACCCGCAGCGCCGCAACCCGACCCGCACCGGCGCCCGCGACCCGCTTCGGATCCGGCGCCCGTTGACCGATCCGCGCCTGTTTGACCCGGCGCCCGACCCGTTTGACCCGCAGCAGGTTGACTCTCGTTTTTTGGCTAAGTCCCTAGTTGTTTTTCAGTGTCTGATGCATATTTGTGATGAGGATATCTTTTATTGTGCATGTCCGTTTTGTGCATATGATATGTCAAAATGATCGTGGTGACTTGTACTATGTTTTGTTCCATTGTGTCATTCATGTTTGAGGTCATCTAGATGTCTTAATCTTCATGGGAAGAGTGCTACTTGTTATAATCTGCTGCTATTAGTTGTTTTCATGCCATGTTTGCAATGTGATAACTTGGTGCATGTTTATCCAAATGAAGCAAATGATATGTCCACATGTTCATCATGAGATGCTCTACATGTTGGTTGCTTTAGCTTGCATGATAGAATTCATATTGCCATGTTTATCTCCTTTGCAAAAGTGCATGTGGCTGTTAGGTTGTTAAACTTGTTACGAGATGCCTAGTTGAGGAGCTCGTTGCTATTGATGTGGTTGTCCCCTTGTTGCATGCTTAGATGTTTTGGACTCCTCATCATGTGTACTTTGCTGTGGTGCAAACCACTTGCCATGTTATGCTTTGAGGTGACTTAAACTTGCTCACAAACATGCCATGATAATACTGCTGTTTTAACACTTAGTGAAATTTCACTAAGTCTGGAATCTGTAATATCCAGATGCTGTGTTTGCTTGTCGTTCTAGGCAAATCCATGATAGTTTTGGGGTGACTATTGATGATTCCTTGTTGTATATGTTGTTGGCTATCCATTCATGCCCTCACATGCTCTTTTGGGTGGCTGTAGCATATTTAGTTCTTGCTCCCAAGATGCTATAAATTACTGCTCTCAGGTTTTTGTTGTCATGTTCAAAATGTTATAGCTTATTGCTACTGATCCATGCCTCCTATGGAGATGCTCCAATGGAATTGTTTGTTGTAGGTTATGTCTACTTTATGTCCATGCTCCTTGTCAGGATTTTTGAGTGCTGTAGAGTATATATTTCTTGCTCCGAAGTTGCTATGTGGCTGTTATTTTCAGCTTTACAATGTTTCTTGTTTCGGGTGTATCTTTTAGCCCGTTGCTCCGTTTTGAGTAAGTCCTATATGAAACTTGTGTGGTTTTGCATGTAGATTCATATTATCCTCTTGTTAACATGTTTTGAAGTATCTTGCTTGTTGCATATTGTCATGTTCCTTGTGTTGTATCTCTGTGTTTCCTATGTTGACTTTCTGTGCATCCTAAGTGCATCTTCAGTGCTTCCTTGGTGCATCAGCCTTGCATCCTGTGGTTTGCGCTTTGCATCTTGTTGATTTCGTGCCTCGTATGTTTTGTGTTGAGTAGAGCCGGAAGTCGAGTACGAGTACGAGAACGAGGTTACTACCGAGGTTGAGAACGAGGAGCCCGCTTACAATCCCATCGACGACTCAACAGGCAAGATGACCTGACCCGGATATCATTACTATCTTTGCCTATTGCTAGAAGTCTCGCTCTATAACTTTTGCCTCGATGCCCATGTTTTCCTGTCAGCCTCCTATTGTAACCATGAATCTGTCTAACCACCCTGCCTATGCAAACCTTTGATTGGCTAAGTAAGCTTCGCTCAGCCCCTCTTATAGCATTGCTAGTTGCAGGAGAAGATTTGAAGATTCTTGCTTCTTGTTGAAGCTTGTTGGGATATCACACTATATTAACTCTTTAATTAAATCATCTATATATTGGTAATGGGTGGAAGGCTAAGCCTCTTGCTTGGTGATTTGTTCCACTCATGCCGCCCTAGGAACCGTATAGACCGGTGTTATGTTCCTTGATTATGCGTTCCTCACACGGTTGGGGTTATGGGACCCCCTCGATAAACCGCTAAGTGCTAAGTCTTTTCCAGCAAGTCCCAACATTGGTACTATTTGCCTAAACAACTAAAACTTGCCAAGGGAGTAATTAACCCGAGGATTAATTAATCAACCCCCCTGGGCCAGTGCTCGATTTGAGTGTTGGTCCAAACTAGAGCCACTTGCGGTGCCACCCAGTTCGCTGGGGTCTTCGGTATCTGTACGTAGCGCTCATCCGGTCGTGGCCTGAGACTAGATACGCGCGGCTACTATCAGGGTGTCGGCACGCCGGGAGGATTTGCTGGATTAGCCTTACCTTAGTCGGAGTATCTTGAGCACGGGATTCCGAGGATACTCGGGCCTTCCCACCTTGGAGTTGCGACTCCGCGGATCGTGGGCTTGTCATGGGCCATGTTGGAACACCCCTGCAGGGTTTTGAACTTTCGAAAGCCGTGCCCGCGGTTATGTGGCATATGGGAATTTATTAATATCCGGTTGTAGAAAACTTGACACCATGTTCAGAACACACTACCAGCGTGAGTACCGTGACGGTCATTTTCCTAAAGGGGTTCGGAAAGTGAACACGGTGGGGTTATGTTTGTCGTGTTTTAGTTAGGATCACTTCGTGATCATCTTATCGTCCGAGGCACTTCTCTTCTCGCTCTCTTTTACGTAAGTTAGTGCTAGTGCTGCTGCAACCTCTTATTTATTTCTTCAGCCTTGTTCCACACCCAAGGCTTGGATAGTTGTGTTACCCGGGAACGGGATTGCTGAGTCCTCTGTGGCTCACATATTCTACACCACACTAGATGCAGGTACTATGGTGAGCTATTCAGGTCACGGCACAGAGCTCATCTGGGAGTATGACGAGGACCGTAGCCGTTACTATGTGCACTATCCCGACGATCAGTAGAGGTTTCTACTAGGGGCGATTCAGACCTGTGGTTATGTATGTTTGGTATCTTTCATTTGGATCTTCACCCGTAGACGGGTTGTGATGTTATTTTGAATGATGTTTGGCTATGTAATGAATTGTGTGACGTGGCGAGTGTAAGCCAACTATCTTTTTCCCTTTCATCCCTATTTTACATGAGATGTGCAAAGATACCGAACTTGCGATCATTCAAGAATGGGCTTATACCTTTAAGTCGTGCCTCGACACGTAGGAGGTATAGTCCCATCCTGGGCATTACAAGTTGGTAATCAGAGCCTTCTCCGACCTAGAAGCCCCCACTGATTGATCGAATCGTTGACGGTTGAGTCTAGGCACACACTCAAAATGTTTTGAGTCCTATATATATATCGGAGAGTAGGATTTCTTTTGCTCCTCATCTCTTTTCACTCTGGTGAGGACTCCTGACGATTACTCTTGCCTCTTCTACTCTCAAAAATTGCACAATTTTTTTTAGGAATCTCGCGAGTATTGTTTGGATTGTTCCGATGTCTTTGTGACGAGAACATTGTTCTCGATGCCTCCTGTCATTAGGGGTTGTGGCAGTGTCCCGGGGAGTTGAGCTCCGAGGGTTGTCGTCACAAATCCATCGCATCAGTTCTAGAATACTTAAGACGTCCGACATCGAAAACTCTCCTATACGGTTAGTGGCAAGATAACCCCGACATCACCCAGTACTGGGGAGGTGGTTCGGGAGTATTGCCATAGCTTGTATAGTGGATGCGTTTCGGAGGTCCGAGGTAGACGGTTTCCGAAAATAACTGGTTATGTGTTGAAGGATGGATACAGCTGGATGTAGGATTAGACTTGAGTGCGCGATGCTTCCCCTGTATCCCCAACACCTGATTGCATAACTGGAAACTTTCGGAAATTAATAGGTGGGTTCATCTAGTAGCTCGTAGGCATTCTTCCAACGAATGCAGGTTATGGAGTTCGGGGTTCTACATTGAATGAAGTGGTTTTATGGCCGATGTTTCGATCGGGAGTTGCATCTTAAATGGTCCTTGGCTATGCTGATCCGGGGATTGCAAAACCCTTTCGTAACACGTTCCATAAGCTTTCAGCACGAATATGTCGAACGAAGCTCCTATCTTGTATTTGTTCTATCTGCACCTTGTTGTTTTTCTTATTTACATTTTGTCTTCCAAGTGGCTTCTCGTGAAGATTGTTGTTATCATTAAACTGAGAATTTCATTCGTTCCTCTTGTTTGAATGATTCTTGTGAAGGCTATGTTGCAATTCTAGCCGTTGCTTCAGCTTATATCTTCTTTCAATCAAATGGCTAATGCTGGTCATCTCTTTCAGGATGGCTCCTAAAAGGGTTCCCAACGCTAACCCAGAGGGTGAATGTGACGACCCCGGCTCGACCGTGCACTAATCATACACGCAAATGCACACGATCAAGCCTAAGGACTCACGTGAAGGAATCACAACACAACTCTAAAACATAAATAAATACATTCAAGTTATATATTACAAGCCAGGGGCCTCGAGGGCTCGAATACATAACAAGTGTCACACACATAGTCAGCGGAAGCGTTAGGTATCTGGGTACAGATACAACACAGAGCAGAAAATAGGCCTTTGTCAAGGCGGGGCAAAAGAAAAGCTACGATCGAAAAGGCGCAGGCCTCCTGCCTGGGACCTCCGATCCTACTCCTGGTCGTCGTCCGCCGGCTCCTCGTAGAAGTACTCGCCGGCCGGGTAGTAGTAGTGGCCAGCCTCGGGCTGGTAGTAGTAGTCGTCAACGGGGGCTGCAGGCACCATGGCTCCGTCGTCTGGTTTATCAAGCGGGAAGGACAAAAGGGGAAGCAAAGCAACCGTGAGTACTCATCCAAAGTACTCAGCAAGACTTACATCAGATCTATACTAAGCAATGCATTATTTTCAAAGGAGGCTTTATGTGGGTGGACTAGACTGCAGAAAGCCAGAGTAGAGAGGGGAAAAGCCTAGTCCTGACGAAGACTAGCATCTTCAGGGTCTTGCAGCAATTAGAAGGGTGCAGATTAGTACATCATAATGTAAAGTGTTCATAGCAATATCCCTCATATCTCAAGTCACCAGTTCTAGTTGTACCGAAGTGGATACAACTCCGAGTGTCCGTTACCGTAGGACAGGCTATCGATAGATGTTTTCTTCCCTGCAGGGGTGCACCAACTTACCCACCACGCTCGCTTAACTCCGGCCGGACACACTGGCTGGGTCCTGCCCGGCCTCGGCTAAACAACACGACGCAACCCGACCGGAAACCGACAGAGAGGATCGAGCACGCCGGACTAAGCCTATGCCCCCGGGGGTCATGGTCCATCGCCCCGGACGCTCCTGCACGTTGCGAGGCCGTTCGGTAGCAGACCTAGCAACCCCTTATACAAGCACGCAGTTGCATCCTGGGTCCAATCCGAACGGGCCGCTCAATCGCTGACGTCGTGACGACTCCGGCTGATGTATACGACGCAGAGCACCCACTCACACCCACGTGGTGGTTAGTGCTATCGGACCCGAAGGCCCCTCGGATCAAATATCCAAATCGCTTAGTGGATTGGGAGCGCGCAGTAACGAGCGTTGCCACCACACTGGTGGCCCCGACGTCCCGTCTCGAAGACTTGTGACAAGGACCTTACAGGACCGGCCACGCTTCGTAGTTATCTCGCGGTTACCCTCACTGGTCACCCGACTCCACAGCTCACGCCTCAAAGGCACTCGCGGGTACCCCTCTGGGTCAACCCGCCTCCATCCAACATGTGTAGCAGTAACTATAAAGTGTCTTCAGACGCACGATACCTCTGGCCGCACGCCTTTGTTCCTGGCGACGTCCGGCCTCGGGGATCGATACGTCTTTAAACACGGTACGGTAAACCAGGGCATCCGTGTGGTTTCCATGCCGATGAGGAATCCGAGGAATCACCCTCGTTGGACTCCTAAACGACAAGTCCCGTTAAGGTGATACCGGAGGAATCACCCTCGGCGGTAATCACCATAGCGGATGCACGACAAAATCTAAGTCGGAAGTGGGAAGAGGAATCACCCTCGGTAACCCACAACGAGCTAGCTATACTACAGGGACAACATCGGAAGTGAGTTCGGAGGTATCACCCTCGTCACCCGATGTTAACTCTGCGGAGTCGAGCATATTAGGGGGTGTGCGGTGATGTGAAGAAGGTCAGGGGAAGGGGCTCGATCGCTTGATCGAGGCAAGGGTACTAAGCGAGGCAACTACGAGAAAGCGGGACCACAGCAGTGCTACCCAACCTATACTAAGCATTTTATGAATAAAGACAGGTATCAACAGTAATGCAAAAACTGGCTATGCAGCAGTAATAGGAGCAACAGCAGTAGCAGCAATTCTAATGCAAGAATAAGAGAGAATAGACATAGGCGATATCGGAATGATCAAAGGGGGGGGTTGCTTGCCAGGTTGCTCGGTGGCAAAAGCAAGGTCGTCGGAGGGGGAACCAATCACCGGGACGGCGTCGGTCTCTGGAGCGGCGTCAGCGTCGGACTCTACCGAGAGAGAAGAGGGGGGGGAAGAAACAGATAAATACACAGAATACAAGCATCACAAAGCGTGCTAGGCTAATGTGCAGTGCAGGGTTGCCTAAAAACATGTCTAAGTTATATTAGTTATTTTTTAGGAATTAACTGGAATTGTTTACCGGTGTATGTGCACTATTCATCTACCGGAAACGGGCTAAAAGTTGCGGGTTCACCTCCGTAGAGGGTCCCGTCACGGAAACAGATAGCACAGTTGGCTTCGTCTCGTCGTTCTGAGCAACTTTCATGTAGAAAGTTTTTCCATCCGAGCTACGGTTTAAAAGATATGAATTTTCTAAGATTATTGGAATTCCTGGAATTATTTCTATTTAACAGAAATGAATTATTGCGTCAGCATGACGTCACAGTGACGTCAGCAGTCGGCTGACCAGCTGACCAGGTCAAACTGACCAGTGGAGCCCACATGTCAGCCTCTGATACTAAACAGAGTTATTATAAACTAATCCAGAGATTAATTAGCACCAGGGCCCCACATGTCGGTGACTCATTAACTTAACTAATTAATTTTAATTAGAAAAACATTTTGTTTAACTAAAACGCGGTGGGACCCGCATGTCAGTGGGTCAGGACGCCCAGTCAGCAGTTGACCCAGTCAACTGGGTCAACTGGGGCTCGTGGGGCCCAGCAGCAGTGTCACTGGGTGTGGGACCCGCTGTCCACGTCGGCGCCACGCCGGACGGCAGCCGGAACGACGCCGGCGAGCGTATCCGCGGCGGCTCCTCGCCGGAGTTGATCGGAAAATCGCTACGGGGTTCCATTCGACCCGCGCTTAGGCTCGTTCGAACGAGTGCTAAACCGCGCATCCAATGCCGGTGGTCTCCGGGCCGGAGATGGCCGGAAACGACGGCAACGGCGGCCGTGGCGGACGGCCGGAGTCGGGCACCGATGGAATCGGAATTACAGCGCGCAAACAAGCGAACGGCGAGGCTAGCGAGGCTCTACTCGCAACGCTGAGCACAATGGGCTCGGCCCCGTGACCAAATGGTCACCGGAGATACGCCGGCGACGAGTGCGGGCGGCGGCGCTTTCGGGCACCCGTTGAACTAGGCGAAAGAGGGAACGGACGAGCGCGTGCGTGTGCGCGTTGAGCTCCTGGAGACGCCAGGAGCACGATGCCGTGCTCAGGCGAGCACGACAGGGGCCATGGCCATGGTGGTGAAGCGGTCAGCGGCGAACAGAGCTCGTCAGCGCGGCGAGCTAGCTACGACGCGCAGGGAGGGCAACGAGGAGGAGCAGGAGGCGGAAGAGCTCACCTAGCAGGCACAAGGTGGCCCGTCGACAGCTTAGGAGCAGTAGCGGCGACCGGATTCGGAGAAGATGGCCGGAACAGAGGCGGAAAGGGGCGGCGATGCACGGCGTCTCTGGTGCTCCCCGACTCCACCCACTGGCTCCAGGCGGTGTAGTCGAGCGCGGCGCTGCTCCTTGGCACGGTGACGGGACGAGGTGGTGACGGTGGCCGCGGATCTGACCGGAGCGCGGCGGCGAACGCGTCGGGCGCCGATGGGGAAGGAGGAAGAGAGCTCGGGGAGAAGGGGGAAATGGTCGAGGAGGACCAGGGGGGAGGTAGGCTTCGGCCTTATCCTCTCCCCCTCACCTGCTACGCCCCGGTGTCGAGCGGAGGGCGGCAGCAGCGGGCGCGGCGTCGGCGGCGTCGACACGGCGGCGGGAGCAGGTAGAAGAGATGGGCTGGGCCGGCTCGGCCCAGGGGGTGAGCGCCAGGTAAGCAATTTCTTTCTCTGTTTCTTTTATTTATTTCACAGAGAAGAAAAGAAAAGATTAAGCCTCCAAACACTTTAGTAAAAATGTGGTAGTTGGACCACAAATCACTTTGCAATATTCCTAACCACCAGAAATTGGTTTGGGCATATTTGAATCATTTTTGAAATTTACAAAAATGAATTGACATATTTAAGTGCTGATATTGCACTGTTTAATGCCCTAGCCCATATTTGGAGTTGCTGGTGATGTTGTTTTCCTCAACATCAATTGTTTTGGAATATTTGCAATGAGATGAACATTTTTCCATAATTTTTGGAACATCCTCATTTTGCATTTGAATTTGAATTTGAATTTTCAGGGGCAAATTTGAGTAGCTTTGTTTAACCACTGTGATTAGCTTTGCAAATGAACATGACATGGCATGATTAAACAAATGTCACAGTGCTTAATACAAGGGGGTGTTACAAATTCTCCTCCTCTAAAAGAAATTCTCATCCCGAGAATTCAGGAGGTAGAAGAAAAGAGGTCGGGGTATTCCGCCCGAAGATTTTCCTCGCGTTCCCAAGTGGCTTCTTCTTCAGTGTGATTCGACCACTGCACTTTCAGGAACTTGGTTGTCTTCTGGCGGGTCCGACGTTCAGCTTGATCGAGGATGCGGATCGGATGCTCCTTATAAGAAAGATCATCTTAAAGCTCGAGCATCTCGTGATCCACAGCACGATGCGGGGACTCCTTGAAGGATCGGCGGAGTTGCGACACATGGAACACATCGTGGATATGAGAGAATTGCGGAGGCAATTCCAGTTTATAAGCCACAAATCCACGTCTAGCAACCACGGGGAAGGGACCAATGTAGCGTGGAGCTAACTTGCCCTTGATGCCGAAACGGTGCGTGCCCTTCATAGGGGTGACACGAAGATAGACTTGATCACCTGGTTGATAAGTCAATCCCCATCGCTTGCGATCATAGTTGCTCTTTTGGCGGTCCTGAGCCGCCTTGAGATTCTCACGCACAATACGGACTTGCTCTTCGGCGTGTTGAATAATGTCCGGACCAATAACTTGTCGTTCCCCAGTTTCTGACCAGTTCAGAGGGGTTCGACACTTGCGTCCGTACAGAACTTCAAATGGAGCCATCTTTAAGCTTGCTTGATAGCTGTTGTTATAAGAGAACTCGGCATATGGAAGAGATTCTTCCCATTTCTTACCGAAGGATATAACACAAGCTCGCAGCATATCTTCAAGCACTTGATTGACTCGTTCAACTTGACCTTGGGACTGGGGGTGATAAGCTGAACTCCATTTGATATGAGTTCCCAAAGCTTCTTGGAAACTTTCCCAGAACTTGGAAGTGAACAGGGTGCCACGGTCCGTACTGATCTCCTTCGGAATTCCGTGGAGGGATACAATTCGGGAGATATACAGTTCTGCTAACTGGCTAGTAGTGATAGTCTCCTTAATTGGCAGGAAGTGTGCAACCTTTGAGAGTTGGTCGACGACGACAAGAATGGCATCGTTACCCTTCTGGGACTTAGGAAAGCCAGTAATGAAATCCATCTGCACCTTATCCCATTTCCACAGCGGAATAGGAAGAGGTTGCAGAAGTCCAGCAGGCTTCTGATGTTCTGCCTTCACGCGACGACAGACATCGCATTCAGCAACAAAACGAGCAATATCCCGTTTCATATTCGGCCACCAGTACCTTTGGCGGAGATCACGATACATCTTAGTACTACCAGGATGAATAGACAGCGGTGTATCATGTGCCTCCTTCATGACCTTGTCAGTCATTAGGTCGAAACGAGTTACCACAATGCGGCCTCGGAAATACAAGGTTCCATCTTCGGATATTGAGAAATCCCTGTATTTCGGAAGATGCAGTTTCTGTTTCATAACATCAACGTAAGCATCCTTGGTTTGCGCTACCTTGACAGCCTTCTCAAGATCCGGCTGTATCACAAGGTCATTAAGCGAACCATGTGGAACGATATGCAGATTCAGCTTGCGTAATTCCTCATAAAGACGAGGCTGAGCTCGCCTAACCTTGAGGTTGGTGCTGTATGACTTGCGACTCAAGGCATCGGCCATCACATTAGCCTTGCCAGGGGTATAAGAAATACCGCAGTCGTATTCAGAAATAGTTTCCAACCATCGCTGTTGGCGGAGATTAAGATCCGGCTGAGTGAATAAATATTTCAAGCTTTGATGATCAGTATAAATCTCACACCGGTTACCGAGAAGGTAATGTCGCCATAGCTTCAATGCAAAGATCACTGCAGCAAGTTCAAGATCATGCACTGGATAATTCTCTTCATGCGGACGCAATTGACGCGATGCATAAGCAACTACTCTTCGTTCTTGCATTAGGACACAGCCTAATCCTTGACGAGAGGCGTCGCAATATATCACGAAGTCCTTGCGAGAGTCTGGAGGAGCAAGAACTGGTGCAGAAACGAGCTTGTCCTTAATAGCTTGAAAGCTTTCCTGGCATTTATCTGTCCACTCAAACTTAACGCCTTTGTGAAGCAGATTAGTCAGGGGCTTGGCAATCTTGGAAAAGTTCTCGACGAAGCGACGACAATAGCTTGCAAGGCCGAGAAAACTTCTCACTTGCTTGACATTCTTCGGAGGAGTCCAGTCAAGAATAGCCTGAACCCGTTCCGGATTAACGGCAATGCCATCCTTGGAAATCACATGTCCAAGGTAGGTTACTTCAGAAAGCCAAAACTCGCATTTGGAAAACTTAGCATAAAGCTGATGCTCTCGCAGCTTCTCCAGAACAAGGCGAAGATGTTCGGCGTGTTCTTCCTTGTTCTTTGAGAATACCAGAATATCATCCAGATATACCACGACGAACTTGTCGAGGTAATCCATGAATATATAATTCATCAGGCGGGAGAAGGTAGCTGGAGCATTAGTCAGTCCAAAAGACATGACAGTGTACTCATACGAGCCATAGTGAGTAACAAATGCAGTCTTTGGAATATCCTCTTCACGAACACGGATCTGGTGATAACCCAACCTCAAGTCGAGTTAAGAAAACACCGATGATCCAGCCAGTTGATCATATAAGTCATTGATCCGAGGAAGCGGATATTTATTCTGGATGGTTGCCTGGTTGATAGGTCGGTAATCTTGTACCAGCCTATTCGTACCATCTTTCTTCTTGACGAAAAGAGACGGTGCTCCCCAGGCAGAGGAACTAGGACGGATGAAGCCCTTCTTGAGTGACTTGTCGATTTCCTCCTTAAGCTCGAGGAGCTCATGCGGTGGCATCTTGTAAGGACGCTTCGCAATAGGAGTAGTACCCGGCTTCAAGTCAATAACAAATTCGACGGCTCGAGCAGGGGGTATTCCTGGAAGTTCTTCTGGGAAGACATCCGGGAAATCACATACAACTGGTATGCTTTCGAGCCCTTCAAGTGGTGAAGCATTCAATGCATTTAAGGCATAGATTTGAGCCTCGGCATTACGGGATATACGAGCGCGGCAATTCACGAGTTGATTCGAGGGGTGCCGAAGACGTACAGTCTTGGTGGCACAATCAATTTGGGCCTCGTGAGCCTCCAACCAATCCATTCCTAGGATAAGGTCGATGCCGCAGGATTTCAGGACAATGGGGTGTGCCTGAAACTTCCTTTCTTCTATCTCCACTACCACTTCCGGACAGAATAAGGTAGATTTGCACTGACCCGCGGAGGTTTGTACGGATACCGTGTGATATAGTTTATCTTGTTTAAAGCCATGTTTAAATGCAAATGGTTCTGATATGAAAGAATCAGATGCACCAGTATCAAACAAAACATTAGCAGTTACGGAATTAACAAGAAGCGTACCCATCACGGTTGCTGGCTGCTCTGGGTCTTCACTCAGATTGACGTGGTGAAGCTGACCAACACGAGCATACGAAGGCCTGGTATTATTGTTGCGCTGCTGAGGAACTCCACGTCCACTGCCACGGCCAGCAGATGGAAGAGCCAGCTGACCCTGAACCTGCGGACAGTCTCTGGCACGGTGACCCGGACGGCCACACTTGAAGCAGAGCCCACTCTCTGGACGAATCGCAGGTGCTCGAGGTGCTGGAGCTGCAGGCCTGTACTGCATTGGCGGTGGAGGAGGCAGACGAGGTGCAGCATAAGAAGGCCTGTATACAGAAGCGTTGGGACGATACATGCTCTGAGGAATCCATATGCGGCGCTTCTGAGAAGACGAGCCCGAAGATGAGCCCGTCTCGTGAGAGCGCTTAAGAGCGTCCTTGTGTAACTTGAGTCCAGTTTCAACCTGAATGGCCTTGTTCACTAAAGTGGCGAAGTCCGGAAAGTCCAGTGCCACTAGAGCAAGCAGAATATCATGATGAAGTCCGCGCCTGAACTTCTCCTGGCGTCTTGCGTCAGTAGCGATATCCTCCTCAGCATAGCGGGACAGCTCAAGGAACTCCCGCTGATAGGCATCAACTGACTTGTTGCCCTGAATCAGGTTACGGAACTCCGTCCTCTTGCGGTCAATAACACCCTCAGGGATGTACCGAGCGCGGAAGGCAGTCTTGAAGTCTGCCCAGGTGATGACAGTTCCAGCAGGCACTGTGTTTCGGTGCGTGTCCCACCACTGGGCCGCCGGACCCTTCAGGAAATATGTCACGAACTTGACATAGTTGTCAGGGGACACGGCGGCAGAATCCAGCTCAAAGAATATGTCTCGCAGCCAATCATCGGCATCCAAGGGGTTGGCGGCACTGCGAAATATCGTTGGACTGAGCCGCAGAAATTCTTGCAGAGTGATAGCGGCTGGCTGATGCTGAGCATTGGCGTTGATCTGGGGTATCTGGTTGAGCATACCCTGCAGCACCTGACGCTGCATGTCAATGGTCTGCATTACGGCAGCCATATAGTCTGGCGGCGGAGGCGGAGGCGGAGGTGCAGGGGGATCATTGTTATTAGCCATCCTGATAATTCCAACAGGGATGGTTTAGCGACAAGAATACACGTTGCATGAATTCAACAATGAAGTAAATATGCATGACATAAGGGAGGTGCATTAATACAACATCATACACATCATGACATACGGGTTCGTACATAGCGTCGGTTACAAACGGGCAGCATAACGGCGCAAAATCAGAAACTAGACATAGTAGGCGGCGCGCAGACCGCGGTAAGGAAGTACACAACGAGACGTAGCAAAGGCTACATCAACGTCGGAGAAAGGAACTGAAACGGGGTAGCTGCAAGTGCGGACGGCGGATCTCAATCGCAGAAGGATCCTGAGCTCCATGTGCACTCTGATGCAGAACCCGGTATCGGACGGGAATCAGAGGTCCACGAACTGGCGTGTGACCTCCAACCGCAGGCCACTCGACACCTGGAGGTGTGTTGATCCTGCGCGGGCAAAGGATAGACTGAGGAAGTGTCCCTGCTTGGACAGCCGGTACCAACTGCGTCAACGTCTGGTAGAGAACTGTCCGAGTGATGGACAACTCGACCGCCAGGGCCCGAGCAGTACGATCCAGTGCCTGAGTGTGCTGAATCAGAACCTGCGGGTCATAACGTCGACTCTCGTACGGGGCACAGATAGCTGAGTAGTATCCAGTCTCATCTCCAGCAGGTGCATACGGAATGTACCGAAACTCAGAGGCATCCAAGCTATCTCTGTGCTCTCCTCGGAGGCGTACGACAGCAGCGTAGGCAGCATCATGGACTGCCATCGCAACCGTCACTCCACTACCGCGAAAGCGGTACAGCTCAGTGCCTGAGTCATCCTGCCGGTCGTAGATACGAACATCAGCATAATACTGTTCCTGGTTGAACTCGCGATACTCCTCGTAGACCATGTACTCGGGGTACCAGCGGTAGCCCAGCCTGGTCAGGAGAGCGACTAAAATGGCCGGAAACCCAGGGGCATCTCGAGCCCAGGTGCGAAGCACAAGCTGAGTCTCCGGGCGAGGTGGAAACAGAGGATCCATCTGAAAGAAGAAGAATCAGACTTGTCAAGTCCTGATGATAATTAAACAGAACTTGGTAAGAAAGGTTAAACAAACAAATGGAAAGGAATGATTATCAGACTAATCAGGTCAATGATAAGAAACCGCACTGATATCCAGCTCTCCGGGTAGATGTGAAAACGAGAACCTAATGGAGTTAGTAAAATTTAACCCGAATAGACGAGAGAGAAGAGTCCCAGAGTATAGACGAGGAATAAAAGAAGCTACACCACCCAAGTGGCGACGTGGGGCCATAAGCCACACAGCCAAGTTAGTAAAACAGTTTTTGACCTCTAGACTCAACTTCGACCAAGGAGTTGGAAAGGGGGTTCCTACAGGCAGTCGGCTCTGATACCAACCTGTGACGACCCCGGCCCGACCGTGCACTAATCATACACGCAAATGCACACGATCAAGCCTAAGGACTCACGTGAAGGAATCACAACACAACTCTAAAACATAAATAAATACATTCAAGTTATATATTACAAGCCAGGGGCCTCGAGGGCTCGAATACATAACAAGTGTCACACACATAGTCAGCGGAAGCGTTAGGTATCTGGGTACAGATACAACACAGAGCAGAAAATAGGCCTTTGTCAAGGCGGGGCAAAAGAAAAGCTACGATCGAAAAGGCGCAGGCCTCCTGCCTGGGACCTCCGATCCTACTCCTGGTCGTCGTCCGCCGGCTCCTCGTAGAAGTACTCGCCGGCCGGGTAGTAGTAGTGGCCAGCCTCGGGCTGGTAGTAGTAGTCGTCAACGGGGGCTGCAGGCACCATGGCTCCGTCGTCTGGTTTATCAAGCGGGAAGGACAAAAGGGAAAGCAAAGCAACCGTGAGTACTCATCCAAAGTACTCAGCAAGACTTACATCAGATCTATACTAAGCAATGCATTATTTTCAAAGGAGGCTTTATGTGGGTGGACTAGACTGCAGAAAGCCAGAGTAGAGAGGGGAAAAGCCTAGTCCTGACGAAGACTAGCATCTTCAGGGTCTTGCAGCAATTAGAAGGGTGCAGATTAGTACATCATAATGTAAAGTGTTCATAGCAATATCCCTCATATCTCAAGTCACCAGTTCTAGTTGTACCGAAGTGGATACAACTCCGAGTGTCCGTTACCGTAGGACAGGCTATCGATAGATGTTTTCTTCCCTGCAGGGGTGCACCAACTTACCCACCACGCTCGCTTAACTCCGGCCGGACACACTGGCTGGGTCCTGCCCGGCCTCGGCTAAACAACACGACGCAACCCGACCGGAAACCGACAGAGAGGATCGAGCACGCCGGACTAAGCCTATGCCCCCGGGGGTCATGGTCCATCGCCCCGGACGCTCCTGCACGTTGCGAGGCCGTTCGGTAGCAGACCTAGCAACCCCTTATACAAGCACGCAGTTGCATCCTGGGTCCAATCCGAACGGGCCGCTCAATCGCTGACGTCGTGACGACTCCGGCTGATGTATACGACGCAGAGCACCCACTCACACCCACGTGGTGGTTAGTGCTATCGGACCCGAAGGCCCCTCGGATCAAATATCCAAATCGCTTAGTGGATTGGGAGCGCGCAGTAACGAGCGTTGCCACCACACCGGTGGCCCCGACATCCCGTCTCGAAGACTTGTGACAAGGACCTTACAGGACCGGCCACGCTTCGTAGTTATCTCGCGGGTACCCTCACTGGTCACCCGACTCCACAGCTCACGCCTCAAAGGCACTCGCGGGTACCCCTCTGGGTCAACCCGCCTCCATCCAACATGTGTAGCAGTAACTATAAAGTGTCTTCAGACGCACGATACCTCTGGCCGCACGCCTTTGTTCCTGGCGACGTCCGGCCTCGGGGATCGATACGTCTTTAAACACGGTACGGTAAACCAGGGCATCCGTGTGGTTTCCATGCCGATGAGGAATCCGAGGAATCACCCTCGTTGGACTCCTAAACGACAAGTCCCGTTAAGGTGATACCGGAGGAATCACCCTCGGCGGTAATCACCATAGCGGATGCACGACAAAAGCTAAGTCGGAAGTGGGAAGAGGAATCACCCTCGGTAACCCACAACGAGCTAGCTATACTACAGGGACAACATCGGAAGTGAGTTCGGAGGTATCACCCTCGTCACCCGATGTTAACTCTGCGGAGTCGAGCATATTAGGGGGTGTGCGGTGATGTGAAGAAGGTCAGGGGAAGGGGCTCGATCGCTTGATCGAGGCAAGGGTACTAAGCGAGGCAACTACGAGAAAGCGGGACCACAGCAGTGCTACCCAACCTATACTAAGCAGTTTATGAATAAAGACAGGTATCAACAGTAATGCAAAAACTGGCTATGCAGCAGTAATAGGAGCAACAGCAGTAGCAGCAATTCTAATGCAAGAATAAGAGAGAATAGACATAGGCGATATCGGAATGATCAAAGGGGGGGGTTGCTTGCCTGGTTGCTCGGTGGCAAAAGCAAGGTCGTCGGAGGGGGAACCAATCACCGGGACGGCGTCGGTCTCTGGAGCGGCGTCAGCGTCGGACTCTACCGAGAGAGAAGAGGGGGGGGAGAAACAGATAAATACACAGAATACAAGCATCACAAAGCGTGCTAGGCTAATGTGCAGTGCAGGGTTGCCTAAAAACATGTCTAAGTTATATTAGTTATTTTTTAGGAATTAACTGGAATTGTTTACCGATGTATGTGCACTATTCATCTACCAGAAACGGGCTAAAAGTTGCGGGTTCACCTCCGTAGAGGGTCCCGTCACGGAAACAGATAGCACGGTTGGCTTCGTCTCGTCGTTCTGAGCAACTTTCATGTAGAAAGTTTTTCCATCCGAGCTATGGTTTAAAAGATATGAATTTTCTAAGATTATTGGAATTCCTGGAATTATTTCTATTTAACAGAAATGAATTATTGCGTCAGCATGACGTCACAGTGACGTCAGCAGTCGGCTGACCAGCTGACCAGGTCAAACTGACCAGTGGAGCCCACATGTCAGCCTCTGATACTAAACAGAGTTATTATAAACTAATCCAGAGATTAATTAGCACCAGGGCCCCACATGTCGGTGACTCATTAACTTAACTAATTAATTTTAATTAGAAAAACATTTTATTTAACTAAAACGCGGTGGGACCCGCATGTCAGTGGGTCAGGACGCCCAGTCAGCAGTTGACCCAGTCAACTGGGTCAACTGGGGCTCGTGGGGCCCAGCAGCAGTGTCACTGGGTGTGGGACCCGCTGTCCACGTCGGCGCCACGCCGGACGGCCGCCGGAACGACGCCGGCGAGCGTATCCGCGGCGGCTCCTCGCCGGAGTTGATCGGAAAATCGCTACGGGGTTCCATTCGACCCGCGCTTAGGCTCGTTCGAACGAGTGCTAAACCGCGCATCCAATGCCGGTGGTCTCCGGGCCGGAGATGGCCGGAAACGACGGCAACGGCGGCCGTGGCGGACGGCCGGAGTCGGGCACCGATGGAATCGGAATTACAGCGCGCAAACAAGCGAACGGCGAGGCTAGCGAGGCTCTACTCGCAACGCTGAGCACAATGGGCTCGGCCCCGTGACCAAATGGTCACCGGAGATACGCCGGCGACGAGTGCGGGCGGCGGCGCTTTCGGGCACCCGTTGAACTAGGCGAAAGAGGGAACGGACGAGCGCGTGCGTGTGCGCGTTGAGCTCCTGGAGACGCCAGGAGCACGATGCCGTGCTCAGGCGAGCACGACAGGGGCCATGGCCATGGTGGTGAAGCGGTCAGCGGCGAAGAGAGCTCGTCAGCGCGGCGAGCTAGCTACGACGCGCAGGGAGGGCAACGAGGAGGAGCAGGAGGCGGAAGAGCTCACCTAGCAGGCACAAGGTGGCCCGTCGACAGCTTAGGAGCAGTAGCGGCGACCGGATTCGGAGAAGATGGCCGGAACAGAGGCGGAAAGGGGCGGCGATGCACGGCGTCTCTGGTGCTCCCCGACTCCACCCACTGGCTCCAGGCGGTGTAGTCGAGCGCGGCGCTGCTCCTTGGCACGGTGACGGGACGAGGTGGTGACGGTGGCCGCGGATCTGACCGGAGCGCGGCGGCGAACGCGTCGGGCGCCGATGGGGAAGGAGGAAGAGAGCTCGGGGAGAAGGGGGAAATGGTCGAGGAGGACCAGGGGGGAGGTAGGCTTCGGCCTTATCCTCTCCCCCTCACCTGCTACGCCCCGGTGTCGAGCGGAGGGCGGCAGCAGCGGGCGCGGCGTCGGCGGCGTCGACACGGCGGCGGGAGCAGGTAGAAGAGATGGGCTGGGCCGGCTCGGCCCAGGGGGTGAGCGCCAGGTAAGCAATTTCTTTCTCTGTTTCTTTTATTTATTTCACAGAGAAGAAAAGAAAAGATTAAGCCTCCAAACACTTTAGTAAAAATGTGGTAGTTGGACCACAAATCACTTTGCAATATTCCTAACCACCAGAAATTGGTTTGGGCATATTTGAATCATTTTTGAAATTTACAAAAATGAATTGACATATTTAAGTGCTGATATTGCACTGTTTAATGCCCTAGCCCATATTTGGAGTTGCTGGTGATGTTGTTTTCCTCAACATCAATTGTTTTGGAATATTTGCAATGAGATGAACATTTTTCCATAATTTTTGGAACATCCTCATTTTGCATTTGAATTTGAATTTGAATTTTCAGGGGCAAATTTGAGTAGCTTTGTTTAACCACTGTGATTAGCTTTGCAAATGAACATGACATGGCATGATTAAACAAATGTCACAGTGCTTAATACAAGGGGGTGTTACAGTGAAGAGGTTCCTGATCGTCCTCCTTCCCCTCCTCCTCCATCTGAGGCCTGGAGAGCAATTATGCAAACTACGAATCAGAACACCCAGATGCTTATGCAGATGATGCAGCAAATGCAAGCAAATCAAGCAAATCAGGGTGCTCATGGGAACCAAGGCAATTTGTTCAACCAACAGCACTTTGCTACGCTCAACTAGTTCTTGGCAAATCAACCAAAGGCTTTCAGTTACTGCGTGGACCCTCTCGATGCTGAAGACCGGATAATGGATATCAAGAAGCATTTTGAGTGCAGTAACGTCAGGCCCGAGGACTATGTGAAGTTTGCAGCCTTCCAACTCAAGGACCAAGCAGCTGATTGGTGGCAGCAGTACAAATACTCCAGAGAAGGGCGTGTAATCTCCTGGGATGACTTCTGCAAGGACTTTCGCTCTCACCACATTCCAACAAGTGTCATCGAGGGTATGCGTGAGCAATTCCGCAACTTGAAGCAAGGCTCAATAAATGTCTACCAATATAATGTCAAGTTCCAGAACCTTGCACGCTATGCCAAGCAAGACATCCTAGATGCCAAGATCAAGATCTATCAGTTCCGTGGTGGTCTGAAGGATGAACTTCAACTTGCTCTCACCTTGTTCGAGCCTGATGAGTTTGACAAATTCTATAACATGGCACTTAAGCAAGAGGCAGCCCAGCTCAAGATGGAAGCTTCCAAAAAGAGGATCAGAGACGATGTTCACTCCTCCTCATCTTCTCAAGTGGTCACGAAGCAACAGAAGTTTTGGCTTCCACCTCCTCCAGTGATCCAAGCTCCCTACAACAACAACAACAACAACAAGAACTCTGGTGGTCGTGGTTTCTCCCACCCACCCAACCCAAGCAACCAGTCAAAGAATCAGTTTCAAGGTTCCAAGTCAAGTGCTCCTCATTACCGTTCTCTCAGAAGTGGTTTGCAACAAGTGTGGCCAGAAGGGTCATTATGCTAACAAGTGCCCCAACCCAAGGCGCCTTCCGCCTCCTCCACCTATCAGCACTGCTATTGTCAAGCACAATCCCAAGGTTGCAAGAGTAAATCTGATGAATGCAGCCCAAGCAGAGAATTCTTCAGATGTGATACTTGGTAACCTTCCAGTTAACTCTATTCCTGCAAAAGTATTGTTTGATTCGGGTGCATCGTTGTCCTTCATTTCAAGACCTTTTGTTGCTAAGCATGAATTGGTTTCGGAGAGCATTCCTAGACCTTTGAAGATTATTTCTCCGGGTTTGCAAATGACTTCCAACTCAGTTGCTCCGAATGTATCTATTCGCATGGGTGATTACCGCTTTCTGGCTAATCTGGTTATTCTCGGCAATTCTGACATCGATCTTATTCTCGGGATGGATTGGCTTTCTCAGCATGATGCTCACATTGATTGTGCAAATAAGGAAGTCAAGATTACTCATCCTAACGAAGACGTGATTATCTTCGCCTCTCGGGATAACATAATCAGGCTTTTCTCTCTCAATGACAAGGGCGAGATTAATGCCATCTCTCAAATTCCGGTGGTTAACGAATACGAAGACGTTTTTCCTGAAGAACTTCCAGGCATGCCTCCGCATCATCAAGTTGAATTCGTCATTGAACTCGAGCCAGGTACTGAGCCAGCATGCTGGCGTCCGTACAAGCTCTCCCCTGAAGAGTTGAAAGAGTTGAAGAAACAGCTTGATGAACAAGAGCGTATGGGTCTGATCAGGCCTAGTACGTCTCCTTGGGGCTGTGGTGTCTTATTTGTCAAGAAGAAGGATGGCACGGAGCGCCTTTGCGTTGATTACCGGCCATTGAACAAGAAGACAATAAAGAACAAGTATCCGCTCCCCAACATCAATGAACTGTTCGAGCAGCTCAAAGGAGCAAAAGTGTTCTCAAAGCTCGATCTCCGAATGGGTTATCACCAAATTCGCATTCGTGAAGAAGATATCCACAATACTGCCTTCAGAACGAGCTACGGCTCCTATGAGTATACAGTCATGTCTTTTGGCCTCGCTAATGCTCCACCTACCTTCTCGAGAATGATGCACTACATTTTCAACCCCTACACCAATGAGTTTGTGCTTGCGTATCTGGATGACATCTTGGTATTCTCAAAGAATGAAGAGGATCACGAAAAGCACCTCCGTCTGGTTCTCGACAGACTCCGTGAACATAAGTTCTATGCCAAGTTCTCCAAGTGCAAATTCTGGCTTGATAAGGTCTTATATCTGGGCCATATCATCTCCGCTGACGGTATTGCTGTGAACCCCGAGAAAGTTGAAGAGATTGTCAACTGGGAACCTCCTCAAAACGTCAAGCAACTCCGAAGCTTCCTTGGTCTTGCTAGCTATTGCAGAAGGTTCGTTGAGAACTTCTCCAAGATTGCCAAGCCTCTCTCCAACTTGTTGCAGAAGAATGTCAAGTACAACTGGTCTCCGGATTGTGATGTGGCATTCAAAACTCTCAAAGAAAAGCTCATCTCTGCTCCAGTTCTTACTCCTCCAGATGAGTCCAAGCCCTACGAAGTATTCTGTGATGCTTCTCTTCAAGGACTTGGTGGTGTGCTAATGCAGGACAAGAAGATTGTGGCATACACTTCTCGTCAACTGAAGCCAAGTGAGAAGAACTACCCCACACATGATCTCGAGCTAGCAGCTGTGGTACATGCTTTGATTACGTGGAGACACCTTCTGTTGGGCAGAAAAGTCGACATCTTCATCGATCACAAGAGCTTGAAGTACATCTTCACACAGCCGAACCTAAACCTCCGCCAGACTCGTTGGGTCGAAATGATCCAAGAGTATGATCCAAGCATCGAATACACACCTGGCAAGGAAAATGTCATTGCAGATGCTTTGAGCAGAAAGGCATATTGCAACAGTCTCCTTATCAAGCTATTTCAGCCTGAGCTTTGTGAAGCATTCAGGAAGCTCAACCTCCAAGTTGTTCCGCAAGGCTTTCTTGCAAATCTTCAAGTTGCTCCTACCTTGGAAGATCAGATCCGTGAGGCCCAACTCAGTGATGCTATGGTGCAGAAAGTGAAACATGGTATTGCAAAGGGTACTCCCAAATACAAGTGCTATCGCGTTGATGAGAGAGATACCTTGTTCTTTGAGGACAGACTTGTGGTTCCCAAAGGTGATCTCAGGAAGCTCATAATGGACGAAGCACATGATTCCCTCCTTTTGATTCATCCTAGTAGTTCCAAGATGTACCAAGACCTCAAGCAATCTTACTGGTGGACTCACATGAAAAGGGAGATTGCCCAATTCGTGAATGAATGTGATGTCTGCAGAAGAGTGAAGGCAGAGCATCAATGTCCAGCCGGTCTTCTCCAACCTCTTCCTATTCCCGAGTGGAAATTCGACCACATTGAAATGGATTTCGTCACTGGCTTTCCTAAGTCCAAGAAAGGGAATGATTCTATCTTTGTGGTGATTGACAAGCTTACCAAAGTCGCTCACTTACTTCCAGTCAAAGAATCCATCAATGCAGCTCAACTGGCAGAGTTGTATACTTCCAGAATTGTGTCCTTACATGGCATTCCTCAAGTTATCTCCTCAGACCGTGGAAGTTTGTTCACTTCCAAGTTCTGGGACTCAGTCTGCCATGGGCACTAAGATCCGTTTCAGCACTGCTTTTCACCCTCAGACTAGTGGTCAAGTCGAGAGAATGAATCAGATTCTAGAAGACATGCTCAGAGCCTGTGTCATATCTTTTGGCATGAAATGGGAAGATTGCCTTCCGTTTGCCGAGTTCTCTTACAACAACAGCTTCCAAGCAAGTGCAGGCAAAGCTTCGTTTGAAATCCTCTATGGCAGAAAGTGTCGTACCCCTCTCAACTGGTCCGAGACTGGTGAACGTCAACTTCTTGGCAATGACTTGATCTCAGAAGCCGAAGAAATGTGCAAAGTCATACGTGAGAATCTCAAGGCCGCTCAGTGATGGCTTCTCGCCCCTCGTTGGTTACCCCAAGTGGAAGGTTGAGATGTAGCGTAGCGGCAAATTTCCCTTGGCAAAGATACCAAGGATCGAATCCTGTGAGACTCCAAGGGTCGACAAGTAGGTGTCAACGGCGCCAGAAACTTAGCGGTTGACGGGACCTGCACACAGATACAGATAACTTTGCTCCCAACGAGTACAAAGAGGTTGTCAATCCCTCCGGCCTTGTTATTTACAAAGGAACAAACACAAGAGATAATAATGATAGCTATGACTGCAACTAGGAAATAAAAACAGGAAGTAAATAGAAGGTGTGATCAGCGGTGGTAATATGGACCGGGGTCCCATGATGTTCACTAGTGATGTCTCTCTCCCAAAGACGATAAAACAGCAAAGCGAGGTAAACAAATTACAGCTGGGCAATTGACAGGATTATGTGCGCAAACCAATGCTAACTATGCTGCAAAGAAAGGTAGAGGCTCAAAAGCATGGGCGGTACGCCAAGGCAAGTAGACCGAAATCCATCTGCATCTACTACTAATCATCCACCTTGAGATATCTATCTAGAACATCTCGCTGGTATTAAGTTGCGAATCCCACCCAAAGTGTAAACTCAAAGCAACAGACAACTGCATTAAAAGAACTTTGCGTAAAGTAAACAATCCTTGCACCCGCAAGTACAAGCACCGTTGTTTTCTCCCTTGTGGCAACAGCACATCCCCTAGACTCATGTTTCTGTCACTCAAGCTAGTCATCAGGGGGCATGAACCCACAATCAAGCATAACGCTCCCTCTTGGAGTTACTACCTACTACTTGGATAAAGCAATAAACAGCAACGGAGAACATGCAAGAATTACTCAAGAACAAAGATATAAAAGAGGTGAATCAAATATATTACTCAAACACAATCTGAACATAGTCTCATAATCCATCAGATCCCACCAAACTCAGCAAAGCAACAGCAGAAAGATTACATAAGTGCCTCGATCATGTAGGGCAGCTCACGAGGTCTAAACCATGAAGAGCAAAGAGGGGAGGAGAACATCACATAGCTACTGATCATGGACCCATGGTCCAAGGTGGACTACTCACGACTCATCCGGGAAGCGTCCATGGTGGTGGAGAAGCTCCCGGTGGTGGTTCTCCCCTCCGCAGGGTGCCGGGAAGAGTTCTCCTAATGCTCCCAATCTTGGAAGCGCTGCGGCGGCGGAACAGAGGCGAGTTCGCGAAAAAGGGTTCTGTCCTCGAGGGTTTCGGGACGAGAGGGATATATATGCGAAGGGGGGCAGCCAGCGGCGGAGCAGGGGCCCCAGGCGCCCCCCTGGCGCGGCCAGGGGTGGGGCCGCACCAGGTGGCCGCCTGGGCCTCCCCTGGCTCCCCTCTGGCCCATCTTTGGTTCTTCGCGAAGCTTCCTGTACGCTGATTTTTCCTATATTTTTCCTGGAATTTTTGGAGCACTTTTAATATGGGGGAAACCTGAAATAGAAAAACAGCAGAAAACAGGAACTGGCACTGTGGTGCACTGAGTAAATAGGTTAGTCCAAATATGATCAAAAGTGCATGGAAGTGCATCAATATCATAGCAATATCACACAAAAGAAGCATGGAGCAAGCAGAAATTATAGATACGTTTTGGACGTATCAACATCCCCAAGCTTAATTCCTGCTCGTCCTCGAGTAGGTAAATGATAACAAGCATAATTTCTGTGTTGACATGCTATCAACCATATAAGAACTTTTAAGTAAAGCAATCAAGGCATGTAATTCAATTCAAGTCATAACAAGCAAGAGTCTATATTAGCATTGTAACAAGCAACATAAGAACATAAAGGTGCAAGAGCTCTCGCTGTCCGTGACTCGAATGTCTCCAAATGGTGTTTGCGTGCAAGAAAGGGGATAGGGATATAAGAGAGAGTAAAACATAGTTTTTGTATTGTTGAGAACTTAATCTACTAAAGTTTCACACTTGGTCTTCTTTGGAATCTTATCTTGACTCATCCCCAGACCACTAGCCAGGTACAAGTCAAAATGATCCACTCCCTTTCGATATTTTGAGCACTCATGCAATGGATGAGCGTAAGCAAGAAAGTTGACACTTAGGATGGCAAAGAGAGAAAAATGATGAAGGGGGAAGACAAAAAAGGTGTGAAAGGCTCACATCAATGTGGACAATCATAGGCGAGAGAAAGCCAAATGATAGATATGATGTGAGGAGTAGGGATTGCCATGCAACGGATACACATATGAGCTAAGGTAAGCTCTCCAATGGAACTAGTGGGGGTGCATCCAACTTGCTCGCTCAAGAAGACCTAGAGCTCTTTTGAGGAGGCTCATCATTGGAATATACAAGCCAAGTTCTATAGTGTGAAGGTCCCCACATAGCTATATGCATGAATGATAATCTCTATGGAGTACAAGGTATAAGATGGAGTACGAGTGTGGATCTCTCAAAAGGAATAGTAGTGTGCCCCCTTCTCTCTTTTTATTTCTTTTTCTCTTTTTTCTATTTTTTTTATTTTTTTGTGGCCTCAATGGCTCTTTCTATTTAACTCTCATTTGTCCTCTTTGGGATCTTTTGATTTTGTCCTCTTTGGGATCTTTTCCTCACTTTAGGGGCAACACTCTATATATTACAAGAAGTATAGAAGATCTTTCACACTTTACAAAAGTACTCAACATAAAGAAAATGAAACTATCATGATGTATGCAAATATATGCCTCTGCCGGTGTAGCAGGATATGCAATGATACTAGCGCGTCATGTAGCAATGATTAGGGCAAGGCCCAACTAGCATGCGGCTCATCGATCAAGCAAAAAGCATGTATGACATGAAGATCAAGTCATGAGAAAATGGATGTTGCATGGCAATGTATCTCGGAAAGGCTATGGAAATGCCTTGATAGGTAGGTATGGTGGCTGTTTTGAGGAAGGATATAATGAGGCTTATGATGACAGAGCGTATCGTGCCAAGGATTTGGATGCACCGGCGAAGTATGCGCCAACTCTCGAGGTGAGAAAGGGCAATGCACGGTACCGAAGAGGCTAGAAAAATATGGCTAGGTGGAAATGTCAACTTTCGAATACTCACATTAGTCCGAAGAACTCATGCACTTATTATCGGTAACTCTCAATCTAATTAGGAGGTTCACAAAGAGACAAGTACCCCGAGGAGGAGTGTATGGGGGTTTGGTTATCCTTGCGCATCCTCGACTCATGGTACGTGAGTGTACTCTAATATTCGATCCCTCCAAAGATTAGTGATCCATCTAGTAGCTAAAGTTCTCAACTATTTTGTAGGTTTTCGAAAATAAACACGGATTGCCCAAAATAAGACATCTATCACTAATAGGCTAAAGCTCTTGACACCAAAAGTTCAGACATTACTCATGGCAATACCTCAAAACTATTGCAAGTTACTACTAAAATTAAATAGCAACCTCAATTACCTACTTTAAGTTAAGACACACAACTCAGTGCAACAGGCAAACTCTCTTAACAAGATAAACATGAAAACTCAAGAGAGTTCAGCAACCAACTAAACAAAAGCTCTTTAAAAAGAAAAGCATGAAAACCAAGAGCTAAACATGACAGCAGCTATGGAAAGACAAAGAACACACACAGCAAAGATAAGCATGAAAATCCTATGTTGTGTTCTAGGTTGAAGTGGAGCGTGTTTCTCTCCCACACAAAGAAAGCTGGGTTCTAACTTGTTATGAACAGCAAGCAAAGCTAAAGAAAACTAAAAAAAAGAAACTAAGAGCAAGACGCTCCAAGCATAGCACATAACGCATGAAGTGATAAGAATATAGTGGAACGAAAGACGAACTGATAATTGTTGATGGAGAAGGGGATGCATGGGGGCATCCCCAAGCTTAGACGCTTGAGTCTTCTTGAATATTTCTTGGGGGTGCACGGGGGCATCCCCAAGCTTGAGCGTTTGACCCTCCTGAATCTTCTTTTATCATCTTCCCTCGCACACTTGAAAACTCCCTTCATACATAACTCATCATAATCTGATTAGCGAGGTTAGTACCCACAATAAAATAATTTTTCCCTACTGGAAATAAAGATAATCTTGAAGAGCTACTGTTTCTCAAGATTGCCAAAAGGTTTTTGCAAAGAAAAAGCAAGCTCAAGGTTTGCAAAACGAAGAAAAGGCAAAACAAGACAGAATCTGTGAAAAACAGACCAGCAGGTAGTAAATAATTTTTTTGGGGCACTTCTACAACTCAAATCAAAAAACTCAGAACAGACGCTCGAAAGCCAATTGTATAGAGCATGCTGTCAAAAAAATTCAGATCAAATTATGATCTGGTGATTTTATTCGAATTTTTCTGTCCAAGGACAGAATCTGTTTTCTGGACAGCACGTCATAATTTTTGAACTTTCTTGCAATCGGAGGCTAAACTTGGCACAAAGCTGAAAAGAAAAGATACAATGATGATGCTACTGTAGTAACAAACATCAAGACACAATAAAAGCGAAATAAAACCTAATTCGTTGTGGGCTGCCACCCAAAAACGCTTTCTTTTATGCCTTTAAGCTAGGCATGATGCAAAAAGAGAAGATCAAGTTTTATCAAGAGTAAGAGAATAGCTAGCCCGTATAACGGACTCAAAAGGCAACTTAATATTCTTTCTAGGGAAGTGTTCCATCCCTTTCTTGAGAGGGAATTGGAATTTTATATTCCCCTCTTTCATGTCAATGATAGCATCAACGGTGCGAAGAAAAGGACGTCCCAAAATAATTGGACATGAAGGTTCACATTCAATATCCATAATAGTAAAATCAACGGGAACATAATTGTCATTGACAATGATAAGAACATCGTCCATCTTCCCCAAAGGTTTCTTTACGGAAGAATAAACAAGACGAACACCAAAAGAACAAGGATCAAAAGGTTTCAATTCAAACATATCATACATTCTTTTGGGCATAACGAAGGTACTAGCTCCAACATCACATAAAGCATAGCAAGAGAAGTTATTCAACTTAATTTTAATCATAAGTTCCCAACTATCTTCTTTGTACTTTTGCATATCACAGAGCTCAACAAAATTATTTAAGTGCAAAGCCGGAACAGAGGCGAGATCGCGAAAAAGGGTTCTGTCCTCGAGGGTTTCGGGATGAGAGGGATATATATGCGAAGGGGGGCAGCCAGAGGCGGAGCAGGGGCCCCAGGCGCCCCCCTGGCGCGGCCAGGAGTGGGGCCGCGCCAGGTGGCCGCCTGGGCCTCCCCTGGCTCCCCTCTGGCCCATCTTTGGTTCTTCGCGAAGCTTCCTGTACGCTGATTTTTCCTATATTTTTCCTGGAATTATTGGAGCACTTTTAATATGGGGGAAACCTGAAATAGAAAAACAGCAGAAAACAGGAACTGGCACTATGGTGCACTGAGTTAATAGGTTAGTCCAAATATGATCAAAAGTGCATGGAAGTGCATCAATATCATAGCAATATCACACGAAAGAAGCATGGAGCAAGCAGAAATTATAGATACGTTTTGGACGTATCAATATCCCCAAGCTTAATTCCTGCTCGTCCTCGAGTAGGTAAATGATAACAAGCATAATTTCTGTGGTGACATGCTATCAACCATATAAGAACTTTTAAGTAAAGCAATCAAGGCATGTAATTCAATTCAAGTCATAACAAGCAAGAGTCTATATTAGCATTGTAACAAGCAACATAAGAACATAAAGGTGCAAGAGCTCTCGCTGTCCGTGACTCGAATGTCTCCAAATGGTGTTTGCGTGCAAGAAAGGGGATAGGGATATAAGAGAGAGTAAAACATAGTTTTTGTATTGTTGAGAACTTAATCTACTAAAGTTTCACACTTGGTCTTCTTTGGAATCTTATCTTGACTCATCTCCAGACCACTAGCCAGGTACAAGTCAAAATGATCCACTCCCTTTCGATATTTTGAGCACTCATGCAATGGATGAGCGTAAGCAAGAAAGTTGACACTTAGGATGCAAAGATAGAAAAATGATGAAGGGGGAAGACAAAAAAGGTGTGAAAGGCTCACATCAATGAGGACAATCACTTTAACTCTCATTTGTCCTCTTTGGGATCTTTTGATTTTGTCCTCTTTGGGATCTTTTCCTCACTTTAGGGGCAACACTCTATGTATTACAAGAAGTATAGAAGATCTTTCACACTTTACAAAAGTACTCAACATAAAGAAAATGAAACTATCATGATGTATGCAAATGTATGCCTCTGCCGGTGTAGCATGATATGCAATGATACTAGCGCGTCATGTAGCAATGATTAGGGCAAGGCCCAACTAGCATGCGGCTCATCGATCAAGCAAAAAGCATGTATGACATGAAGATCAAGTCATGAGAAGATGGATGTTGCATGGCAATGTATCTCGGAAAGGCTATGGAAATGCCTTGATAGGTAGGTATGGTGGCTGTTTTGAGGAAGGATATAATGAGGCTTATGATGACAGAGCGTATCGTGCCAAGGATTTGGATGCACCGGCGAAGTATGCGCCCACTCTCGAGGTGAGAAAGGGCAATGCACGGTACCGAAGAGGCTAGAAAAATATGGCTAGGTAGAAGTGTCAACTTTCGAATACTCACATTAGTCCGAAGAACTCATGCACTTATTATCGGTAACTCTCAATCTAATTAGGAGGTTCACAAAGAGACAAGTACCCCGAGGAGGAGTGTATGGGGGTTTGGTTATCCTTGCGCATCCTCGACTCATGGTACGTGAGTGTACTCTAATATTCGATCCCTCCAAAGATTAGTGATCCATCTAGTAGCTAAAGTTCTCAACTATTTTGTAGGTTTTCGAAAATAAACACGGATTGCCCAAAATACGACATCTATCACTAATAGGCTAAAGCTCTTGACACCAAAAGTTCAGACATTACTCATGGCAATACCTCAAAACTATTGCAAGTTACTACTAAAATTAAATAGCAACCTCAATTACCTACTTTAAGTTAAGACACACAACTCAGTGCAACAGGCAAACTCTCTTAACAAGATAAACATGAAAACTCAAGAGAATTCAGCAACCAACTAAACAAAATCTCTTTAAAAAGAAAAGCATGAAAACTAAGAGCTAAACATGACAGCAGCTATGGAAAGACAAAGAACACACACAGCAAAGATAAGCATGAAAATCCTATGTTGTGTTCTAGGTTAAAGTGGAGCGTGTTTCTCTCCCACACAAAGAAAGCTGGGTTCTAACTTGTTATGAATAGCAAGCAAAGCTAAAGAAAACTAAAAAAAGGAAACTAAGAGCAAGACGCTCCAAGCATAGCACATAACGCATGAAGTGATAAGAATATAGTGGAACGAAAGACGAACTGATAATTGTTGATGGAGAAGGGGATGCATGGGGGCATCCCCAAGCTTAGATGCTTGAGTCTTCTTGAATATTTCTTGGGGGTGCACGGGGGCATCCCCAAGCTTGAGCGTTTGACCCTCCTGAATCTTCTTTTATCATCTTCCCTCGCACACTTGAAAACTCCCTTCATACATAACTCATCATAATCTGATTAGCGAGGTTAGTACCCACAATAAAATAATTTTTCCCTACTGGAAATAAAGATAATCTTGAATAGCTACTGTTTCTCAAGATTGCCAAAAGGTTTTTGCAAAGAAAAAGCAAGCTCAAGGTTTGCAAAACGAAGAAAAGGCAAAACAGGACAGAATCTGTGAAAAACAGACCAGCAGGTAGTAAATAATTTTTTCGAGGCACTTCTGCAACTCAAATCAAAAAACTCAGAACAGACGCTCGAAAGCCAATTGTATAGAGCACGCTGTCAAAAAAATTATGATCAAAAATATGATCTGGTGATTTTATTCGAATTTTTCTGTCCAAGGACAGAATCTGTTTTCTGGACAGCACGTCACAACTTTTGAACTTTCTTGCAATCGGAGGCTAAACTTGGCACAAAGCTGAAAAGAAAAGATACAATGATGATGCTACTGTAGTAACAAACAACAAGACACAACAAAAGCAAAATAAAACCTAATTCGTTGTAGGCTGCCTCCCAAAAGCGCTTTCTTTTATGCCTTTAAGCTAGGCATGATGCAAAAAGAGAAGATCAAGTTTTATCAAGAGTAAGAGAATAGCTAGCCCGTGTAACGGACTCAAAAGGCAACTTAATCTTCTTTCTAGGGAAGTGTTCCATCCCTTTCTTGAGAGGGAATTGGAATTTTATATTCCCCTCTTTCATGTCAATGATAGTGCCAACGGTGCGAAGAAAAGGACGTCCCAAAATAATTGGACATGAAGGTTCACATTCAATATCCATAATAGTAAAATCAACGGGAACATAATTGTCATTGACAATGATAAGAACATCGTCGATCTTCCCCAAAGGTTTCTTTACGGAAGAATCAACAAGACGAACACCAAAAGAACAAGGATCAAAAGGTTTCAATTCAAACATATCATACATTCTTTTGGGCATAACGGAGGTACTAGCTCCAACATCACATAAAGCATAGCAAGAGAAGTTATTCAACTTAATTTTAATCATAGGATCCCAACTATCTTCTAGCTTTCTAGGTATGGAGGCTTCTACCCTAAGCTTCTCCTCCCTAGCTTTGATGAGAGCATTAGTGATATGCTCCATGAAGGCAAGATTAAGTGTGCTAGTGTGGGGATCTCTAGACATCTTGTGAAGAAAACCAATAACTTCAGAAAGGGTGCAATTATCAAAATCAAGGTCACTACTATCAAGTAAAGTGGTAGTGATGTCCTTTAGGCTCACTTGTTTGGTAGCTTCTATGGTCATAGGAGTTTCTTCTTCTACGGTTGAGGTCATAGCATCACCATTAATAGGTCCAATGGGACTAGGAGTGCATTGGGTGCTAAGAGTTTGGATATCCTCAACAACTTGAATAGTAGCAACAGTGTGGTGGGTAGGAAGGCTCTTAATTCTATCTTCTTCCTCCTTTTCTCTAGCCCATCTCTTTTTAAGTTTAGCCATCATCCTAATGTTTTCATTAATTTGCACTTGAATAGCATTCATAGGAGTGGTCTTCCTCTCCTCAAGAGGAGAAGTTCTAATTTTAAGCAACTCTACCTCATGGGCTAAATTGTCTACCTTCGAAGAGAGATTATCTAGTTTGTCTAGTTTTTCTTCTACACTCTTATTGAAGGCCTTTTGGGTAGTGATGAAGTCTTTAAGCATAATCTCTAGTTCAGAAGTGGAGTTCTTGGTGCTAGGATAAGCATTGTTGTTCCCATAGGAATTAGAGGGGGACGGTCTAGGGTTGCTACCAAAATTACTCATATAAGCATTGTTATTGAAATTGTTTCTAGAGATAAAGTTCACATCTACTTGATCTTGAGCAATCAAAGAATTTAAAGGAACATCATGAGGATCAATAGAAGATTGCTTGGAAAGTAGAGACATGATCAAGTCAACTTTTTCATTTAGGGAGGAAATCTCCTCGACAGAGTTTACCTTCCTACCTGTTGGAGCGCGTTCAGTGTGCCATTGGGAATAATTGGTCATCATCTCGTCGAGAAGTTTCGTGGCAGCACCAAGTGTAGTTGACATAAAGGTTCCTCCCGCGGCCGAATCTAACAAGTTCCGCGAGGTAAAGTTCAAGCCTGCATAAAAAGTTTGGATAACCATCCAAGTAGTCAAACCATGAGTAGGGCAGTTCTTGACAAGAGATTTCATGCGTTCCCAAGCTTGGGTAACGTGTTCATTATCCAATTGTTTAAAATTCATTATGTTACTCCTTAATTGGATAATTTTAGCAGGGGGATAGTACTTCCCAATTAAGGCATCCTTGCACTTGTCCCAAGAATCTATACTATTCCTAGGCAAGGATTGAAACCAGATTTTAGCTCCTCCTCTCAAGGAGAAAGGAAAAAGCTTAAGCTTAACAATATCACCATCTACTTCTTTGTACTTTTGCATATCACAGAGCTCAACAAAATTATTTAAGTGCAAAGCAGCATCATCTCCAGCACCGGAGAATTGATCTTTCATAACTAGGTTCAGCAGAGCAGGTTTAATCTCATAAGAAGGTGCTGAAGTGGCAGGTGTAGCAATAGGCGTGCAGATAAAGTCATTGTTGTTATGACTAGTGAAGTCACACAACTTTGTGTTCTCGGTGGAACCCATAGCAGCAGCAAGCAAGATAACTATTTTTGTGATTTTTGGTAAGGGACACTAAAGCATAAACTGAAAGGTAAACTAACAAGACTAAAAAGCAAAGATAAAAGATAGCATGCAACTCCCCTATCTTGAAGAGTGGAGTCCCCGGCAACGGCGCCAGAAACTTGCTTGATGGCTTCTCGCCCCTCGTTGGTTACCCCAAGTGGAAGGTTGAGATGTAGCGTAGCGGCAAATTTCCCTTGGCAAAGATACCAAGGATCGAATCCTGTGAGACTACGAGGGTCGACAAGTAGGTGTCAACGGCGCCAAAAACTTAGCGGTTGACGGGACCTGCACACAGATACAGATAACGTTGCTCCCAACGAGTATAGAGAGGTTGTCAATCCCTCCGGCCTTGTTGTTTACAAAGGATCAAACACAAGAGATAATAATGATAGCTATGACTGCAACTAGGAAATAAAAACAGGAAGTAAATAGAAGGTGTGATCAGCGGTGGTAATATGGACCGGGGTCCCATGATGTTCACTAGTGATGTCTCTCTCCCAAAAGACAATAAAACAGCAAAGCGAGGTAAACAAATTACAGCTAGGCAATTGACAGGATTATGTGCACAAACCAATGCTAACTATGCTGCAAAGAAAGGTAGAGGCTCAAAAGCATGGGCGGTACGCCAAGGCAAGTAGACCGAAATCCATCTGCATCTACTACTAATCATCCACCTTGAGATATCTATCTAGAACATCTCGCTGGTATTAAGTTGCGAATACCACCCAAAGTGTAAACTCAAAGCAACGGACAATTGCATTAAAAGAACTTTGCGTACAGTAAACAATCCTTGCACCCGCAAGTATAAGCACCGTTGTTTTCTCCCTTGTGGCAACAGCACATCCCCTAGACTCATGTTTCTGTCACTCAAGCTAGTCATCAGGGGGCATGAACCCACAATCAAGCATAACGCTCCCTCTTGGAGTTACTACCTGCTACTTGGCCAAAGCAATAAACAGCAACGAAGAACATGCAAGAATTACTCAAGAACAAAGATATAAAAGAGGTGAATCAAATATATTACTCAAACACAATCTGAACATAGTCTCATAATCCATCAGATCCCAGCAAACTCAGCAAAGCAACAGCAGAAAGATTACATATGTGCCTCGATCATGTAGGGCAGCTCACGAGGTCTAAACCATGAAGAGCAAAGAGGGGAGGAGAACATCACATAGCTACTGATCATGGACCCATGGTCCAAGGTGGACTACTCACGACTCATCCGGGAAGCGTCCATGGTGGTGGAGAAGCTCCCGGTGGTGGTTCTCCCCTCCGGCAGGGTGCCGGGAAGAGTTCTCCTGATGCTCCCGATCTTGGAAGCGCTGCGGCGGTGGAACAGAGGTGAGATCGCGAAAAAGGGTTCTGTCCTCGAGGGTTTCGGGACGAGAGGGATATATATGCGAAGGGGGGCAGCCAGAGGCGGAGCAGGGGACCCAGGCGCCCCCCTGGCGCGGCCAGGGGTGGGGCCGCGCCAGGTGGCCGCCTGGGCCTCCCCTGGCTCCCCTCTGGCCCATCTTTGGTTCTTTGCGAAGCTTCCTGTACGCTGATTTTTCCTATATTTTTCCTGGAATTTTTGGAGCACTTTTAATATGGGGGAAACCTGAAATAGAAAAACAGCAGAAAACAGGAACTGGCACTGTGGTGCACTGAGTTAATAGGTTAGTCCAAATATGATCAAAAGTGCATGGAAATGCATCAATATCATAGCAATATCACACAAAAGAAGCATGGAGCAAGCAGAAATTATAGATACGTTTTGGACGTATCACTCAGTCGCGTCAGAAGAGTTACTATGACGGCAAGCATCGTGATTTTGCCTTCAACATTGGGGATCATGTCTATCTCCGTGTTTCTCCTATGAAAGGCACCCAAAGATTTGGTATCAAAGGAAAGCTTGCTCCTAGATACGTGGGCCCTTTCAAGATCCTTGGCAAAAGAGGCGATCTAGCCTATCAACTTGAGCTCCCTTCCAACTTCGCCAATGTTAATGATGTGTTTCATGTGTCTCAACTCCGCAAATGCTTCAAGACACCTGAACGCACCATTCCATTTGAGGAGATTGATCTTCAACAAGACTTGTCTTACCGAGAGCATCCCGTTGCTATTCTCGAAGAAACCGAGCGCAAGACCAGCAACAAGTCAATCAAGTTCTTGAAAGTCAAGTGGTCACACCGTACTGACCGAGAAGCTACGTGGGAACGAGAAGATCACCTTCGTTCCGAGTACCCTTCCTTCTTCCATTCCTAGATCTCGGGACGAGATCTTTTCGTAGTAGAGGAGAGTTTGTAATGCCCCGGATGTAATACTTTCCCCTTTTGGCAATATATAACTTTGGCTTCATCAGTTCCATTTTGGGTTCTTCGTCTTTTCGGGTCTTCGTCGTTTTGTCGTGTGCGTGTGTGCATTCATCCATGCCATGTTGTCATGTGCATTGCATTGCATTTGTGTTGTCGTTTGCATCCGGTCCCACTCGTTCCTTCCCGTTGTCCGTTTCGAGTTCCGACGCTCTCACACGTGCACGTGGCTTCCCCGAGGCCTTCTTTTGTGTTTGGTCGTGTAACGTTTCCGGTTTGGCGTGAGACTTGTCGTGCGATGTTGTTTTGATACGCGTAACCCGCGTGTCAAGTTTTGTCGCGTTTGGAGTTCGTTTGGTACTCCAACAGTTATCCTCGTGGGCTAAAAGTACCTCCTCTTTGAGGCCCAAGATCCTCCTCCAATAGCCCACCAACCCAGCTCAAACCCTTCCCATCATCTAGGCCGTTCAATTGTGATCTCGTGGCCGAAAACCTCTCCTCATTTGGACTACCCTAGCTCCTTGTGCCTATATAAACGTCCACCCCCTCCAATTTTGCGTCCAAAACCCTAGAGTTTCCACCACCGTCGCCATGTGCTTCCACCAGCGTCGCCCAGTGCTTCCACCGCCACCGAGCCGTGCTTCCTCCGCCACCGAGCCGTGCTTCCGACCGCCGCCGCTCCCCACCGCGTGGGCCCGCGGGGCCCAGCGCCGGCCCGCCGCCGCGCAGATCTGGGCCGAACCCCGCGCCCCTCGTCTTCTTCGCCTCCAGCTCGGCGCCGCCGCCGCCAGGAGCCCGCCGCCGCCACTCCTCGCCGGCCAGCTCGCCGCCGCTCCTCCCTTCACCAGCCGCCGCCGCACCAGCCTCTTCCCGCCGCCGCCCGGCCTCCCCTCTCGCCGGCCGAGGCCGCGCCGCCCCTCGCCGCAGGGCTCCCAGCCGCCCCTCGCCGCCGGCCCCTCACCGCGCCGCCCCGGCCTCCCGCTGGCTTCGCTCGCTCGAAGCAAGGAGCCAGCCGCCGCCGCTCGAAGCCCGATCGGGATCCAAGCCGATCCGATCGACCGCCTGCAACCCTCGCGGGTACGGGCGAGGACCCGCAGCGCCGCAACCCGACCCGCACCGGCGCCCGCGACCCGCTTCGGATCCGGCGCCCGTTGACCGATCCGCGCCCGTTTGACCCGGCGCCCGACCCGTTTGACCCGCAGCAGGTTGACTCTCGTTTTTTGGCTAAGTCCCTAGTTGTTTTTTAGTGTCTGATGCATATTTGTGATGAGGATATCTTTTACTGTGCATGTTTGTTTTGTGCATATGATATGTCAAAATGATCGAGGTGACTTGTACTATGTTTTGTTCCATTGTGTCATGCATGTTTGAGGTCATCTAGATGTCTTAATCTTCATGGGAAGAGTGCTACTTGTTATAATCTGCTGCTATTAGTTGTTTTCATGCCATGTTTGCAATGTGATAACTTGGTGCATGTTTATCCAAATGAAGCAAATGATATGTCCACATGTTCATCA
The DNA here is from genome assembly GCA_902687465.1 of Secale cereale. Classification (NCBI taxonomy): domain Eukaryota; kingdom Viridiplantae; phylum Streptophyta; class Magnoliopsida; order Poales; family Poaceae; genus Secale; species Secale cereale. Next base: position 173,617,555 of record LR738712.1, read on the forward strand.
TGAGATGCTCTACATGTTGGTTGCTTTAGCTTGCATGATAGAATTCATATTGCCATGTTTATCTCCTTTGCAAAAGTGCATGTGGCTGTTAGGTTGTTAAACTTGTTACGAGATGCCTAGTTGAGGAGCTCGTTGCTATTGGTGTGGTTGTCCCCTTGTTGCATGCTTAGATGTTTTGGACTCCTCATCATGTGTACTTTGCTGTGGTGCAAACCACTTGCCATGTTATGCTTTGAGGTGACTTAAACTTGCTCACAAACATGCCATGATATTACTGCTGTTTTAACACTTAGTGAAATTTCACTAAGTCTGGAATCTGTAATATCCGGATACTATGTTTGCTTGTCGTTCTAGGCAAATCCATGATAGTTTTGGGGTGACTATTGATGATTCCGTGTTGTATATGTTGTTGGCTATACATTCATGCCCTCACATGCTCTTTTGGGTGGCTGTAGCATATTTAGTTCTTGCTCCCATGATGATATAAATTACTGCTGTCAGGTTTTTGTTGTCATGTTCAAAATGGTATAGCTTGTTGCTATTTATCCATGCCTTCTATGGAGATGCTCCAATGGAATTGTTTGCTGTAGGTTATGTATACTTTATGTCCATGCTCCTTGTCAGGATGTTTGAGTGCTGTAGAGTATATATTTCTTGCTCCGAAGTTGCTATGTGGCTGTTATTTTTAGCTTTGCAATGTTTCTTGTTCGGGTGTATCTTTTAGCCCGTTGCTCCGTTTTGAGCAAGTCCTATATGAAACTTGTGTGGTTTTGCATGTAGATTCATATTATCCTCTTGTTAACATGTTTTGAAGTATCTTGCTTGTTGCATATTGTCATGTTCCTTGTGTTGTATCTCTGTGTTTCCTATGTTGACTTTCTGTGCATCCTAAGTGCATCTTCAGTGCTTCCTTAGTGCATCAGCCTTGCATCCTGTGGTTTGTGCTTTGCATCTTGTTGATTTCGTGCCTCGTATGTTTTGTGTTGAGTAGAGCCGGAAGCCGAGTACGAGTACGAGAACGAGGTTACTACCGAGGTTGAGAACGAGGAGCCCGCTTACGATCCCATCGACGACTCAATAGGCAAGATGACCTGACCCGGATATCATTACTATCTTTGCCTATTGCTAGAAGTCTCGCTCTATAGCTTTTGCCTCGATGCCCATGTTTTCCTGTCAGCCTCCTATTGTAACCATGAATCTGTCTAACCACCCTGCCTATGCAAACCTTTGATTGGCTAAGTAAGCTTTGCTCAGCCCCTCTTATAGCATTGCTAGTTGCAGGAGAAGATTTGAAGATTCTTGCTTCTTGTTGAAGCTTGTTGGGATATCACACTATATTAACTCTTTAATTAAATCATCTATATATTGTTAATGGGTGGAAGGCTAAGCCTCTTGCTTGGTGATTTGTTCCACTCATGCCGCCCTAGGAACCGTATAAACCGGTGTTATGTTCCTTGATTATGCGTTCCTCACACGGTTGGGGTTATGGGACCCCCTCGATAAACCGCTAAGTGCTAAGACTTTTCCAGCAAGTCCCAACATTGGTACTATTTGCCTAAACAACTAAAACCTGCCGAGGGAGTAATTAACCCGAGGATTAATTAATCAACCCCCTGGGCTAGTGCTCGATTTGAGTGTTGGTCCAAACTAGAGCCACTTGCAGTGCCACCCAGTTCGCTGGGGTCTTCGGTATCTGTACGTAGCGCTCATCCGGTCGTGGCCTGAGACTAGATACGCGCAGCTACTATCAGGGTGTCGGCACGCCGGGAGGAATTGCTGGATTAGCCTTACCTTAGTCGGAGTATCTTGAGCACGGGATTCTGAGGATACTCGGGCCTTCCCACCTTGGAGTTGCGACTCCGCGGATCGTGGGCTTGTCATGGGCCAAGTTGGAACACCCCTGCAGGGTTTTGAACTTTCGAAAGCCGTGCCCGCGGTTATGTGGCAGATGGGAATTTGTTAATATCCGGTTGTAGAAAACTTGACACCATGTTCAGAACACACTACCAGCGTGAGTACCGTGACGGTCATTTTCCGAAAGGGGTTCGGAAAGTGAACACGGTGGGGTTATGTTTGTCATGTTTTAGTTAGGATCACTTCGTGATCATCTTATCGTCCGAGGCACTTCTCTTCTCGCTCTCTTTTACGTAAGTTAGTGCTAGTGCTGCTGCAACCTCTTATTTCTTTCTTCAGCCTTGTTCCACACCCAAGGCTTGGATAGTTGTGTTACCCGGGAACGGGATTGCTGAGTCCTCTGTGGCTCACAGATTCTACACCACACCAGATGCAGGTACTATGGTGAGCTATTCAGGTGACGGCACAGAGCTCATCTGGGAGTACGACGAGGACCGTAGCCGTTACTATGTGCACTATCCCGACGATCAGTAGAGGTTTCTACTAGGGGCGGTTCAGACCTATGGTTATGTATGTTTGGTATCTTTCATTTGGATCTTCACCCGTAGACGGGTTGTGATGTTATTTTGAATGATGTTTGGCTATGTAATGAATTGTGTGACGTGGCGAGTGTAAGCCAACTATCTTTTTCCCTTTCATCCCTATTTTACATGAGATGTGCAAAGATACCGAACTTGCGATCATTCCAGAATGGGCTTATACCTTTAAGTCGTGCCTCGGCACGTAGGAGGTATAGTCCCATCCTGGGCATTACACAATTCATCTTTATCATTAGGGACAACATTCATACATCCTTTCTTAGGAACACAATGGACAGGACTTACCCACTGGCTGTCAGCAATGGGATAGATAATACCTGCCTCTAGAAGCTTTAGAATTTCCTTCCTTACCACTTCTTTCATCTTAGGATTTAACTGTCGCTGATGATTAATAACTGGTTTAGCATTTTCTTCCAATTTTATCTTGTGTTGACATATAGTGGGACTAATGCCCTTAAGATCATCCAGAGTATATCCAATAGCTGCTCGGTGCTTCTTCAGAGTTTTCAATAATCTTTCTTCTTCGTGCTCTGAAAGGTTAGCACTAATAATAATAGGATATATCTTCTTTTCATCAAGATAAACATACTTAAGATCATCAGGCAAAGGTTTAAGTTCAAACACGGGATCACCCTTAGGTGGAGGAGGATCCCCTAGGATTTCAACAGGCAAGTTATTTTTCAATACGGGTCCTTGTGTAAGGAATATTTCATCTATCTCCCTTCTCTCATTCATTTGCATATCATTTTCATGGTCTAGCAAGTATTGTTCTAAAGGATCATTAGGTGGCACAACAATAGAAGCAAGACCAATAAGTTCATCCTTACTGGGTGGTGCCTTTTCAAGGGGTTGTCTACAGAATTTAGCAAAGTTAAAATCATGAGACGTATCCCCTAATCCGACAGTGACAATGTCTTTCACACAGTCTATCTTGGCATTAACGGTATTCAAGAAGGGTCTGCCAAATATAATGGGGCAAAAAGCATCTTGTGGGGAACTAAGAACAAGAAAATCAGCAGGGTATTTAACCTTCCCACACAAGACTTCAATATCTCTAATGATCCCAACTGGTGAAATAGTATCTCTATTAGCCAGCTTAATAGTAACATCAATCCCTTCTAACTCAATAGGTGCAATATCATGCATAATTTCGTTGTACAAATCAAAAGGGATAATGCTCGCACTAGCACCTACATCACATAAACCATGATAGCAATGATCTCCCATCTTAACAGAGATAACAGGCAAGCCTACGATATGTTTATGTTTATTCCTAGCATTAGGTTTGGCTATCCCAGCAGACTCTTCTTGGAGATAAATAACATGTCAATCTAAATCTTCTACCAAGAGATCTTTAACCATAGCAACACTAGGTTCAACTTTAATTTGCTCAGAGGGTGTAGGTGTTCTAGTATTACTCTTACGGACTACAGCTGAAGCTTGAGCATGATCCTTTATCCTAACGGGGAAAGGTGGTTTCTCAATATAAGCAGTAGGTATAACAAGATCAACATTATAAGTGATAGTCTTTTCTTCAACTTTAATAGGTTCAACTACTTTTACTTCAATAGGGGGATGGTATTTAAACCACTTCTCCTTGGGGAGATCAACATGAGCAGCAAAAGATTCACAGAAAGAAGCTACTATCTCAGAGTCAAGTCCATATTTAGTGCTAAACTCACAGAAAACATTAGTATCCATAAAAGCTTTAACACAATCAAACTTAGGGGTCATACCTGACTCCTTACCTTCGTCGAGACCCCAATCTTTGGAGTTGCGTTTAATTCTTTCCAATAAATCCCATTTGAAGTCAATAGTCTTCATCATATAAGAGCCAGAACAAGAAGTATCGAGCATGGAGCGATTATTATGAGAAAGCCGAGCATAAATTTTTTGAATGATCACTTCTCTTGAGAGCTCATGATTGGGGCATGAATATAACATTGACTTAAGCCTCCCCCAAGCTTGAGCGATGCTTTCTCCTTCGCGAGGCCAGAAATTATAGATATAATTACGATCACGATGAACCTGGTGCATAGGGTAGAACTTCTGAGGATAGTTGCTCTGTTTGCAAGATGAATGGTAACATCAACTCCTTCAAGTTCACAAGGGGAAATCTCACCGATGATCTCTTCATAAAGTGAATAGGGGATAGCACTAGCACTCGATCCCAAATCGCATAGCCCATAATAATTGTGATCTCCTATTTTAACAGATACTACTGGAGTACCTGAAATTGGGCCTTTATTCTTGGCTGTGACAAGGTTAGTGGAAACAGCACAAAAATTTACATTGGAATCCAAAACATCATTAGTAACAAGGTCTTTAACCAATGCAACTTGAGGATCGACCTTGATCTGGTCCTCAGGCTCATCAATTCTTCTCTCACTTTTATTTATTATGCCTGCCACAAGAGAGTGCTCCCTTATCCTTGCGGGAAAAGGAGGTTTTTCATATATAACTGCAGGCAAAATAGGGTCAGCAACATGAATATCAACAGGTAACTCTTTGAAAGGTTCATGATGCTGATCTCTCTTCTTTTTAAAAGAATCAACGTGAGAGGCAAAATCCTTACAGAAATCAATCATTAGATGGGAATCAAAACCAATCTTAGAGCAAAAGGTATTGAAGTAATCAGTTTTCACATAGCTCTTAATATAATCATGCTCATAATTTATAGCGGGTTCAATACCTTTATCGATTTCCCAATCTTCGGTATTCCTCTGGATCCTTTCAATGAGATCCCACCTTTCTTCAACACTCTTCGTCTGAAATACCCCACTAGAGGAGGCATCCAGCATCTCCTTATCCTGACGAGAAAGCCTGGCATAAAAATTTGTAAGTATAATTTCCTTGGGGAGCTCATGAATAGGACATTTGAGCATTAAGGACTTCAATCTCCCCCAAGCTTGAGCAATGCTTTCTCCATCACGAGACCTAAAGTTATAGATATAGTTCCTGTCTCGATGAATTTCATGAAGAGGATAAAACTTAGTATAAAAGAGAGACATAAGCTCTTGCCAATCAAGCAAGTGTGAGTTATCGAGAAGCTTATACCAATCTGAAGCTTTATCTATAAGCGATACGGAGAACAATTTCCTCATGACAAACTCCATTGATACACCTGCAAGCTTAAATAATGAACATAGTTGTGACAGATATAGCAAGTGTTCACCGGGATGTCTGTCTCCTGCATAACGAGCCAAAACATAATCGATAATACCAGCTGGTATTTTATAGGGCACAATTTCAGTAGGGGGAGGAGCAACCACCACAGGTGTGGGGCGTCTTCCCACAAGCAACGATCCAATATCAAGGTTGTCCATAACGACAAAGAGCAGCAACAACAAAATAAAAACAGGAATATAAAAACTTCCTTACCAGCTTCACTTACCAATAGCGCTACACTCCCCGGCAACGGCGCCAGAAAACGGTACTTGATGACCCTCAACCGTAAGGGATCTATTGCAGCATTTTCGATAAGTAAGAGTGTCGAACCCAACGAGGAGCAGAAGGTATTGATAAGCGATTCTGAGCAAGGAATTACTGCAAGCACTGAAAGATAACTTTTAGGGGTTTTCTTGATATAAGCAACAGGAAAGTAAAAGCGAGCAAAGTAAAAGGCACTGAAGAGTAACAAGTGGCCCAATCCTTTCTGAGCAAAGGAGAGGCCTAGCAACTGAACTTATAAAGGCTAAAGTGTTCTTGAGGACACACGGGAGAGGTAGTATTGTGCTTTCGCCATATTCCGTATCGGTACTATGTAATGTGTTGATAAGTGTTGAGTGGGTGGATCTATGCTAGTACACTCTCTAGACTAAGATGAGTGCACTCTTATGATTAAACACCTTGCAAGCATCCGCAAATACAAGATAGTATTTAAGGCAAAAGCCTAACCATAGCAATACGATCGATGATCCATTGTTCCCTTGTGCAAAAGCGTGCGAACTGGGGTTCAGGTTTCTGTCACTCCGGCAACCCACCGTAAGCATTCTTTGTACACAATGTATTCCCCTAGGTCCTTAATAAGGCGAAGTGTTGAGTGTTCGACTCACACAACACCACTAGTAAAATAACAACACAACTTAAGTATCAAACACCACATATTACTTCAACATCATATGACTACTAACAACAAGACTTTTCCCATGTCCTCAAGAACTAAAGTAACTACTCACAAGACATAAAAGAGATCATGATCAGTGGAGATAGATGGGTGATAAACAATCTGGACATAATGATATTTCTCCAACAAAACTCAATAGCATTCACCACAAAGTAGTAATCAACACCGATGGAGTAGAGATGATAGATAGTACGGATTACAACACAAGTTGCAATGGTGAGATGAGATTGGATGAAGATGGAGATGGTGCTGATGTTGGGGATGATGTTGATGATGATCTCGATGATGCCCGTGACGATGGTGATGACGATGGCGATGATCTCCCCTTCCGGGAGGTGATTTCCCCGGCGGAATCTGCCCGCCGGAGATGGCTTTTTCTTCTCTTTAGGTTTCCGCCACGGAGCGGCGGCGGAACTCCGTCCAAAAAACTCCTTTTTAGGGTTTTTGGATGACGAGGAATATATATGCCAAAGGGGGCAGCCGGAAGTGGGCCAGGGGCTCCAGGCGCCCCCCCCCGGCGCGGCCAGGGAGGGGGCCGCGCCAGGTGGCCGCCTGGGCGCCCTGTGGCCCCCCTCTGGTTGCCCTTTTGCGTGCCTTCGTGATCCGTCTGGAAAATACCCTCCGTCGATTTTCAGGTAATTTGGAGGTATTCTTCTTCAGCAACTCAGCGTCCACTTTTTACCGCTGAATCCTGCGTCTGCTACTTCGGCACTGGAAAGTTGCAAACTGTGTAAAATAAGCCAAAACAACATAAGAACATCATCGTAATGTGAAATATATCAATGAATAAGGATGAATTATGATATAAAATAGTGATGCATTTTGGACGTATCAACACCCCCAAGCTTAGACCTCGCTTGTCCCCAAGCGAATACTGAGCTCGGTAAACCTGTCCACAAGTTTAGAGAGTGAAGTGTTGATACGTCCAAAACGTATCTATAATTTCTGCTTGCTCCATGCCTCTTTTGGGTGATATTGCTATGATATTTATACACTTCCATACACTTTTGATCATATTTGGACTAACCTATTAACTCAGTGCACCCCAGTGCCAGTTTCTGTTTTCGGCAGTTTTTGTATTTCAGGTTTTCCCATTACGAGAACTGCCAGAAAAATCCCGGAAAAATTATATAGAAAATCAGCGTTCCAGAAGCTTCCCGGCACCCGAAGTACAGCCGGAGGGGGGCCACCAGGGCTCCAGGCGCCCTGGTGGCGCGGCCCCCCTCCTGGCCGCGCCGGGGGGGCGCCTGGGCCCCCCAGGCCTCCGCTGATGCCCCCCTTTGGCATATATTTATATCGTGTCCCGAAACCCTCGAGACGGGAACTCTTTTTCGCGATCTCATCTCTGTTCCGCCGCCGCCGCGCTTCCAAGATCGGGAGCACCAGGAGAACTCTTCCCGGCACCCTGCCGGAGGGGAGGATCACCACCGGGAGCTTCTCCACCACCATGGACGCCTCCCGGATGAGTTGTGAGTAGTCTCCCTTGGACCATGGGTCCATGACCAGTAGCTATGTGATGTTCTCCTCCCGTTCTTGTGCTTCACTAATTAGACCTCGTGAGCTGCCCTACATGATCGAGGCACATATGTAATCTTTATGTTGTTGCTATGATGAGTTTGCTGGGATCCGATGGATTGTGAGATTATGTTCAGATTGTGTTTGAGTAATATATTTGATCTACCTCTTTTATACTTATGTTCGTAAGTAATTCTTGCATGTTCTCCGTTGTTATTTATTGCTTTGGCCAAGTAGTAGGTAGTGACTCCAAGAGGGAACGTTATGCTCGATTGTGGGTTCATGCCCCTCGATGACTAGTTTGAGTGACAGAAACATGAGTCTAGGGGATGTGCTGTTGCCACAAGAGGGAAAACAACGGTGCTTGTGCCCGCGGGTGCAAGGACTGTTTACTTTACGCAAAGTTCTTTTAATGCAGTTGTCTGTTGCTTTGAGTTTACACTATGGGTGGGACTCGCAACTTAATACCAGCGAGATGTTCTGGATAGATATCTCAAGGTGGATGATTAGTAGTAGATGCAGATGGATTTCGGTCTACTTGCCTTGGCGTACCACCCATGCTTTGAACCTCTACCTTTCTTGCAATATAGTCAGCATTGGTTTGCGCACATGGTCCTGTCAATTGCCCAGCTGTAATTCGTTTACCTCACATAGCTGTTTTATCGTCTTTTGGGAGAGAGACATCACTAGTGAACATCATGGGACCCCGGTCCATATTACCATCATTGATCACATCCGCTATTTACTTTCCGCTTTTACGTACTATTGCAATTATACCTATCACTATTATCACTTGCGTTTGATCCTTTGTAAACGACAAGGCCGGAGGGATTGACAACCTCTCTGTACTCGTTGGGAGCAAAGTTATTTGTATCTGTGTGCATGTCCATGTTGATTGCTAATATCTGGCGCCGTTAGCAGTTGACACCTTCTTGTTGAAACTGGGAGTCTCAGGGAAATCGATCCTTGGTATCTTTGCCAAGGGAAAACTTCCGCTACACTACATCTCAAACCTTCCACTTGGGGTAACCAACGAGGGGCGAGAAGCCATCAAGCAAAGTTTTCTGGCGCCGTTGCCGGGGACTCCACTCTTCAGGATAGGGGAGTTGCATGCTATCTTTTATCTTTGCTTTTTAGTCTTGTTAGTTTACCTTTTAGTTTTCTTTATGCCTTTTCACTAGTTTTGCTTAATGGAAAACAACAAAAATATGAGAGAGCTTTATAAGCTCTACCTTGCTTTGGGACATGATGTGTTTGAAGAGAAAATTTACTTTGATGATACTTTGCTTTCTATATATGATGATTACAATGATGAATATGATGTTTTCAGTCCACCTACTATTGAGGATAAAATTTATTACGATTATGATATGCCTCCTAAATACAATGATTACCATGATGGTTATGATTGCTTTACTCTCACTATTCCTAATAAGAAAGATTTTGCTTATATGAAGAGTAATGATACCTTTTTACATGTGGATCATGGTAACAATGCTTTATGTGATGCTTATATTGTTCAGTTTATTCGTGATCCCACTGAAAATTATTATGAGAAGGGAACATATGCTTATAGATATCTCAATAATATCAAGTTCCCTCTCTTTATGTTGAAGGTTTTGAAGCTGCACTTGTTTTGTCTTCCTATGCTTATTGCTTTGTGCTTCAATGAATTATTGTATTGCAATATTCCTATGCATAGGAAGCATGTTAGGCTTAAATGTGTTTAGTATTTGCTTCTTGATGCTCTCTTTTGTTCTTCAACTCTTATTCCTACAAGAGCATCATTAAAGTCTTAAGCCTATCTTTATGGCTATAAAGAAAGAGCTCTAGGGAGACAACCCTTGTTATCTTTGCTTTCAGTTTGTTCTTTCAGTTTTTAGTGGTCTTGATGTTGTTACTACAGTAGCATCATCATTGTATCCTTGCTTTTCAACTTTGTGCCAAGTGTAGCCTCTGATTGCAAGAAAGTTCAAAAGTTGTGACGTGCTGTCCAGGAAACAGATTCTGTCCTTGGATAGAAAAATTCGCATAAAATCACCAGATTATCTTTTTGGTCTGAATTTTTTCTACAGCGTGCTCTATACAATTGTCTTTCGTGCGTCTGTTCTGAGTTTTTTGATTAGAGTTGCAGAAGTGCCCCGAAAAAATCATTTACTACCTGCTGTTCTGTTTTTCACAGATTCTGTCCTGTTTTGCCTTTCCTTCATTTTGCAAACCTTGAGCTTGCTTTTTCTTTGCAAAAACCTTTTGGCAATCTTGAGAAACAGTAGACCTTCAAGAATATCCTTATTCCCAGCAAGGAACAATTATTTTATTATGGGTACTAACCTCGCTAATCAGATTATGATGAATTATGTATGAAGGGAGTTTTCAAGTGTGCGAGGGAAGATGATAAAAAGATTCAGGAGTGTCAAACGCTCAAGCTTGGGGATGCCCCCATGCACCCCCAAGAAATATTCAAGGAGACTCAAGCGTCTAAGATTGGGGATGCCCCCGTGCATCCCCTTCTCCATCAACATTATCAGTTTGTCTTTCGTTCCACTATATTTTTATCACTTCATGTGTTATGTGCTATGCTTGGAGCGTCTTGCTTTTAGTTTTCCTTTTTAGTTTTCTTTAGCTTTTCATAACGAGTCGGAACTCAGCTTTCTTTATGTGGGAGAGAAACACGCTCCACTTCTACCTAGAACATAACATAGAATTTTCATGTCTATCTTTGCTGTGTGTGTTCTTTGTCTTTCAATAGCTACTATCATGTTCAGCTCTCAGTTTTCATACTTATCTTTTTAAAGAGCTTTTGTTTAGTTGGTTGCTTGAACTCTCTTTAGTTATCATGCTTATCTTATTAAGAGAGTTTGCTTCTGTTGCATTGGTTGATATGTCTATGATAAAAATGCTACGTGCATAATGGTGCTTAGTAGTTCATGTTTTCTTATGGTTAGTCTCAAATAGCTGGGGGGTTCCCAATGTGTTATTGGAGTACCAACATGATTTGTTTGCCTATGATATGGTATGGTTTAGTAATATCTTCCTTCAAAGAATTTATTTTGATTGACTTGGCGTATGCTCACGCATATTTAAGACTGTAAAGAAAGTCTGTCAAGCCTTGATGATCTTTTGTTTCTGAGTAGCGATATAACTTCCATGCCTGATTCAATGTTACTTTGTCGCTCTGCATGATTATGACCGTCATTGCTCTCTTAGTTGGTCACTCCCAGTCTTTTGCTAACCTCCACCTGTACTAAGCGGACTGACTGCTTGTGCATCCAAATTCTTTTAAACCAGTTATGCCATATGAGTCCACCATACCTTCTTACATGGTATTTACCTGCCATTCCTAACGGAGACTTGCATGTACCATCTCGAAATTATTCAAAAAAATGCATTCCTATTTTGTGCCTCTATTTTAAGTTCATGAGGAAGTAGTAGTTAATTCATGATCTTTTTAAGTTGGACAAGCTTCACCCCGGGATTGCATGTATAATGTGCAAACCCATAATACGAGAAGGAACTGGCATTGAGTGCGCCCGGCTCAAAATTAATATAACAAACAAACCCTCCTTCACGCTTTGTTCATGAGAAATCAGAAAACTTTGGCAGTGATAAACAAAGGAGATTAAGAGGATGTGATCGTCCTCATTCGGGAGCCGTTCCTCGAAACTTGTCCATCTCAAGAAGTGATTGAGTTGTCTGCTAGCATTCGTTGACGAAACATGCATAATAAAAAAAAAATTACCTCTGTTTTTAAAACCAAGAGCTCTGGTACATGTTTTGTCTTTGTTTCCGACTACGGATTTTCAACCTTGCCAACAAAAGCCACTGTTCGAGAGTCTCCACCTTCTTTTAAAGCACCAACTACTAAGAGCATGATTGTCATTCTGAGTGTAATGTGCATTGTCCCAAAGTAGCATTGTCTTTTGCATGATTGTGATATCGTTTATTCTGAAATCATTGTATCTAGTCATCACTTAAACCTTGGAGGTGCCCCTGCATTTATGTTTTGCTTCACTAAAGGGGGCAAGCGAGATATCACTTTATCATATTTGCACACCATGCTCATTACAAATCTATTTGATGTTTCAATATCATGTTGTAAAACTTTCAGTTCTTTGTGATTTTCTCATGAGGCAACTTAATTACTACAGATTCATTGTCTCGGTAAGCTTTTGTCATGTGACTATGAAAAAGTCCTATATGGTTAATAGCATGTCACCACAGAAATTATTCTTGTTATCATTTACCTACTCGAGGACGAGCAGGAATTAAGCTTGGGGATGCTGATACGTCCAAAACGTATCTATAATTTCTGCTTGCTCCATGCCTCTTTTGGGTGATATTGCTATGATATTTATACACTTCCATACACTTTTGATCATATTTGGACTAACCTATTAACTCAGTGCACCCCAGTGCCAGTTTCTGTCTTCGGCTGTTTTTGTATTTCAGGTTTTCCCATTACGAGAACTGCCAGAAAAATCCCGGAAAAATTATATAAAAAATCAGCGTTCCAGAAGCTTCCCGGCACCCGAAGTACAGCCGGAGGGGGGCCACCAGGGCTCCAGGCGCCCTGGTGGCGCGGCCCCCCTCCTGGCCGCGCCGGGGGGGTGCCTGGGCCCCCCAGGCCTCCGCTGATGCCCCCCTTTGGCATATATTTATATCGTGTCCCGAAACCCTCGAGACGGGAACTCTTTTTCACGATCTCATCTCTGTTCCGCCGCCGCCGCGCTTCCAAGATCGGGAGCACCAGGAGAACTCTTCCCGGCACCCTGCCGGAGGGGAGGATCACCACGGGGAGCTTCTCCACTGTAACACCCCTCTGTAAATGAGCTACAGTGATCACCACTTTAATGCTAAGCTACTTTGTTTAGTGAGGAATGATCACAGTGATTTAATATCTCATTTCAAATTCCTCTCTTAATTCAATTCAATTCATAAGTGAAATTTGAAGTTGCTCAAACACTGTTGGGAAAAAGTTCATTAAATGGCAAATAATCCAGGAACATTTGAAAAACCATCATCAAAATATTTGGAGCTAGAAAAATGAGTCAAACAACATGAAATAGTACCAAAGCAGCAATATTAAATCCATTTAAAATCATTCCAATTTTAAATGGGTTCCAAATCTGTCCAAACCACTTTTTGGTGAAAGACAATATTGCAATGTAATATTTGGGTCAACTACCATATTTTACAAAAATGCTAAAGTGTCCTAACTAATTCAAAACAGAAAACAGAAATGGGAAAAAGAAAAGAAGGACTACCTGGCTCGCGGCCCAGCCGGCCCAGCACCCTTCTCCCTCACCTGCTCCCCGTCGCCGTGTCACGCGCGCCGTGGCCAGAGCGCCCGCTCCGGTCGACGATCGACAGCGCGACGCCGCAGACGCCGCGAGGGGATAAGGATCCCCCTCATCCACTCCCCCTGACCTCTCCGTCCACTCTCCCCCTTCCTCCTCGCCTCTCCTCCTCTTTCCCCATCGGAGCCCGAACGCGGTCGTCGCCGTCGCCGCGTCGATTCCGCGGCCACCGTCATCCCTGTGCCGCGCCGTCGTGTCCCTCGTCTCCGTCCTTGTCCTCTTCCCCGTCCCCGTCAACAAGCGTGAGCCGGGAGCCGTCGCAGCGAGCCCGGCGAGCTCATCCTCCTCCTCGGGTCACCGGACGCCGCCGCCGTCGATTTGGCCACCTCTGCAGCTCCTAAGCCATCGAGGGCTTTACGTAGCCACGCGGTGAGCCGTCACACTCCCCTTCTTCCTCTCTGGATGCCGTTGTTCCGCCGTAGCTATTGCTCTGCTCGGACCCGAATGTCGCCGTCCGCCATTGCCGGCGGTCAGCACGATGCAGCGCCGCTCGAGCTCCTCTGCCTAGTCTGTCGAGCTCTGCTGCTCGCCGTAGTCCGCCTAGCTGCTTAACCCACCCGGAAACAACTCGTAGAGGCGCGCATGAGCTCGGCCGATTTGTCCCCGCCGCTGACCTCGACGCCGGCGACGATGCCGGCCACCTCCGCCCGTTCTGTCGCCGGGGTTGGATGCGCGGCTCCGTCCGCAGCCGAACGAGCCTAGCCGCGCCCGATTTGAGTCACCGCAGCGGTTTTCCGACGAACTCCGGCGAGCTCGCCGCCGCGGGAGGCCACCGGAGCTAACTCCGGCGCGTTCCCGTCCGGCGCTGACCTGGCCCCAGTGGGCCCCGTCCCTGTGTCGCTGGCAGCTGGGTCCCACGGGCCCAGTTGACCAGGTCAACTAGCCACGTGGCATCCACGTCCCACTTACGTGTGGGCCCTCCCCTTTAACTCGGTTTTAAAAATAAATAAACTGATTAGTTAAAACGTAGATTAATTAGTTAGTTAATTAAAGTTAATTAGTTAGCTAATATGTCACTGACATGTGGGGTCCACCCCACTGTTTAGCTCTGTTAGTTTAGTTAATCAGCTGTTAAAGTCAGAGAGGCTGACAGGTGGGCCCCACCTGTCAGTTTGACTGGTCAGCTGCGCTGATGCAGTGCTGACATCACTACTGACGCAATTATTAGTTTCTGTTAGTTTAAATAATTCCAGAAATTCAAATAAACTTTGAAAATTCATATCTTTTAAACCGTGACTCGGATGAAAAAGATTTATATATGAAAAACGATCAGAAAAATGAGACGAACCCGAATATGCCCTCCTCATACCTATCACATGCCTCTAGCATGAAGAACATGGAAGTTTCCCCTCCGTTTCATCTGTTCGATAAACGTCCGGAGCCTGGGAAAATATTCCCGGATATCCTCCCGCTCCGTCTGTAGCACCTAACATCACATTAGGCAACCCTTCACTGCATTCTAGTTGTCACGTGTCTCTAACACCGCAACCCTGGAACCTTCCCCTCTTCGGTCATCTGTCCGGTACAGGTCCGGAACCGGGAATACTTTCCCGGAAAGGTTCCCCCTTTCTCGGTATCACGTAGCACTGCGCTAGGTCACCCTAGCGTAACTGTCCGCGTTGTTATGCTTTGATTATTTTGTTGCTGTATATTTATTTGTTTCTTCTCCCCCTTTCTTCCCGGTAGACCCCGAGACCGCTGACGGTGCCCTGGTGATCGACTACTTCACCACCGTTGTTCCTTTTCATTTGCCAAGCAACCAGGCAAGCAACCCCCCTTGAGCATTTCCGATATCGCCTATATCTATTCTCTCTTATTCTTGCATTAGAATTGCTGCTACTGCTACTGCTCCTATTACTGTTGCATAGCCTGTCTTTGCTAAATTGTTGATACCTGTATTATTCATAAACTGCTTAGTATTGGGTAGCACTGCTTTGGACCCGCACTCTCGTAGTTGCCTCGCATAGTACCCTTGCCTCGATCAAGTGATCGAGCCCCTTCCCCTGACCTTCTTCACATCACCGCACAACCCCCCCTAATATGCTCGACTCCGCAGAGTTAACATCGGGTGACGAGGGTGATACCTCCGAACTCACTTCTGATGTTGTCCCTGTATTATAGCTAGCTCGTTGTGGGTTACCGAGGGTGATTCCTCCTCCCACTTCCGACTTAGCTTTTGTCGTGCATCCGCTATGGTGAATACCGCCGAGGGTGATTCCTCCGGTACCACCTTATCGGGACTTGTCGTTTAGGAGTCCAACGAGGGTGATTCCTCGGATTCCTCATCGGCATAAAACCACACGGATGCCCTGGTTCACTGTACCGTGTTTAAAGACGTATCGATCCCCGAGGCCGGACGTCGCCAGGAACAAAGGCGTGCGGCCAGAGGTATCGTGCGTCTGATGACACTTTATGGTGACTACTACACATGTTGGATAGAGACGGGTTGACCCAGAGGGGTACCCGCGAGTGCCTTTGAGGCGTGAGCTGTGGAGTCGGGTGACCAGAGAGGGTACCCGCGAGATAACTATGAGGCGTGGCCGGTCTTTTCCAGTCCTTGTCACAAGTCCTCGAGACGGGACGACGGGGCCAACAGTATCGTAGGCTCTGCTCGTTGCCGCGCGCTCCCAAATCACTAAGCGATTTGGATATTTGATCCGAGGGGCCTCCGGGTCCGATAGCACTAACCACCACGTGGGTGTGAGTGGGTGCTCTGCGTCGTATACATCAGCCGGAGTCGTCACGACGTCAGCGATTGAGCGGGTTGTTCGGATTGGACTTAGGATGCAACTGCGTGCTTGTATAAGGGGTTGCTAGGTCTGCTTCCGAACGGCCACGTAACGTGCAGGAGCGTCCGGGGCGATGGCCCCGACCCCCGGGTGCATAGGTTTAGTCCGACGTGCTCGATCCTCTCTGGCGGTATCCGGTCGGGTTGCGTCGTATGGTTTAGCCGAGGGCGGGCACGACCTGATGGTGTGTCCGGCCGGAGTTAAGCGAGCGTGGTGGGTAACTTGGTGCACCCCTGCAGGGAAGAAACAATCTATCGATAGCCTGTCCTACGGTAACGGACACTCGGAGTTGTATCCACTTCGGTACAACTAGAACTAGTGACTTGAGATATGAGATATGAGATGATGTTGCTGCAAACACTATATATTATTATGAGAAACTATTCTGTTTCCCTTCTAATTGCTGCAAGACGCTGAAGATGCTAGTCTTCGTTAGGACTAGGCTTTTCCCCTCTATACTCTGGCTTTCTGCAGTCTAGTCCACCCACATAAAGCCTCCTTTGAAAATATTGCATTGCTAGTATAGATCTGATGTAAGTCTTGCTGAGTACTTTGGATGAGTACTCACGGTTGCTTTGCTTCCGCTTTTGTCCTACCCGCTTGATAAACCAGACGACGGAGCCATGGTGCCCGCAGCCCCCGTTGACGACTACTACTACCAGCCCGAGGCTGGCTACTACTACTACCCGGCCGGCGAGTACTTCTACGAGGAGCCGGCGGACGACGACCAGGAGTAGGATCGGAGGTCCCAGGCAGGAGGCCTGCACCTTTTCGATCGTAGCTTTTCTTTTGCCCCGCCTGTGTAACAGGCCTATCTTCTTCTGTGTTGTATCTGTACCCAGATACCTAACGCTTCCGCTGACTATGTGTGAGACATCATGTTATGTATTCGAGCCCTCGAGGCCCCTGGCTTGTAATATATACTTGTATGTATTTATTTATGTTTTAGAGTTGTGTTGTGATTCCTTCACGTGAGTCCTTAGGCTTGATCGTGTGCATTTGCGTGTATGATTAGTACACGGTCGAGCCGGGGTCGTCACATCCACCACCATGGACGCCTCCCGGATGAGTTGTGAGTAGTCTCCCTTGGACCATGGGTCCATGACCAGTAGCTATGTGATGTTCTCCTCCCGTTCTTGTGCTTCACTAATTAGACCTCGTGAGCTGCCCTACATGATCGAGGCACATATGTAATCCTTATGCTGTTGCTATGATGAGTTTGCTGGGATCCGATGGATTGTGAGATTATGTTCAGATTGTGTTTGAGTAATATATTTGATCTACCTCTTTTATATTTATGTTCGTAAGTAATTCTTGCATGTTCTCCGTTGTTATTTATTGCTTTGGCCAAGTAGTAGGTAGTGACTCCAAGAGGGAACGTTATGCTCGATTGTGGGTTCATGCCCCTCGATGACTAGTTTGAGTGACAGAAACATGAGTCTAGGGGATGTGCTGTTGCCACAAGGGGGAAAACAACGGTGCTTGTGCCCGCGGGTGCAAGGACTGTTTACTTTACGCAAAGTTCTTTTAATGCAGTTGTCTGTTGCTTTGAGTTTACACTATGGGTGGGACTCGCAACTTAATACCAGCGAGATGTTCTGGATAGATATCTCAAGGTGGATGATTAGTAGTAGATGCAGATGGATTTCGGTCTACTTGCCTTGGCGTACCGCCCATGCTTTGAACCTCTACCTTTCTTGCAATATAGTCAGCATTGGTTTGCGCACATGGTCCTGTCAATTGCCCAGCTGTAATTCGTTTACTTGACATAGCTGTTTTATCGTCTCTTGGGAGAGAGACATCACTAGTGAACATCATGGGACCCCGGTCCATATTACCATCATTGATCACATCCGCTATTTACTTTCTGCTTTTACTTACTATTGCAATTATACCTATCACTATTATCACTTGCGTTTGATCATTTGTAAACGACAAGGCCGGAGGGATTGACAACCTCTCTGTACTCGTTGGGAGCAAAGTTATTTGTATCTGTGTGCAGGTCCACGTTGATTGCTAATATCTGGCGCCGTTAGCAGTTGACACCTTCTTGTTGAAACTGGGAGTCTCAGGGAAATCGATCCTTGGTATATTTGCCAAGGGAAAACTTCCGCTACATTGCATCTCAAACCTTCCACTTGGGGTAACCAACGAGGGGCGAGAAGCCATCAAGTGTCGATAAATAGCATACGGACGAGAAGCATCATAGTCTCTTCACCAAACTCAAATATCCACAACAGCAATTTTCAACTCATAAAGCCCTTATAAAAGAGTGGTAACACTTATAATCAAAAGTAGGGCTAAGGAAACTCATCAAATCATGGCAAACATGTCCTTTGGTCAAAGAACAACTAATAGCTTTTACTTTTGCTCTTTCTCTTTATGTTTTGATGAGATTAATTGAAGCTTTTGAAAGAACATGTTATTAGGCAAGAAGTGAAAGTGTTAACACAAAGGAAGATGTTTGCTTTAGTTGGGCTTGACAAACAACTTACTTATCAAATAATAATGTCAACAGGGATATGATATTACAAATCTTAATGCAACTTTATATGAATGAATCCTCGTCAACATCAAATGTCTTCTCTCTTTAAGAATAGAAGGAAGTAGGAATAACTGACTCAACCTAAAACTAAGAGATAGCCCCTGCTCTAGGGAAGTAGGGAAAACTCATGTGCTATCCTTAAATCAAACAGAATGAAAACAAGTTTTGAGAGGTGCATGATTTGTCAACGAATGCTAATAGATAACTCAATTACTTCTCGAGCTGGACAAGTTTCGAGGAACGGCTCCCGCACGGGGACGATCACATCCCCTTGATCTCCTTTGTTTATCGCTGCCAAAGTTTTCTGATTTCTCATGAAAAAAGTGTGAAGGAGGGTTTGTTTGTTGTATTATCTTTTATGAGCCGGGCGCACTCATGCCAGTTCCTTCTCGTATTAGGGGTTTGCAGATTAGACATGCAATCCCGGGGTAAAACTTGTCCAACTTAAAAAGATCATGAATTAACTACTACTTCCTCATGAGCTAAAACAGGGGCACAAAATAGAAGATTTTGAACATTTAAGGATAACACACAAATTCTATACTTTAGGAGGTGGTAGTGGAATACCACGAATAGGAAGGTATGGTGGACTCATATGGAAGGTATTGGTTTAAGGGTATGGATGCACAAGCAGAATTCCGCTTAGTACAGAGTTTAGGCTAGCAAAGGCTTTGAGAGAACAGACAATTGATGATGACTAAGATGCAGAGCAATATAAAGCATAAACACTAAAATAAGCATAACACATCAAGTTGTCTTCCTTGTCAGCATAACACTTCAAGCATAATAACATAAAGGTTTTGGCTATGTCGCTACTTTAAGAAAATCATGCTTGTTGTTATGACCAAAGCTATGTTTGCCAAGATTAAATAAGGTTTTCAAAGCCATGCCTGATATAAGGTCAATACTCCCCATAAGAATCATCATATAAGGTCGATTGCGTGAAGAGAATACCGAGTGCAGCAAAGGAACCAATAGACTTCTCATTAATATTTCATCATAGACGACTCCACACTCACGGATACAATCTCTCCACCGAAGGAGTGATAGACCTCAATGCACACACCTATTTCATATAATAACCTCCCTAGACATGATATGACTCTACTTGACTCTAAAAGACAAAAGATAAAGATAAAGATACTGGGCACTCCCCCAAGCTTGGAACAAGCCAAGGGAATGCCATTACCCAAGGAGATTTCACTCCTCATTCTTGTTGACGTTGATCACGTAGTCCTCGGCGAAGCGCTTCCATGGAAGGGGTTCTCCAGTTTCATATGAGAAGTTTGTCTCCTGAATCCTGCATGCAGCACCCAAACCCATGCGCATAAACCTTAGTTCATACTCACAGTTCTGGTGATGTAGATCATAAATTTGCCCTTGGAGCTCTTCAATTCTTTCTTCAGATGCGGTGATGCTTTTCCACATCTCCTTCATCTCCTTCAGGAAGTAGGTCTTCAGCTCGTTGATGATGTCAAAGTTAGCTTCAACACCACGCTCGATCATCTTCTTGTACTTGAAGACTTCTTGCTCCACTTCTTCTAGCCTGGCCTGGATGCTTCCCTCCTTGATAGGTCCCTTCAGATCTTCTTGATGGAGGACACCGTCCTCCATCCGAACAACCTGAGGGTGCTTCTTCACCTCAGCGAGGTAAGGGTTGATGACGTTGACGACGAACTTGTCCTTGGGGGAACTTGGGGAAGCCATGGCACCTGGGTCTAGCTAAAAGATTTCCTAGCAGAAACAGATCGAAAAGAAAACACACGAAATCATGAGATACGTTGCCGGAACAATCTGGGCAAATATATAGCAAAAATTTCTGCACAGAAAGGAAGGTAACAGGCTAAAGCGGGTTCGGAGACGGACTCCTGGGTGCCCAGGCGGCCTCCCGGCGCGGCCAGGAGGTAGGCCGCGCCAGGGGGGCGCCTGGGCCCCCTAGAGCTTGTCTCCGGTTCCACTTAGGCTTAGAATTTTACTAATTTTGCAAAAACTCATAATATGGAACTTTTATGGCGATTCGCGATGTTTCCTTACCGTAATACATACCTTTTCTTATTCTGCTTCTGCTGGTGTCTGAAACAGGGCTGCAACATGTTCTTCGTGAGTTGTTGTGTATATCATATTCACATCAACATTGACAGGGTCTCCTGCTATGTAATGCTTAAGTCTTTGCCCATTCACAACTTGAGGTTTGGTGCCTTCAAAATTGTTAATCTTGATTGCACCAGACCGATAGACTTCTTCAATATGAAATGGCCCTTCCCACCTGGAAAGTAGTTTGCCTGGAGAAAACCTAAAACGGGATCTAAACAACAAAACTTTATCACCAACATTAGATTCACGTTTCAGAATCCTCCTATCATGCCACTTCTTTACCTTTTCTTTGAACATTTTAGCGCTCTCGTAAGCTTCACTTCTCCACTCATCTAGAGAAGTCAAGTTCATGAGACGCTTCTCACCAGCTAACTTTGGGTCAGCATTAAGCTCTCTAACAGCCCAGAAAGCTTTGTGCTCTAATTCTAATGGCAAATGGCAAGCCTTGCCATAGACCATCTTATAGGGGGGGACATGCCCATGGGGTTTTTGTAAGCAGTTCTATACGCCCACAAAGCATCTCCTAACTTATTTGACCAGTCCTTTCTATTTCTATTAACTGTCTTCTGCAAGATCAACTTGATCTCTCTATTGGTGAGCTCAACTTGCCCACTGGTTTGAGGATGGTACGGTGAAGCAATTCTATGATTGACATCGTACTTGGCTAAAGCTTTTCTAAAAGCTCCATGCGTGAAGTGTGATCCTCCATTAGTCATGAGATACCTAGGTACACCAAACCTAGGGAAAATCACATCTTTGAGCATTTTCAAAGATGTCTTGTGATCAGCACTTTCAGTGGGGATCGCTTCAACCCACTTGGTCACATAATCAACAGCTACTAAAATGTGAGTGTACTTGTGCGAAGAAGGAAAAGGACCCATAAAATCAAAACCCCAGCAATCAAAAGGTTCAATCACTAGTGAGTAATTCATAGGCATCTCATTCCTTCTACTAATGTTACCAACTGTCTGACATTTATCACAAGCTAAAACATAATTTCTAGCATCCTTAAAGAGAGTAGGCCAATAAAAACCTGATTGAAGAACCTTATGTGCGGTCCTCTCACCGGCATGATGTCCTCCATAGGGACTATCATGACATTGTCTGAGAATGTCCTTCTGCTCATGTTCCGGTATGCATCTTCTCACGATCCCGTGTGGACCTTCTTTGAAAAGATGTGGGTCATCCCAAAAGTAGTGCCTCAAATCATGAAAGAACTTCTTCCTTTGCTCAAATGTTAAACCTGGAGGCAAATACTTCGCAACGATAAAATTAGCATAATCTGCAAACCAAGGATCGGAAAGAGATTGTACTTTTACAATGGCAAGTTGCTCGTCTGGAAAACTGTTGTTGACTGGGATGGGATCATGCGGTATATCTTCCATCCTTGAAAGATTGTCCGCCACCGGATTGTCTTCTCCTTTCCTATCAACAATCTGCAAATCAAATTCTTGAAGAAGGAGTACCCATCTGATAAGCCTTGGCTTGGCATCCTTCTTTGTCATAAGGTACTTAATGGCAGCATGGTCAGTATGAATAATAACTTTGGAATCAACAATATACTGCCTAAACTTATCAGAAGCAAACACTACAGCTAAGAATTCCTTCTCAGTAGTAGCATAATTCTTTTGAGCACTATCAAGGGTTTTACTAGCATAATGTATAACATTCAATTTCTTATCGACCCTTTTCCCTAAAACAGCTCCAACAGCAAAATCACTAGCATCACACATAATCTCAAAAGGTAAATTCCAGTCAGGTGGTTGTACTATAGGAGCGGTTGTTAAAGCTCTCTTGAGAACTTCAAAAGCCTCCTTACAATCTTCATCAAATACAAAAGGAACGTCCTTCTGGAGAAGATTAGTGAGGGGTCTCGAAGTCTTAGAAAAGTCTTTAATAAATCTTCTACAGAAACCAGCATGGCCGAGAAAACTGTGAATACCTTTGATGTCCCTTGGATAGGGCATCCTCTCAACTGCTTCGATCTTGGCCTTGTCCACCTCAATTCCCCTTTCGGAAATCTTGTGACCAAGAACAATTCCTTCGTTAACCATGAAGTGACACTTCTCCCAGTTGAGTACCAGATTTGTCTCCTCACATCTCTGCAAAACTTTATTAAGGTTGTGGAGACAGTGGTCAAAGGAAGTTCCATAGACGGAGAAATCGTCCATGAAGACCTCCACAATCTCCTCACAAAAACCATGAAAGATAGTAGACATACACCTTTGAAAAGTAGCAGGGGCATTACATAAACCAAAAGGCATACGCCTGTAAGCATAAGTACCAAAGGGACAAGTAAAAGTGGTCTTCTCTTGATCAGCAGTGTTAACATGAATTTGAGAGAAGCCAGAATAACCATCGAGGTAACAAAAGTGGGTATTTTTGGATAACCTTTCAAGCATTTGGTCGATGAACGGCAACGGGTAGTGATCCTTCCTGGTTGCCTTGTTCAGCTTCCTGTAATCAATACACATTCTATATCCAATAATAATTCTCTGAGGTATTAGTTCATTCTTATCATTAGGAACCACAGTTGTACCTCCTTTCTTAGGAACACAATGTACCGGGCTTACCCACTTACTATCAGCTATAGGGTAGATAATACATGCGGCTAGAAGCTTGAGAATCTCAGTTCTTACAACATCCATCATCTTCGGGTTCAACCGTCGTTGATGATCAACAACTGGTTTAGCATCGGGCTCAAGGTTGATAGTATGTTGACAGATAGATGGACTAATCCCCTTAAGGTCATCAAGGGTATAGCCAATTGCACCTCAGTGTTTACGAAGTACTTCCAATAGTCGCTCTTCTTCATATCCTGAAAGGTTAGAGTTGATAATAACAGGATATACTTTCTTTTCATCTAAATAAGCATACTTGAGCGTATCGGGAAGAGGTTTAAGATCGAACACCGGGTCTTCTTTTGGTTTTGATAAAATTCCCAAAGGTTCAACCGGAAGGTTGTGCTTCAGGATAGCAGGTTGTCTCAAGAATATTTCATCTAGTTCATTTCTTTCCTGCATATGCAAATCATTCTCGTGGTCCTCCATATATTGCTGCAAAGGATCATTAGGGGGAATAGCAATAGAAGCAATACTTTCAATAATTTTATCATCACTAGGTAAATCGGTACCACGAGGCTGCTTAGAGAACTTAGAAAAGTTAAATTCATATGGCTCACCATTGAATTCAACAGAAACTTTACCTTTCTTGCAATCTATTATAGCTCCACAAGTTCTGAGAGAAGGTCTACCAAAAATAATAGGACAAAAATTGTCCCTCTCTGAACCAAGTACTAGAAAGTCGGTAGGGTATTTTACCTTTCCACATAGGACTTCAACGTCTCTCACAATTCCGATAGGAGAGATAGTTGCTCTGTTTGCAAGATGAATGGTAACATCAACTCCTTCAAGTTCACAAGGGGAAATCTCACCGATGATCTCTTCATAAAGTGAATAGGGGATAGCACTAGCACTCGATCCCAAATCGCATAGCCCATAATAATTGTGATCTCCTATTTTAACAGATACTACTGGAGTACCTAAAATTGGGCCTTTATTCTTGGCTGTGACAAGGTTAGTGGAAACAGCACAAATATTTACATTGGAATCCAAAACATCATTAGTAACAAGGTCTTTAACCAATGCAACTTGAGGATCGACCTTGATCTGGTCCTCAGGCTCATCAATTCTTCTCTCACTTTTATTTATTATGCCTGCCACAAGAGAGTGCTCCCTTATCCTTGCGGGAAAAGGAGGTTTTTCATATATAACTGCAGGCAAAATAGGGTCAGCAACATGAATATCAACAGGTAACTCTTTGAAAGGTTCATGATGCTGATCTTTCTTCTTTTTAAAAGAATCAACGTGAGAGGCAAAATCCTTACAGAAATCAATCATTAGATGGGAATCAAGACCAATCTTAGAGCAAAAGGTATTGAAGTAATCAGTTTTCACATAGCTCTCAATATAATCATGCTCATAATTTATAGCGGGTTCGATACCTTTATCGATTTCCCAATCTTCGGTATTCCTCTGGATCCTTTCAATGAGATCCCACATTTCTTCAACACTCTTCGTCTGAAATACCCCACTAGAGGAGGCATCCAGCATCTCCTTATCCTGACGAGAAAGCCTGGCATAAAAATTTGTAAGTATAATTTCCTTGGGGAGCTCATGAATAGGACATTTGAGCATTAAGGACTTCAATCTCCCCCAAGCTTGAGCAATGCTTTCTCCGTCACGAGACCTAAAGTTATAGATATAGTTCCTGTCTCGATGAATTTCATGAAGAGGATAAAACTTAGTATAAAAGAGAGACATAAGCTCTTGCCAATCAAGCAAGTGTGAGTTATCGAGAAGCTTATACCAATCTGAAGCTTTATCTATAAGCGATACGGAGAACAATTTCCTCATGACAAACTCCATTGATACACCTGCAAGCTTAAATAATGAACATAGTTGTGACAGATATAGCAAGTGTTCACCGGGATGTCTGTCTCCTGCATAACGATTAGCCAAAACATAATCGATAATACCAACTGGTATTTTATAGGGCACAATTTCAGTAGGGGGAGGAGCAACCACCACAGGTGTGGGGCGTCTTCCCACAAGCAATGATCCAATAGCAAGGTTGTCCATAAGGACAAAGAGCAGCAACAGCAAAATAAAAACAGAAATATAGAAACTTCCTTACCAGCTTCACTTACCAATAGCGCTACACTCCTCGGCAACGGCGCCAGAAAACGGTACTTGATGACCCTCAACCGTAAGGGATCTATTGCAGCGTTTTCGATAAGTAAGAGTGTCGAACCCAACGAGGAGCAGAAGGTATTGATAAGCGATTCTGAGCAAGGAATTACTGCAAGCACTGAAAGATAACTTTTAGGGGTTTTCTTGATATAAGCAACAGGAAAGTAAAAGCGAGCAAAGTAAAAGGCACTGAAGAGTAACAAGTGGCCCAATCCTTTCTGAGCAAAGGAGAGGCCTAGCAACTGAACTTATAAAGGCTAAAGTGTTCTTGAGGACACACGGGAGAGGTAGTCATGTGCTTTCGCCATATTCCGTATCGGTACTATGTAATGTGTTGATAAGTGTTGAGTGGGTGGATCTATGCTAGTACACTCTCTAGACTAAGATGAGTGCACTCTTATGATTAAACACCTTGCAAGCATCCGCAAATACAAAGATAGTATTTAAGGCAAAAGCCTAACCATAGCAATACGATCGATGATCCATTGTTCCCTTGTGCAAAAGCGTGCGAACTGGGGTTCATGTTTCTGTCACTCCGGCAACCCACCGTAAGCATTCTTTGTACACAATGTATTCCCCTAGGTCCTTAATAAGGCGAAGTGTTGAGTGTTCGACTCACACAACACCACTAGTAAAATAACAACACAACTTAAGTATCAAACACCACATATTACTTCAACATCATATGACTACTAACAACAAGACTTTTCCCATGTCCTCAAGAACTAAAGTAACTACTCACAAGACATAAAAGAGATCATGATCAGTGGAGATAGATGGGTGATAAACAATCTGGACATAATGATATTTCTCCAACAAAACTCAATAGCATTCACCACAAAGTAGTAATCAACACCGATGGAGTAGAGATGATAGATAGTACGGATTACAACACAAGTTGCAATGGTGAGATGAGATTGGATGAAGATGGAGATGGTGCTGATGTTGGGGATGATGTTGATGATGATCTCGATGATGCCCGTGACGATGGTGATGACGATGGCGATGATCTCCCCTTCCGGGAGGTGATTTCCCCGGCGGAATCTGCCTGCCGGAGATGGCTTTTTCTTCTCTTTAGGTTTCCGCCACGGAGCGGCGGCGGAACTCCGTCCAAAAAACTCCTTTTTAGGGTTTTTGGATGACGAGGAATATATATGCCAAAGGGGGCAGCCGGAAGTGGGCCAGGGGCTCCAGGCGCCCCCCCCCCGGCGCGGCCAGGGAGGGGGCCGCGCCAGGTGGCCGCCTGGGCGCCCTGTGGCCCCCCTCTGGTTGCCCTTTTGCGTGCCTTCGTGATCCGTCTGGAAAATACCCTCCGTCGATTTTCAGGTAATTTGGAGGTATTCTTCTTCAGCAACTCAGCGTCCACTTTTTACCGTTGAATCCTGCGTCTGCTGCTTCGGCACCGGAAAGTTGCAAACTGTGTAAAATAAGCCAAAACAACATAAGAACATCATCGTAATGTGAAATATATCAATGAATAAGGATGAATTACGATATAAAATAGTGATGCATTTTGGACGTATCATGTCCTCAGGAACAAAAGTCACTACTCACAAGACATAATATTGTTCATGATCAGAGGTGTATTAATATGCATAATGGATCTGAACATATGATCTTCCACCAAATAAACCAACTAGCATCAACTACAAGGAGTAACCAACACTACTAGCAACTCGCAGGTACCAATCTGAGGTTTGGATACAAAGATTGGATACAAGAGATGAACTAGGATTTGAGAGGAGATGGTGCTGGTGAAGATGTTGATGAAGATAGCTCTCACCAAGGTGGGAGAGTTGTTGGTGATGACGGCGGTGATGATTTCCCCCTCCCGGAGGGAAGTATCCCTCGCAGAACAGCTCTGCCGGAGCCCTAGATTGGTTTCCGCCTCAGTTCCGCCTCGAGACGGCGGCGTCTGGTCCCGAAAGCCTCTCCTTGATTTTTTTTTCCAGGTCAAAACGCTTCATATAGGAGAAGATGGGCACCTAGGGCCCACCGGCTGGCCCTCGAGGCAGGGGGGCGCGCCCTGGGAAGGGGGGCGTGCCCCCCACCCTCGAGGCCAGCCAGTGGCCCCTCTAGTGGGTTTCTTCCGCCAGATATTTTTTATATTTTCCGAAAAAATGTTCTGTGGAGTTTCGGGGCTTTTGGAGTTGTGCAGAATAGGTTTCCAGAGTTTGCTCCTTTTCCAGCCCGGAATTCCAGCTGCCGGCATCCCCCCTTCTTCATGTAAACCTTGCAAAATAAGAGGGAAAAGGCATAAGTATTGTGACAAAACATGTATGAACAACCCATAATGCAATAAATATCAACTTATAAGCATGATGCAAAATGGACGTATCAGTAGCCCGGAGGATAGTAGTCGGAGTGGTAGCTCATGGAGGCTCTCGGTGCGGAAGCCTCAGCCTGCTGTGCTGCCCTCACTGTTGCGTTATGAGCTTGGGCCTCGCTCTCAAGAACAAAATATCTTCCCTTGCTGTTATAGTCAAAAAGAGCAGGCGCAGGCAAATATGTGTCCACAACATGTGATTTGTTAAACAACAGATTGTAAGTGAAGTTATGAATCTTCCCTCTAAGGAATTTATGGTCTTTTAAAGCACCAAAATCTAAATACCGAGTAGGTAGGATAGGGTCAAAGGGCAAAGGTGAAATACTCAGCCCTCATGCTAAACGTGTAGCATAAATTCCACCATAGAACCCGCCACTGTTAGCATTATGCTGAAGTCTGCGTGCAACAATTGCCCCAAGGTTATAATTTATTTCACTGGTAAGGGCAGTGCGTATGAGGCTCAAGTCTGGAGCACAAAATGCACTACAATCTTGTTTGCTTACTACACATTTCCCATTGAATAATGCAAAATACTGAATTGCGGGAAAATGTATACTCTTTATTCTACCCTGTGTCACTCCCCTATTTTCACCGTAACAAAGGCCAGTCAAGAAAGACTTGAACTTAGCATTTGGTGGCTCATCGAGTGAACCCCAAAATGGAAGTTTACAATGGTAAGCAAAGTTCTCCAGTGGGGTAGTAAATGGGTTATCATAAAGCATAAACAACACCCTAGACTCACGTGGAAAATATTTAAAACCTTTGGCAAATGATTCAGTGAGAAGTTGCAGCTGTTCACACTTATGTGAAAGGTAGGGACCAAGAACGGCATTGTGAACATATTCCTCAAATTCCTCCTTGATGCCTATTTGCAGCATAAATTCATCGCAAGGCCACAAACATGTCTTGGTGGCGGCCTCTCGGGTAGAACTTGCACTCGGTTCTACATAGGATCAGCGAGCAGAACTGTCACTAGAAGATGCTCCCGAGGACCTTCTCCTCGAAGAACTCCTTCCAAATAAACTCATAATGTCCGCGTACAACTTTTCCTATGAACAAAAACCTGAAATTATAGTCCACAAATTTTTCTCAACGAAAGTTCACAAGATTGGTAGCAACTACTCATAGGGATACATAGAAGCCATATCAAGCATTCAAACTGTTTAGAACACTAAGAATTCAACATGTAAGCCCATCTACATCAGCACCAAGAGTAGCTAATTATTCAAAATATAAACCATTAAAACAAAAATTGATTGGACAAATGGTGGAGTCACATACCAAGCAACAATCCCTTGAAACAGTTTTGGAAACGGAGCTTCGAGCAAAGAGATCTAAATCCGCGGGTTTGAGCTCAAGAACACGGGAGAGAGAGAGCAATGGATTTTTTTCTGGAGGTAAGTGATGATGTGGGCTAAAGAGGTAAGTGAGAGGGCCCATGTGGGGACCACAACCCACCAGGGCGCGCCTGGGGGTCCTAGCACGCCCAGGTGGGTTGTGCCCACCTGGTGCACCTCCCTCTGGTATTATTTGCACCAGAAATTTAGAAATATTTAGGAAAAAAATCGTATAAAATTTTCAGGGCATATGGAGAACTTTTATTTTTGGATCATTTTTTATTGCACGGGAATTTTAGAAAACAGACTAAACATGGCATTTTATTTTATTTAACTAGTAAAAATAGAAAATAAAAAGTAGCGACAGAAGGTAGTGCTTACTAAATTCATCGACTTCATACCGCTCAAACATGATTCATTAATAAGGCTGATCAAGTCTTATTAACAACCACTTTCGGTTGGCATGAAACCGAAGGACTTTCGTAAATCACTAAGTTACCTCAACGGGGATATGAAAATCCCCAACAATAATCATTTCATATTTCTTATTGATAGTAGGTAGAGGTATTTGAAAACTTCCAATAGTGATTGTCGGAGATTTTTCAATAATGTTAATACCATTCACTTGGAATTGTTTATTCCAAAAGTGCACCGTATGCTCATTACCATTAATATGAAAAGTGACCTTGCTTTTATTACAATCAATAACAACCCCTGCAGTATTCAAGAAGGGTATACCAAGGTTAATCAGCATATTTTCATCCTCGGGCATCTCAAGTATAACAAAGTCAGTCAAGATAATAACATTAGCAACAACAACGGGCACATCCTCACAGATATCGATAGGTACGATAATTGACTTATCGGCCATTTGCAAAGATATTTCAGTAGGTGTGAGTTTATTCAAGTCAAGTCTTTTATATAAAGAGAAAGGCATAACACTAACACCAGCTCCTAAATCACACAAAGCAGTTTTCACATAATTCTTTTTTATAGAGCAAGGTATAGTTGGTATACCTGGATCTCCAAGTTTTCTAGGTACTCCATCTTTGAAAGTATAATTAGCAAGCATGGTGGAGATTTCAGCTTCCGGTATTTTTCTCTTATTAGTGATGATGTCTTTCATATACTTTGCATAAGGAGGCATTTTTAAGATGTCAGTCAAGCGAGTACGCAAAAAGACTGGCCTCAGAATTTCAGCAACGCGTTCAAATTCTTCATCGTCATTCTTTTTAGTTGACTTCGGTGGAAAAGGAATAGGTTTTTGAACCCATGGTTCCCTTTCTTTACCGTGTTTTCTAGCAATGAAGTATCTTTTATCATATCTTTTATTATTATGTTGTGGGTTATCAAGATCAACAGGTGGTTCTATCTCAACATCATTATCTGGTTCTTTTTCATTTGGTTGAGCATCCTCATGAACATCAGCATTATCTTTTTCATTATCACTAGGTGAGTGTTCATTACCAGATTGAGTTTCAGCATCAGAGATAGAAATATCATTATCATTGTTAGGAGGTTTTCTACTTTAGGTTCACTAGTGACATGCATAGTTGAAAGATCGTGGATGTCGCCTAGAGGGGGGTGAATAGGCGTTTTAAAATAATTACGGTTTAGGCTCGAACAAATGCGGAATAAACCTAGCGGTTAATTTGTCAAGCACAAAACCTACAACAACTAGGCTCACCTATGTGCACCAACAACTTATGCTAAGCAAGACAAACAACTAGGTGATAGCTAGATATATGACAAGAAATAATATGGCTATCACAAAGTAAAGTGCATAAGTAAAGGGCTCGGGTAAGAGATAACCGAGGCACGCGAAGACGATGATGTATCCCGAAGTTCACACCCTTGTAGATGCCAATCTCTATTTGGAGCGGTGTGGAGGCACAATGCTCCCCAAGAAGCCACTAGGGCCACCGTAATCTCCCCACGCCCTCGCACAATGCAAGATGTCGTGATTCCACTAAGGGACCCTTGAGGGCGGTCACCGAACCCATACAAATGGCAACCCTTAGGGGCGGTCACCGAACCCGTACACTTTGGCAACCCTTGGGGCGATCACGGGAACCCGTCAAATTGCTCGGGGCGATCTCCACAACCTAATTGGAGACCCCAACGCTTGCCTGGAGCTTTACACCACAATGATTGAGCTTTGAACACCACAAAGGTTGGGGCTATCTCCCCAACGACACCACGAAGCTTCACCACAATGGAATATGGCTCTGAGGTGACCACAACCGTCTAGGGCGCCCAAGCACCCAAGAGGAACAAGCTCAAGGGTACCAAGCACCCAAGAGTAATAAGCTTCTCAACTTGTAACTTCCACATATCACCGTGGAGAACTCAAACCGATGCACCAAATGCAATGGCAAAAGCACACAGAGTGCCCAAGTCCTTCTCTCTCAAATCCCACCAAAGCAACTAATCCTAGGGAGGGAAAAGAGAGGAAGAACAAGAAGGAGACACCAAGAACTCCAAGATCTAGATCCAAAGGGTTCCCCTCACCTAGAGGAGAAAGTGATTGGTGGAAATGTGGATCTAGACCTCCTCTCCCCCCCCCCAAACTAGCAAGAATCCATGGAGGATTGAGAGATAGCAAGCTCGAAGAAGGTCAACAATGGGGGAAGAACACGAGCTCAAAGGATTAGGCTCAATGGGGAAGAAGAGCCCCTTTTATAGGGGGGGGGATCTAACCGTTATCCCCACCAACCAGCCCGCAGCGAGCGGTACTACCGCTCTAGGGAGCGATACTACCGCTGGCCGTAGCGGTACTGCCGCTCGGCCCAGCGGTACTACCGTTGGGACCTTGCACATCTCCAACGGGAGAATTAACAAGAGATAGAGCCCCCGAGCGGCACTAGTAGCGGTGGTAGGGCGGTACTAGCGCTTCTAAGCGGTACTACCGCTCCTACTGCCGCTCAACCCGACACGAGAAGCGACAGTCTCGAATCGAGGTGGCACTAGCGCGGAACCGGAGCGGTACTACTGCATATAGCCATGGGCGGTACTACCGCTTGTGGCTATAAGCGGTACTACCACTCTGGCCCAGCGGTACTACCACAGGAGCAACAAGAAAACCCTGAACTGCCATAACTTCTGCAAATGAGCTCCGAATTGAGCATACTCAAGCTTGATGGATAGAGGAAGACGAGTAGCATCAAAACAACGACTGGTTATAGTAAGAAGATGCAGGGAGGCATGCCTAGGATATAGAGGAGTGAACCATCCATCAGAGAAGAACCAGCATAACCTCCAACATCGAAAACATCATAGAAGATGCATGAGTGAACTCCATTTTCGATGAACTCGAGCTTGTCATCAAGATGACCATAAGCTCCAAATCTCACAAGGAGAAAAACCAAACAAGAACCAATAAAGATGATCAAGAATGCAATGGTTTGAGATCTCTACAAACGATACGATCAAGCTACTCAATGAGAGCCTCCCTTGATACTACGGCTATCGATCCTATAACCCGGTCTCCCACAACTACCATGAGACTGGTAAAATAGAAAACCTATCAAGGGAAAACCTTTGCCTTGCACATAGTCCACTTGAGATGGATGATGACGATCTTGACTCCCTCAAGCTGGACCACCTTTATTGATTTTGTTGGCTCGGTGAAGACTAGTAGATTGCTCCCCCATACACCACTATGGGTGAGCCACTCTTCGGCACATCTTCACAAGTCCATTGCCACCACAATGGACGGCAAGATTCAAGCATATGATCTCTTCGTGATGATCCTATTTGAACTTGCACACCGCAACCTAACCCCACAAAGAACTCTCACGAATACCATGGGTTAGTACACAAAGCGTAATTGACAATGCTTACCATACCATGGGATCGCTTGATCCCTCTCGGTACATCTTCTATGCTTTGTGTGTTGATCAACTTGATTCACTCTTTGACTTAGTCTTGATTAACCTTGAATCTTTCCAACTCCTTCATTTGGATGATGTCTTGAAGGTAAACATGAATGATCACACACTCTTCTTCTTCAAGACATGCTTGCTATAAGCTCAACACTCATATGACCAATCTTTGGATAATTCCTTAATAGCACCTTGGTCATCACAAACTCTCCTTGAAACCAACAAATGGACTCCAAGAAGCCTATGGACAAACCCTTCAAATATAACTCAAGGTAACCATTAGTCCATAGAGATTGTCATCAATTACCAAAACCAAACATGGGGGCATCGCATGTTCTTTCAACAGTCCTATCATTTTTATTTTTATTTTCCTTTTTAGAAGGACTAGGTGCAGTAGTGTTATTTCGTTGTGAATCATGTTCAATTCTTTTTGGTGTCCCTCAGGATAAAGTGGTTCCTGAGTCATTTTACCTCCTCTAGTTGCAACTCTAACAGCAAAGTCATGCATATTATGATTCATTTCATCAAGTAATTCTCTTTGAGATTTAGCAACTTGTTCTAACTTGGTTTGAACCATACAGGCATGTTTTCCAACACCTCTAACACCATTTGAAATTCTAAATAACAAGTCACTCAAGCGAGCAATCATATCAGAATTATGTTTCAATTGTTTCATAACATTTGCATTGAAGTGATCTTGTTTTCTAATATAGTTTTCAAACTCATAAAGGCATTGGCTAGGATGCATATTTTGAGGTTTATCATTTTCATGAACTTCATAAGAGAATTTACCTCTACCACCTCAGACAGTGGTGGTGCATTAAGCCCATGTATTTCTTCAATAGGAGGTAAATTTTTAACATCCTCAGCTTCAATACTTTTTTCCTTCATAGATTTCTTTGCCTCTTGCATATCTTCAGGACTGAGATATAATATACCCCTCTTCTTCGGAGTGGGGTTTAGCCGGTGGTTCAGGAAGAGTCCAATCATCATAGTTTTTCAATATATTATTCAATAGTTCTTCAGCTTGAGCAATAGTTCATTCCCTGAAAACACAACCAACACAACTATCTAGGAAGTCCCTAGAAGCATCGGTTAGTCCATTATAGAATATATCAAGTATTTCATTTTTCTTAAGAGGATGATCGGGCAAAGAATTAAGTAACTGGCAAAGCCTCCCCCAAGCTTGTGGGAGACTCTCTTCTTTAATTTGCACAAAGTTAAATATTTCCTGTAAGGCAGCTTGTTTCATATGAGCAGGAAAATATTTTTCAGAGAAGTAATAGATCATATCCTGGGGACTACGCACACAACCAGGATCAAGAGTATTGTACCAAGCTTTAGCACCACCCTTTAATGAGAATGGAAATAACATATCATTCAACTTAGTAAGATGTGCCACGACAGTTTCAGTTTCATAACCATGGAAAGGATCAGATTCAACCAAAGTGATTAACTCTGGGTCGACAAAGAATTCATAATCCTTATCATCAATAAAGATAGGTGAAGTAGCAAACTTAGGATCACATTTCATTCTAGCATTCAAAGATTTTTCTTTATACTTGCGTAGTAACTTCTCTAGATCATCTCTATCATTACAAGCAAGAATATCTCTAGTTGCTTCTTCACTCATAACATGACCTTCCGGTACCTTAGGCAATTCATATCTATGAAGGCTAGTTCTAGCAGGTATTTCAGGAGTTTCAGTTTCAAGCTCATCATCAGATTCAACAACATCATGTTGTATTACTCTAGCAATTTGATCATCAAGAAATTCACCAAGTGGCACATCATCATTATCAAGCAAGGTACTCATCATAAGCATCATTCATAGTAGAAGTAGCATCATCAATAACTTGCGACATATTAGAATTGATAGCATGTGGTGGTGTTGCAAGTTTACTCATAACAGAACTGGATGGCAGTTCCTTACCTCACCTCGTCTTTAAGGGAAATATCTTAGTCTTTGGATCCTTCACATACTTCATAGTGATAAATTGATAATAATCCCAAGTGACTCAACAAATATAGCTATGCTCCCCGGCAACGGCGCCAGAAAAAGGTCCTGATAACCCACAAGTATAGGGGATCGCAACAGTTTTCGAGGGTAGAGTATTCAACCCAAATTTACATATTCGAAACAAGGGGAGCCAAATAATATTTGAAGGTATTAGCAGCTGAGTTGTCAATTCAACCACACCTGGAGATTTATTATCTACAGCCAAGTGATCAGTAGCAAAGTAGTTTGATAGTTTTGATAGTAGTGAGAGCAGCAATAGTAACGGTGACAATGATAGCAGTAGTTTTGTAGCAAGTGTAACAGTGATTATAGCAATAGTAATGCAGCAAGATCAATATGCAAAGAATCGTAGGGATTGGGTCAGTGATTTGTTGGATGATATTCATCATGTGACAGTTATAACCTAGGGCGATACGGCACTAGCTCCAGTTCATCGATATAATGTAGGCATGTATTCCGTAAATAGTCATACATGCTTTATTAAAAGAACTTGCATGGCATCTTTTGTCCTACCCTCCCGTGGCAGCGGGGTCCATATTGGAAACTAAGGGATATTAAGGCCTCCTTTTAATAGAGAACCGGAACAAAGCATTAACA
Source organism: Secale cereale (assembly GCA_902687465.1). Classification (NCBI taxonomy): domain Eukaryota; kingdom Viridiplantae; phylum Streptophyta; class Magnoliopsida; order Poales; family Poaceae; genus Secale; species Secale cereale. Next base: position 173,653,349 of record LR738712.1, read on the forward strand.
CATAGTGAATACATGAACTCCTCAAACTACGGTCATCACCGAAAGTGGTTCCAGTTATTGTCACTCCGGGGTTGCCGGGTCATAACACGTACTAGGTGACTATAACTTGCAAGATCAGATCTAAAACATGGATATAATGATGAATTCGTAAACGGTTCAGATCTGAGTTCATGGCACCCGGGCCCAAAGTGACAAGCATTAAGCATAGCAAAGTCATAGCAACATCAATCTAAGAACATAGTGGATACTAGGGATCGGGGCCTAACAAAACTAATTCGATTACATGATGAATTTCATCCAACTCCTCACCGACCAGCGAGCCTACGAAGGAATTACTCACTCCCGGTGGGGAGCATCATGGAATTGGCAATGGAGAAGGGTTGGTGATGACGAAGAACGAAGACCCCCTCTCCGGAGCCCCAAACGGACTCTAGATCTGGCCTCCCGAGGAAGAACAAGAGGTGACGGCAGCTCTGTCTCGTGGATCGCGATAATTCTTTCTCCCTGATTTTTTCTCCAAAATAGGAATTTATAGGGCCATGGTTGTCGTTTGCGGGGCCACCAGGTGGGCACAACCCACCAGGCCGCGCCGGCCTGGTGGGTTGTGCCCACCCAGGGGCCCCTCTCTGCTGGGTCTTGGCTCCGGTAATTCTCTTTTATTCCATAAAAAATCCTCGCAAAGTTTCGTTTCATTCCGAGAACTTTTATTTCTGCACAAAAACAACATCATGGTAGTTCTGTTGAAAACAACGTCAGTCCGGGGTTAGTTTGATTCAAATCATGCAAATTAGAGTCCAAAACAAGAGGAAAAGCGTGAGAAGAAGTAGATACGTTGGAGACGTATCACTGCCCTTGGCCGTCGGCCCTAGGGATGGAAAGGGGGGAGGGATAGCCCCTCTTTCCTTCCCTCCACCTAGGAGGAAGGAAAGGGGGGTGGCGCCACCTCCTCCTGCCTTTCCCCATGCGCCTAAGAAAGGCAGGGGCGGCAAGGGCACGACCCAAGGTGGCCGCCGATCACTTGGTGGAGCCCTAGGCTGCCTCCCCTCCTCCCCCACCTATATATATGAGAGGGAGGGGGCGCCACACAAACCACGACAATCTCTTAGCCGTGTGCGGTGCCCCTCTCTGTAGTTTAGTCCTTCGTCCAGTTTTTCCGCAATGCACGGCGAAGCCCTGCGGGAACGAGTTCACCATCACCGTCACCACATCATCGTGCTGCCGGAACTCATCTACTACTTCGCCCGTCTTGTTGGATCAAGAAGGCGAGGACGTCATCGAGCTGAACGTGTGCTGAACACGAAGGTGTCGTACGTTCGGTACTTGATCGGTTGGATCGCAAAGGTGTTCGACTACATCAACCACTTTGTTAAACGCTAACGCTTTATGGTCTACGAGGGTACGTAGATATACTCTCCCCTCTCGTAGCTATGCATCGCCATGGATAGATCTTGCGTGTGCGTACAATCTTTTTTGTTTTTCATGCAACGTTCCCCAACAAACATAACATGTCATGGTGAAAAAATTACGGTTTCGTATAGATTAAGTTGCACTTTGTATAACTATGATCATACATGACATAATTGCATAGTGATCATGTTTGTGCATCTATAGCCCATAATCCTTTTGCATATATAGCTATTTTTTCACCTCAAAACTGCTATCTGGTATGCATCTCAAAGGTATTAAGTAATGCAAAGTATTGCATTAAGCATGATGGCATGCTATAGGTAATACATTGCCTTTACCCTAGGCTCATCACCAGGACAACTACTTAACTAACTTTTGTCTCCTTAGCGAGAATAATACAATACATGTATTTCTCACTTTCTATCACTGCAGTAAATTACTTATAAGATTGAAACCATCTAACATGTACAACTCCCTGGAGATAATTCATCTAAACATGGCCAGTGCAAGACTAACAGATTGGAGAGTGTATATATCTATAAATTATGTGAACTCATATTAGTCCATGAATAAAACAAGTATATATATCTGATTATAAAGTGACAATTCATGACCACAACAAACACACCACAAAAATTACATCATATGGATTATAATTCATCAAAAATTAAAGAACAAGGGAGAGATTGTCATCTAGCTATTGTTATGGACCCATAGGCCAAAGAAGACTATTCACACCAGTGAGTAAGGTGAACGTTGTAGCAGGGCTAGGTAAATCATCAAATCTTGGATACGTTGCATGCTAAAATGTTCCACTTTTGTTTACCAAGAATCAAAAGGAATACATATTTGTATTTATATCTATGTCCATAGCCATATTTATATCTATACCAATATGAAAAGACCCAAAGAGACATATCTAAATAATTACAACCATTAAACGTGAGCGCTCAACACGTTTAGCGTGTAACTAATATCATAACAAATACCAACATTAGAGCTAATAATCACATAATTAATACGAAAATAGTATCCTACTACCTAATATTTACGTGTAATTAATATAGCTAGCCAATTTTTTGAGTTTTTCATGTAGAAGAAAAAACTATAAATACAAAAAAGGTACAAAAAAGGAAAACCAAGTGGGAAAAAAATTCAAAAATCGACAAGGAAAAAAAACTACAAGGAAAAGGAAAAAACAGAAGTTTTTTTTTTGAAAAATACATAAAGAAAAAGGAACCAAGACCATAGTCAAGCTAGGAAAGCAGGTACTCGTAAGTTCAAGTTGGACCGAGCCACCATGCCCGCCCTGTGCGATTGGGTGACTATTCTGCCTTTCTTTTTTGAGGGTGGTGACTATTCTGCCTTGTTAGATGAGATTTGCATCCTTCTATTCTGCCTTTAGTTTTTTTTAGAAAACGAGGATGTACCCCCGGTCTCTATTAATTATTCACAAGGACCATACAAGGTGATACATCAATAAGTCTGAAGCCGTCATCTTGGCAACGTTGTTGTTACTCCTATCCCCTTGATGAAGGCGTGCCGAATGTCCGGGCCTAATACCAAACAGACATTGCACCAAAGTCTAACATCTAAGTCGGGTGTCTCATCCAAGCCACTACCTGGATTGGGTCCCACACCGGTCTGGCACACTCCCAGTAAGCACTGCACACTGCAAGGACCGTCACCTTCATCTTCCCTCGGTCCATCCTCAGAGCAGAAGTGATGCACCGACCTTGCCAGGCCTCTCTGCCATCAACGCCACCATGAGCCAGACAGCTTCCTCCTCCTGCGCGAGTCCATCTCCAATATGCGCCCATCGCCGAACCTCCGCGGCGCCATGCCGCCGGGATCCGCCGTCAGCCTTGCGGTAGATGTAACACCGCTCCTCCTCTTGTCCCCTTCAGTCAGCACGTGCTCCAAAATGATGCCCCCATGAGGGACAACGGTATCGAAGGTGCCATCATCATCCGATCCGGTAGACCCAGATCTATGGTTTCCCCCGGAGCATCACGAGTGGGGCGCCATGACCTACAACAACGATGCCTCAATAAGGGAACAACTTCATAGACGCCGTCATCGTCCGCCATGACCGTAGTCAGCGCGATTTTCACCGGAAATCACGGCCCTCTGATCTCGCAGCTGACTGAAACCGAATGGAGCTTCGCCGTGAAGACCAAAGCCGCTATCGGCACGCCGGCAGGGAGCCTACAGCCGCCCCTCATCGGTCCTCAACGCGCCACCGGTTGCCACACCGGGGCGGATCTGGACGGGATGACAGATCCACGGCTTCCATCGCCCATCTCCAGGCATAGACCCCACCGAGGGGAAGAGCACCATGCCAACCATGGATCTGGCCGCCGCCGCATAGGCAAGGGACGCCGCCTTACCTGCTGCTCGCGGATCCAACACCGGAGTCGCCCCTGTAGCCTCAGGGTGATCCCGCAGCCCCCGCCGTGTCCGACCCTCCACGCGCAGGACGAGGCATCGTAGCACCACCGCCCGACCTGACCACGCGGCGCCGCACCCCGGATGAACGCGACGCCGCCGCCCGAGGACGCCCGCCCGCGCCGAGCCCTCGCGCGAGGAGGAGATGGGGCCCCGCCGCCACCAGCACCTACCGGGCTTTGCCCAGCAGCGCAGACCTGCGGCGGCGAGGGGAGAAGAGGGACGGGGGGCTGAGGCGCCGGCGGCTAGGGTTGCCCCCTCGGTCGCTCGCGGGGGGAGCGACGCGAGAGGGTAGGCGTTGACGGATGGACCGATTTGTGCTTTCCCTTGTTAGTTTGTGTATTCTGCCTTCAGTGAGTGGCTGAAACATGAAGGGAGGGAATTACGCATGTGGGCTACTGGTTACCACTATGGACTAAGGGGAAGAATCAAGGGAGTAGCCTAGCTTGGTCCAATTAAGGGCTCCTTTGCTTCAAGAGAATTTACATAAATTTTGGAGAATTTGGATCCTTAGTTTTGGTCCTTTGTCTGTCGTTTGATTTGCAGGATTTAATTTTTTAGGATTTTTTCCTTAGAATTCGTTTGCACTCTATTTGAAATAAAATTCCCAACCATTCAAATCTCCTTCATCCAAAATTCTATAGGATTTAAGTTGACATGACACTCTAATCTTTCATTTATCCTATTCCAACATTTTGAGAATCCTTTGAACAAGCTAATTTTCTAGCTAGATCAATGTTCCTGGCGAAGTTCATGCATGCTACGACACTGAGCTCGAACACTGTGCAGGGTGCAAGTATGATGAATTCATTCATTGGTCAACACATAATAGAAAATATGAATATTTTTTAAATCAACGACAATTAATATGTATCGGAGGAGTAAGGCTGGTCACAATGGGCAGGAACATAAGGTAGTAACATACACACTTATCTAGACTATGTTACTACCTCCACAGTGGGTAGGAACATGTAGGTAGTGTCATGCAACGATGCATTTATTAGCTTATAGACTCATTGTTTCTTGAAGTGTGTGATGTTTCGGTAACTTAGTTAGTTACCACAAGCACCTCACTCTTCATTAAATATGTGCCACATAAGCAACGTTGTATTGAAATATGTGATGTTACTCATAAGTTACACCCCATTGTGACCAGCCTAACATAACTCAAACGGTGTTTTACACAAGTGGCATCCAAAAAAATTGAATTCCATGCATGGTGTAACAAAAAAAATGGAACCTAATGTGAATCCGCACCCCCGCGCCGCCTCCCCAAGCGAGGCGACCAGGGCGGCCCTTCCTCCCCTCGCCGTCTAGACCTCCACCCCTCCTCCCCTCCCACCGCTGCCGTCGGCTGGAGCGGCGGGGCATTGCCCGCGCGGCGCCGCTGCGAGGCCGGCGGTGGCGCCCCCCTCTTCTTCCCTTTGTGGATTCTTCTCAGCTTGGGCGGCCGTGCTCCGGCGATGGTGTGCCTTGGCGCGCGGTGCTCCGGTGTAGATCGGGCGGTGGCGCGACCCCTTGGTAGCG